>CAMTDV010000025.1:26636202-27236202 GCA_947069175.1 Scalesia atractyloides
CTGCTAATCTTAGTGCTGAAAGTACTAGGTTTTTAAATTTGGGTTTCCAAATTTTGGGTGAATCACTAGGATTAGGTTTTTTGAGAGAAGACCTTTTTAAATTACCTTGCCACAATTTAGTCTTTTAAACCCAAAAGTCGCTGACCTTAGTTGCCGAGTTTTTCCAACCGAGAGGTAGTGTATCGTTTTAAAGGGCACTTTCTAGAACGTAGACGACTGAAATGAAGTCAAATTTAAACCCGGTATTCATATCAAGCCTTAAAGATTTCCTGGGTGTCATCTTAAAAGGGGGGGGGGGCCTGTTCGGTTTCTCGTGGGGTTTAAAGAATCTATAGCCCCCTTTTTTCCAAGTCACTTCTTTTATCCAATAGGAAGTTTTAAAGGGATAAAAGGGGGGATTCCAACCTAGGTAGTCTTTATCGCCTTTGAGAAAAACCCTTGGGCCCAAAAGGCCCCGGGGTTTTATTTTAAACTAGTTAATTGGGTTTAAAAAAATTGCCATTCTTAAGGGGGTTTAGAAAAACCCCCCCCCCCAATAAAATTTAAACTATTTTTTCATGCTCGTGTCAGTCTTAGTCAAAGATAGAGTCATTAGCGTATTTTAAAATTCGAGTGTCGGGGGTCGATACCCGGACTTATTTTAAACTTTACTAGAGTCGTTTGGGTTTTCACTTCCCGGTTAGTATTTAAAGTTGATTTTTTAAGAGTCTAGAGTATTATTTTTGTGTCTAATTGGGTTTAAATTTTTGGGTTAATTTTATTAGACTATTTTAGCCCCCCAACCCCAAAGTTTTTGGGGGGCCGGGGGGTTTCCCCCCGGGGAAATCTTTTTGCAATTTCCCCCCTGATCATTTTTGTTTGGATTTAAATTTGACGTCATACTGCAAATTTTCTTTTTTAGTCGTAGGAGTCTAAATAGTTTTTAGTTTTGTTTTTTTTTAAATTGAGTAAATTTTTAGAGTCGTCTTATTTTTTTTTTTCGGCCCTTTGCAGGGATGCCCCATACGCGCTCAAGGACCTCCGCCGAGCCTAAAGGATAAGTCCCTTTTTCATCTTCTTCTCTAAAGGTTTAGTACTTTCTTCATCTTTTTCCTTCGCCCTTTCAAACTCTACTCTCCAATCTAAACCACCGAACTTTGACTTCACACCGAAGTCGTCACCTCATAATTCCCCATCACCCTCCCGTCCCCAAAGTCCACCACCCGTTTCCTAAATGGCCAACCGAACCGTTTACCAATAAGCCACCATCGGTTTCACCAGTGGACCTCACCCATCACCCTTCTCTATCAAAGGTGTTAATCTTGATGCTCGTTATCTCCAGGTCTTTCTGTTCCACGCTGCCATATGGTTTGATTCGCAGCCAGCCACACTTTCACCACCTGGGCAGGTTTACGAGATGCCTTTCTTGCTAAGTACTTTCCACCTGCTAAAGCATCTCGTCTTCGCAATCAGATCCATTCGTTCCGAATGAAGCCTGATGAGGCTTACCACCTGGTCTGGGAAAGATTCCAAACCCTGATTTCTCGTTGCTCTCAACATAGCTTATCAGATTGGGCACTTGTAGAGAAATTCTACAATGGACTCACCTCTGAAACTCGTGACCGGTTTGACACTTCCGCAGGAGGCCACCTTATGGGTAAGAAAGCAGTGGCCGAATGCAATGACCTGTTTGAGAGTTTTTCGCATTCCGACATGGATCATCGTGCTACCAACAGGACTTCCATTCATGTAACTAGGACATCTTGGCCGTTCGAGGAGTACACCAAGTTGGCTTGGACTCATCGGTAGCCGCTGCTCTAGAAATGCTTAAGAAAGTTTTAATAAAGAACTTAAAGAGATTAAGAAAAAGGTAGATCGATGTGTGGTATGAGGGGAGGTCACGATACCATTGAGTATCCCATACTCACCCTCAAGCAAGTTGATTTCATCGCAGGTCAGACCCGAGGTTACACCAACTCGTTTAATAATAATAATTTCTAATTATAACCCCAACTGGCGTAATAATAATAGTTTCCACTCTTCCGGTAACCCCCCTGGTTTCCAATCAGCTCTATATCAAAGCAAGGGGCAGGTATATATTCTAGTGGAGGTTCAGGTCTGTTTGGGATTTCAGGGTCGGAAGGTCAGTTCAGTAGTAGGTGGTCAAGCAAAGAGAGTCAAACTAGGAGTGGGGGTTCAGGGGATAGTTTATAGATGATTGAGGAACTTCTATCTCAATTAGTAGTCAAGGACCAGGTCACTCAGAAAACGCTAGGAGCATGATTCTCTCTTAATGAATCAGGATCTTCTTTTGAAAATCAGCAATCCACACTCTTAGATCTTCAAAGGTCTGTAGGTGGTATCATTAAGCCGTTGCAAAAATACCCTCCGGTCAAATTTCGGGCAACACTCACACTAACCCGGCTAACCATTCAGCGAAGGCGATAACCACCCGTAGTGGTAGAAGTCTCAGAGAGGTAGTTCGAGAGGAAGTCGAGGTAGAGGAAGAGGAACATGTAGAAGAGGAAATAGAGATGGAGGCTCGGTGAGGGTGCAAATAGGCTAGACCCATCAAGTACCACACCTAGCCTTAAGCCCTAAGTTGAGAGTAGAATAGAAAAGAAACCGGTAGAGGTTAGGCCGTCACGCTCATAGATCATTCGCGCGTACCCTACCCCACCCGCTTTAAGCAACAAAAGTATGCTAAGGAATACGGGAACTTTCTTGACATGCGCACACAGCTAAAGGTCAATGTTCCATTCATTGAGGCTCTCCAGCACATGCCTAAACACACAAAGTCTTTGAAAGACCTTCTTAAACGAAAGGATAAGCTGGGAGAGCTTCAAACATTCCATTGGACCAGGGGTGTTCTACGGTTATTCTAAATAAATTGCTTGAAAAACACACTAACCTGGGCACCTTCACCATTACATGTCTCTTTGGAGATGCCATCGCTCCCGCTCACGCCCTAGCCGATTTAGGTGCTAGCATCAACTTATGCCATTTCTTACGAAAGCTAGGTCTAGGAGAGCTCACTCCCACACGTATGTCACTGTCCTTGGCTGACCGTTCGGTCAAATATCCTCATGGAGTCATAGAGAATCTTTTAGTGAAGGTCGATAGGTTGTCTTCCTTGTAGATTTCGTTATCCTAGATATGGATGCTGACGAGATAGTACCCATCATATTAGGTCATCCGTTCCTATGCACCGCAAATCCAATCATCGATGTCTTTGACGGTAAGATCACACTTCATGCGGGTTATGAAAATGTCACATTCGAGATAGATAGGTCAATGCAAAACTCGATGGTGGAGATGATGATAGTGGTCCTTGTCATTCCGTTCACTTTCTAGATTCATTCATCTCGTGCGTTGATCATTGTCTAGAGTACATTAGTGGGACCGATCTAGTGAGCGAAAGAGAAGTTGAGGAGGTGTTTGATGAGGAAGAGGGGGAGGTAGACCCAACTTGGGTTCCCGAAACTTTAGAGCTTTGTGAGTTAAGGAGGAGAGTGAGAGTCGACCCGTAGATACCTCACCATTAGAGCTTAAGGTCCTTCCTTCACACTTAGAGTAAGCCTTTCTAGGAGAGAACTCGAGTTTACTCGTCATCATTTCTTCTAACTTGACGAGGAGGAGAAAGTGGGATTTTTGAGGTGCTAAGAGAGCACAAAGAGGCCATTGCATGGAGGTTGTCTAGCATAAAGGGGATAAGCCCTACTTTTTGTACCCACCGAATTCTTATGGATGGCGAATATAAATTAGTTGTGCAACCCCAAAGACGCCTCAATCCCAACATCCAAGAGGTAGTTAAGAAAGAGGTGTTGAAGCTAATGGAGGTCGGGTTGATATACCCAATTTCTGATTCTTCTTGGGTGAATCCTACTTAAGTCGTCCCTAAGAAGGGAGGGATGACGATTGTCATGAATAGAAAAATGAGCTCATCCCATCGCATACGGTCACGGTTGGCGAGTGTGTATTGATTACCGCAAGCTAAATGATGCCACCCGGAAGGACCATTTCCCACTCCCGTTTATCGATCAAATGCTTGAGCGTCTCGCGGGCAAGAATTCTATTGTTTCCTTGACGGATTTTCCGGTTACTTCCAAATCCCCATCGCACCGGAGATCAAGAGAAGAGACCTTTACATGTCCATATGGAAGTACGCGTACCAACGAATGCAGTTTGGATGTGTAATGCTCCGGCGACTTTTCAGCAATATGGTTGCTGTTTTCCAGGGCATGATCAACAGTTTGGAGGTTTTTGGATGATTTCTTGGTTTATGGCAATTCATTCGTTCACAGCTTAGCTATCTTGATAGAATTCTGAAAAGGTGTATTGATACGAAGTTGATACTTAATTGGGAGAAGTGTCACTTCATGGTGATGGAGGGGATTGGTTTAGGACATAAGATTTCTAGAGCGGGTATAGAAGTAGATCGAGCTAAGATAGATACCATCAGTAGGCTTCCTGCACCGACGAGTGTAAAATCCATCCGTATTTTTTAAGGTCATGCGGAATTCTATAGGCGCTTTATTAGGGATTTTTCCAAAATCACTCGCCCCATGACCCGACTCCTTGAGAATGACGTTCCATTCGTCTTTGACGAGGAATGTCTTAAAGCTTTCGAGTTCTCGAAAGAGAAATTAGTGAGTGCCCCCGTTCTTATATCACCCGATTGGAGCTTACCCTTTGAGCTCATGTGCGACGCAAGTGATTACGCGGTCGGTGCGCTTTTGGGGCAAAGGCGAGAGAATCACTTTCATCCGATCTATTATGCAAGCAAAACCCTCAACGATGCCCAAGAGAACTATACCACCATCGATAAGGAGCTTCTAGCCGTAGTTTTCTCATTCGATAAGTTCCATTCCTATCTCGTGCTATCTAAAGACCATTGTTTTCACCGATCATGCGACTTTGCGTTATCTTTTTCAAAAGAAGGAATCTAAGCCTCGTCTTATACGATAGGTTCTCTTACTCTCTGAATTCGATATAGAAATCAAGGATAAGAAGGGGGAGGAGAATGTAGCGGCCGATCATCTCTCATGATTGGAGGATCCGACGAGGGAGGAGATTCGTGAGGAGGCGATAGGTGATAGATTCCCTCACGAATCGGTTGAGTTAGTTGTCTGAGGAGAAGGAAGGTATGCCATGGTTCACAGATTTGGCAAATTACCTTGCCAATGGAATAGTATTGAAGGGCATGAGCACTCAACAAAAGAAGAAGTTCTTTCAGAATGCTAGGAGGTTTATATGGGATGACCCGTTTCTTTTTAGTACAGGGGCCGATAGAATCCTTAGGAGGTGTGTGTTAGTAGAGAGGAAGGGTTAGATATTCTTAGGCACGTCCATGAGGGGTTAAGGGGAGGTCAACACGGTCCTGACATTACCGCCCTAAAGGTCTTTGATTGCGGTTTTTGTTAGCCTACGGTAGTGAAGGATGCCTTAGAGTTTGTTAGGGCTTGAGATTGTTGCCAACGTACCGGCAATATCTCATCCAAAGATAAGATGCCCCAAAATCCAATCCAAGTTCTTGAAATCTTTTGATGTATAGGGCATCGACTTCATGGGACCTTTTCCCGTTTCTAGTTGGAATAGGTACATCCTCGTGGCGATAGATTATGTCTCTAAGACGACGTCGAGTGGTGGTGAGATTCCTTAAGAAATTGTTCACGCGTTTCGATACACCTAGAGCTATCATTAGTGACCGTGACACACACTTTTGCAATTTGTCATGGAGAAGGAATTGGCACGCCACGGGGTCACTCATCTTCTTTCCACCGCATACCACCCTCAAACAACTGGTCAATTTGAGAACGCGAACCGAGGGGTGACCAGAATTCTAGAGAAAACGGTAGGTAAAAATAGGAAAGATTGTCGGAGAAGCTTGATGATGCATTTTGGCGTTTAGGACCGCTTATAAGACAACCTTAGAAACCACTTCATTCATGATAGTCTATGGCAAAGCTTGCCATCTTCTGGTAGAGTTAGAGCATCGAGCACTTTGGGCTCTTAAAACCGTTAATCTCACGGAAGCGGCTAGGAGACGTTTCTTTCAAATCCATGAGTTGGAAGCCCTTAGGGATGCGGTGTGTGAGCGTTCTTGGAGTATAAAGGAGAAAACGAAGGTGTTGCATGTTCAAAAGTTGAAAGGATTGAAGGAATTTAAGGTTGGTGATAAGGTGCTCCACTATAATTCGAGATTGAAGTTGTTTGCCAGAAAGCTCAAATCAAAGTGGACAGGGCCATACTTGGTCAAGGAAGTCTTTCCGTACGACACGGTTGAGTTGCTAGATGAAGCCGACGAAGGTACGTGGAAAGTAAACAGCCATCGGTTAAAGCATTGTCTAGAGGGGCCCATCGATTCCACCGAGACGAGGAAACTCCTCTCGACATTCCTCCACCCACCACTGTTTAGAGTCTTGAGTGAAAACTCAAGTGTAGAGTTTGTAAAGTTTTTATCGCTTGTTCCATTTCTTTAGAGTCGTTAATGATTGTTTTTCGTAGTGTATGTTTCGTGTTTTTGTGTCATTGAGTCATTTTGCAGGAATTCATCACTGTTACGGAGCTAGGATTGACGAAGGATTCGCGTTTCAGGTAAGTTTTTACTTTTCAAATGGGTTTAAAAGGTTTTGGTAACAAGTAAAAAAATATTCTAAGGCATTCAGGCCACAAAAGAAAGAAACTTTCGGTAAACTATGCCTTCTGGCGGGGCGCAAGAGGCAATGCCTCACCGGTCGCGGCCCCCAGAGGCCAATAACCCCGGACACTTCTTACTTGGTCGCAGGGCGCGAGAACCCAACCCATCTTCTCGCGGCCTGCGAGACACTTGCGACGCAGATCTGGTCCTTTTTATCCCCAATTTCTTCACATTTTAACCCAATCCTCCATTTCTAAACCCGTCGGCCACCACCTGCACCCACCATCTTCCATCGCCATCCACTTCTACTCACTCCATTCTTCCACCCACTTCATCACCCACCTGATTTCACCATAAAAAACAATACATTTCACCATAAAAACGTGATTTCAAGGGGTGTTCAGGTTGCTAAGAAACTCTTATTTTCTCTTGTCTAGATCGGCTACCGGTATGTTTTCCTTGCAATTTTCTTACTTTGAGTCATAATATTTCAGTTTATAGCTTGGTCAGTTGCGTGTTAAGTATCAGGACTCGTTTAGGTCTAGTTTTAGGTGTGTTTTGATTATGTTACAGGTTGCGGAAGGGCTGGTTTGGGTAGTATTGGTTGTGGTTTGGGGCTGTCTCGGTTTGGGAACGGTTCAACATTGAGTGTGGGGATAGGGGTTGGTGATTTTTGCAATAAAAATGAGATTTTTAACATTGTTTTCACCCGTTTCCACTAGTGACATATTAAATTTTTGAACTTGTTTGATTTGGGACTCAATGTTTGATCATTTTGGCACTTGGGAATTAATTGCGTCGTGTCATTAGATTATTTTTCGAGTCTTAGTCATTGTTGGGTTATGTTTGCATCTTGAAAATTAATGAATTAACGACCGCTCACCCGTACTCAATCTCCATTCAGGCGAGTTTTAGTTTAAATCTTGCTATATGCTAAAGGATACCCACATGTATTTTGTAAATTGGTCTTTTTCGGTAACGACCGCGAATGAAATATATACGGTCGTTTCATTTTCTAAAAAAATTAAAAATAAAAATACCAAAACTAGTTTGTGATCTAATGGTTTGCTTTTCTTTGCCTTGTTGAATTGGTTTGTTTTGCAGAATGTTAGGAGAAGGTTCTTCAAGTAGGGCAGGGAAAAAGAAGAAAGGGCCACCCGCTCGCCCACAGGGAGATCTAGCTGAGACTCAACCCTTGCCACCGAATTTTGGGCAAAGAAGGAGGGTAAAGTACAGGGAGAGGGTGTTCCTCATGGTCAGAGTACGAGGCTAAAGGTTGGCTAGTCTGATTACGGTGGATCAGCTACCGTATAGGAGGATTGACTGGGATATGTTGGACCGTCTAAGTTCAAGAGGTAGCGTTGAGCAACTTTTGGGGAATAAGTTTAGAGAGTGTTGGATTTTGATGCTAGGCAATATGAGGAGATTACTTTAGAATTTCACTCACATTCGAGTATAAGCAAGCTAATTGTGATAGGATGGAGACGGGGTTTGGTGATTTGCGCGGGTATGTAGATGAGCAGTTTTGGTGGGGTCAGGCAGGTTATGGTGGAGAGTAGGAGGGTACATGAGCAAGGCCAGAGGCGTTTGGAGGATGGTATGAGATATATGATGGAACTTGTTATGGAAGTTCCATCCTATTTTCATCAGCAGGCTCAGCGGGGACCCAATGGTATGGAGGATGTGCAGCCGTATACAGTCTTTCAGCAGTTTGAGGAGGAGGAAGAAGAAGATCATTAGTGTGTAGAGGCAGCAGCGGTTCTATGCTTTACATCTTTTGTTTTTCTTTTATGCTGTTTTCATCTTCTTCTAGTTTGTATGTTTATTTTGAATACTTGAACTTGGTTGGGTATGGGTTGGTTGATGATGTTTGTGGTTGGTTGTGTTAGACGCTTATTATCTAGATGTTATGTTTGGGTATATTTGTGTTTGATGATAGGTATGGTGTTGGTTTTGCCGCTTCCATTGCGTGTGAGAGTTAGGAATTGTTTGTTGAGCGTGTTCGGATTGGACGGTATATATGGCATTGACTGACACATTGACAGTCTCGCATATCAGCTAAGTCGTTTCACTTGTATTTTTTTAATTTTGTCTTTTTTACTAGGGGGTTACTTAAACTGGGAAAAAGTAGATACCCGAAACCGTTAAAAATAGTAAAAAGGGAATTTTTTTTTTATATGCTAAAAATTATTAGAATTTTTTATCATGAAAAAAATAGGAAAAATTTTGAGCTTGATTAAAAAAGCAGAAAAGGGGCCTATGTAATCTTCGTTGGGGGGGGTTTTTGACTTAAATTTCCTCTGGGAAAAGTCGAAATAAATGCAAAAATTACCGACCCTACGTTGCCCGCCCCCCGGGAGGGGTGATTTTGGGTTTTTGGAACCCTTTGGGGAAAAGGGAAAAAAGGCAAAGCAAATTGCTAAAAAAGAAAAAAAAAAAGAAAAAAAAAAGGTTGTTTTTTTAAATTTTTCTGATTTTGGTATAAACGGTTGGGAAAAGGGGTTTAAACGACTTTTCCCTTTTTGTTCTTAACTTGAGGGGTTTTGGGTTTGGAAAATTGGGGGTTTTTATTGTGGACCCTGGGTAGTTTTAAAAAAAAACTTAAATTTAAAAATTTGCATAAAAGGGTTTGGGAACCCCGGTTTTGGGGTTTTAAAGGGAAAATATTTTTTGCAATCGCGACTAAAAAAAAAGTGTAAAATTTTAATAAAAATTTTTATTTTTTTTAAACCAAATTTTTTTAATCCACCCTCGGTTTCCATTTCCCATAATTTTTTTTCGGGGACAAAAAAAAGCAAGTGTGGGGATTTTTAAAGTATTGCAAAATACTTTCCAAATTTTTTCTTTTTATATTTTTAGGGTTTTCGTTAGGGGTTTTTAATGTGGGTTTTTTAAATTTGAATATGCGTACTTCTGATCCAATCTTGTTTTACGGGTTTTGGGTTTGATAGAAAAAAGCTGAAATTTCAAGAAACAAATAAAATTTTTAAAGAAATAAAGCCCCAAAAACTTTAATAGGAAGTTAAAGGAATGAAACAAAGCAAAAAATTTGATTGCTTTTTTCTGGGGGGCCTGGCTCCCAACAACACATTTTTCTCGGGGGTCGCGAGAGGCCCTTAATTGCTTTGCTGGATTCTTACCCGGTCGCAGGGGCCCCGACCACACCCCATGTGTCTCGCGGGGCTGGGGAACCCCCCAATTTCAAAGAGATTTTTGGGTGCGGGGGCAGGGATTTTTGGTTTTTAAAAAACCTATTTAAACATCTTAAATTTTCCCCCTTTAGCACTATTTACAAATTTTGGGAGATTAAAGGTGCATTAAAAGAAAAATTGGAAAAGGGAAAAAAAGGGCCAAGAAGGCATGGGAAAATTTTTGCAAGATTTAAGTAAAGAGATCGAAGATTTCCCCGGTTTTAATCCCCCGGTTTTCCCTTGTTTTTACTTTTTCCCCTTTTCATGATTTTCCTTTAAAAATTAAAAAACTTTGGTTTTAAAATTTTCAAACCAAGGGGGTTTTTGGGGGGGAAAAAAAAGGGTTTTAACCACCAAGGGTTACATGAAGAACACTTTTTAAAATTTTCGTTTTTTAAATTGGGGAAATTATGATGGGAGGGATTTTCTAGGGGGGGGTTGGGTTTTAAATTTTGGTTTTAAGGGATTTGGAATCGTTTTTTGCGTTTTTTAAATTTTAATTGATTTTTAATAATTTTTTAATGGAAAAATTTTCTGGGGAATCCCTCCATAAAAATAATCCTGAAATTTGGTTTGATTTTTAAGGCTTGCGGGTTTGGGTTTTCTTGGGGGTTGAATTGGCCCAAAATTTAAAAAATTTTAGAAACAGAAACAAAAATTAAACGGTTTTTTAAAAAATTTGTTTATAAATTTAAAGGCTTAGAAAGTAAAAGTTTTTAATTTTTTTTAGGGGGGGGGAAAAAAAAATGGGGACTGGGTTTTTTGGGGAGAATTTCCGGGTTTTGGGTTAACCTTAGTCAGCTTTTTTAATTAAAACCAAATGGGAGCCCTTTAGTGCCTTAGTTTTAAAGGAGAAGTTTTTTTTCTTTATTAAAGGAACCTTTTTGGGGGTGGCCTTTAAAAAATTTTTAAAGGAAAAACCCGGTATTTATTCAACCTTATAATAATTCCTTTTTAGTGTTTTTGGGGGAAAGGTCGGGGGGTTTTTTTTGTGTTTTTTGGGGTTAAATTTAAAAGCCCGGTTAAAGGGGTTTTTTATAATAGGAAGGGGGGGGGGGGGGGGGGAAAATTTAGGTAGGGGGGATTAAATTTGTTTTTAATAAAATGGAAAGGGGTTTAGTTTTTTTAATTAGTTTTTTTTTGAATTTTGGGGTTTTTGGAAAAAAAAAAAAATTTATTTTTTTTGGGGGCATTTATTTAGATTGTGGGGGTAGTTTTAATAGTTGGGGTTAAATATTGGATTTAATTTTTTTAAAGGATAAGGGGGTTTTTGGGTTTAGGTGTTTGGGTTTTGGTTTGTTTTATTTTTTTTTTTTTAGGAATTTAGTTTTTGTTTTTTAATTTTAAAAATTTAAAAAAACCCTTTAAAAATTTAAATATAAAAATTGGGGATTAAGATTTTAATTTTTTTTAATTTTAATTGGGAGAAATTTTTTGGTTTACTTTTTTAAAAAAAAAAATTTCCCCAATAAAAAGTTATCAAAAAATTTAAAAAAAAATATAAAAAAGGTATAAAAACTTTCGATTTAATTTTCAAATGAGAATGCCCCAAAATTTTTTATGAAAAGAACCAATTTCAATTTATTTAAAGTTCGAAAATTTTTTTGGTTTCATCTAAAAAATGATAGTGGGTTTTTGGTTTGAAAAAATTTTAAGGAAAAAATTGGGACCGAATCACCTAAAATTTTTTGAGGAGAAATAATTTTTTGAAGTCACAATAGTTTTTTTTTTAAATTTAAATTTTGGGTTGAAAGTTTTAAGGTTTGGGAAATTTTAGGGGGGATTTTAATTGTTTTAACTTTAAAATTGTTTTTTTTAACCAGTTTTTGATTTAATTAAAACCCCAAGGGGGGTTTTTTTTTAAAATTTTTTAGGGTTTTTTTTTTTAAAATTAAAGTTTTTTTGGGTTTTTTGCACAAAACCCCCAAAATTTTTGGGGGGACGAAAAAACCCAAATTTTAAAAAAATTTAAATTTAAATCAAATTTCCCTTTTGCTTTTTCTATCACAAAAATAGATAGTGGGGTTTGGGAAAGGGCAGAAAAATTAAGCAAGAGGCAAGAATCCCCGGGGAAAGGGTTAATTTTTAAAAGGAAAAATCACTTTTTAATCCCAGCCCTAGAATCTTGGGGGGGAATTAAATTTTTGCAGGGAAACTTGATGATATGAAAATTTTTGGGGGGATTTTTTTAATGTTATAGCTTTCAAATTGTGCCTTTTTTAAACCTTCTGATTTTAGGGATTTTAATTAAAAACCTTTTTGGGTTGTTTTTTAAACACACTTTAATGGTTTTTTTTTTTGGGAAAATAAAAATTTTTTGGTTTTAGCATCAAAACCCAAAAAAATTTTAGTGGGAAAAACCCCCAAATTTCCCAACTATTTTTAATTTTCAAAATTTCTTTTGGCTTCTATCACAGAAATAGTTTGGTGGGGTTTGGGTTTAAAGCATAAAAAAATTTAAGCAAGAGGGGCCAAAAATTTCCACCTAAAGGGAAATTCAGGGTTTTGAAGTTACAGCCCTAGAAAAATTTTTTTTGAATTTAAATTTTCGCGATGAACGCTTGTGTTATGAAAATTCTGGGGGGGATTTTAAATTTGATTAAGCTTTCAAAATGTGCCTTTTTTAAAACCTTCTGATTTTACGATTTTTTTGAAACCCATTTTGGTTCTTTACCCCCCTTTAATGGTGTTTAATTTTAAATTTTAGTAATTTTTTTTTCCCCAATAATTTATTGGATGTTTAAAAGTGCTACCTTTCATCATTCCCCAAAAGTTTTCAATTTTTAATGAGACAAAAGAACCCAAAAAACTATCGAGTATTAAATAAATAAAAACCCGGGATGGGGGTGGGTTGGGGTTGGAAATTCATTGCTCGGCCGCGCTAGTTAGAGAAAAAAAGGAAAGACATTGGGCCGTAAAATTTGGGGGGTTTTTTATACCCAAGCGAGTCGGGTTCTATCAAAAAACCCTTAAAGGTGGGGGGAGGGGTTTTTGTATTTTGGGTTGCTAAATCAGGGGGAGGGGGTTTAAAATAAAATCACCCCGGGGACCCTTTTTTCTTTTTTTCTTTAAAATTGACTTTAAATTGTACATTTAACGGGGGGTCGAGGGTGTTAAAATTTTTTGGGTTATATTTTAAGCTTTTTTTACTGGATCAAGTTTTAAAATTTTTAAAAAAACCTAACAATACAACCACTTTTAAAACCCCTTTGGGGGCAATTTCCCCCATCATGTTTTGTTGGCAAATTAGTGAGTTTAAGAAAAACCGGGGTTCTCCTTGACACAAGGCTTTTAAAAACCGCTTATCTTTAAACGTCTAATCAAAACCCCAAATTTTTGATAAAAGTTTTGAAAGCTTTAAAAAATAAAAAAAAAGCAAAAATAAAAAAAAAAAAAACAAATAGACAAAAGGAACACTTGGTTCCAACTCCTCTTTTGTATCTTTTGGATGGTGTGGGTCCTTTGAAGGGATCTTTCCCCAAAAAAAATTTTTGGAAAACCCAAAAGGTAAACGTGGGGAACCCTTTTGCTTTAGGGGGACATTGTAGAAAATTTTTGGTTACTGTTTAATCACTTTTCATTTATTTTTAAACGTTAAACCCTTCCGGGAAACATTTGGACGGGAGTTTTTCCCCTTTTCCAATTAAAAAAATCTCTGAATTTTTACAAATGAAAACTAAAACCACTCCTTTTTAATGGGAGTTAAAATTTCACCCCAAAAACCCAAATGGGCCAAGTTGAAACGAAGAAAACTTCGATGAATTTTGCCCTTTTTACAAAAAAAGGTTTCGTGCGAATTTGACTTTAACATAGGGAAAAACTCAAAGTTTCGCCCCTTTAAATAAAAACCCTCGTTTATATCTTAATGGCGTAGGCAAAAAAGAAAATAACATCAAAAAACCCCCCCTTAATGTTCCGGGTAGACATAAAGTCTTAAATTTAAATTTTCCAGATCTTTAATATTTTTTTGTTTTTTTATTTCTTGAATAACTTTAACCCAATTTTCTTAAAAAACTTTTTCAATCTTGAAAACGGGGAAATTTTCAAGGGGGGAAAAACACATTTAAATTTAAAAGTTTATTAAGATTATCTAACATATTTTGGGGAAAAAATTAAAAATGTGTTGAATTTTTAAGGGGAAACCGTATCTATTTATCTAGGGAAAATTTTGGGTTTAAACTCTTAAATTCAAAAAAGGTCAAGGGTTACGGGGTTATGTCTAAAAAAAACTGATTTTTGTTTCCTTTAACGCAAACTCAACAAAAAATTTTTGTATTTAGTTGGGGTTGTAATTCTTTTTCTTTAAAACCAAAAATTTTCTATCTTTTTATTTTTGGGAAAAAACTGATTTTAAAAATCCTGTTTTTCCAAAATCTAGAGCTGCTGAAAAAAATTTTTAAATTTTTAAAATTGTTTTGAGAATTTTAAAAAGTTTTAAATTTGAAACTTAAAATTTAAAAAAATTACATCATTTTTTGTTTTAAAAAATTTTAAAAAATCAGATCTTTAATTTAAATTTGAAAACAATATCAGACATTAAAGGGTGATTAATTTGGACTTAAATTATCTGAGGGTGGTTTATAATTTATAAAAAGATTAAAATTTGAAATTTTTTATTTTAAAGGGAAATTTCAAATTTGAATTGAGTTTGGTTATTTTGAATTTTGGGGAAATTTTTAAAAAAGAAGTATTTTTAAAAAGGGGTTTTTTGGGTTTAAAAAAAACCTTTGATTAAAGATAACGGAAAGCTCAAGAAAGGGGGTGGGAAATGTTGTTTAAATAAATTTTTATCAAAACTTCGGGCCTGTTTAAAAATAAATTGAAAAATTTCTTTTGGGGTTCAGTTTTTTTTGGGAAGATTCACCAATTTCAAATTTAAAAAACGTAAATTAACTAGTTTCACTTTTTTTGAAGTTTTCTTTAAACTTGTTTCCAAAAACCTGTTTTGGGGAACCAAACATCGGTGAATTATGTTTTTCCAAAATTTAGAATAAATTTTAAATTTTCTTTCTTTTCAACGGGAACTTTTATTTTTTTGGGATGGGGGAAAATTTTCCCTTTGCAAAAATGCCCAACATTTTTTAACTTTCTAAGCATCCCTTAACATGTTCTTGTTGAAATTTTTTTGACATCAAATTTTACTTTTGGGAAAGTTCTTTATTCAAATTGCCCTTTTTCTTTTGCTGGGGCTTTTTCCCAACAAAAAAAGTTTTATTCTTTGAAAGTTTTGGGGTTTTTGGAATTTTTTATTGTTTTTTTTGGGAAAATTTCCCAAACCTTTTCTTTATTTTTCTGATAATTTTTTTTTTTTTTCTCTTTCTTCTTTTTTTTTTTATTATTATTCCCGGTGAAAGATTTTTGGTTTGGAATTTCAGAAACCTTTTTACAATCCACTCAACAAATTTTTTTAAATTTATTTTGGGGAAAACCTTACAATTTTTATAAATATTCAGTTCTAAATTTGGGAAAAATCTTTTAAAAGAAATATTGTTTGTCAAAACCCTTTTTAAATCATATACAGGGTTTCTTATTCAGGTCATCACCCAAACTGTTTTTCCGATTTTAAAATTATAATTTTTTGAACATTTTTCAAACTTTTTCAAACTAAATTTTTTTTAAATTTTTTTTTAAAATCTTTGTGTTTTCAAAACGTTTTTTACCCCCTTTTTGAACCCCTTGGGGGAATCCAACGTAAAGGGAAAAAAATTAATGTTTTCGGGGCAACTCGTCTTTCATTTAGTTTTAAATTTTTAAAACCCCTCAATTTTTCTTTAAAACATAACTATTCCACATGGGGGGGGGAAACACATGACAACCCCGGACCCTTTGTTCGGGTTTTAGACACTTTTTCTTCTTTTTAAACTTTAAAAGAATTATCAAGACATATTACGTTTATTGAATAGTTTACCCAAAAACTTTTTTAACCCGATTTTAAATCGATCTTCATATTTTCCAGCTCTTTCTTTATTTTAAAGGCCAATCGTGTCAAGGAGTATTAATCGCCCATTTGCTTTTTTCATGACCGTTTTTTTAAAACATGTCGATTATGGCGCCTTTTTTTCAAGTTTTGTTTTTTTCTAAATTTTTATAAATCCCCCTTCAATTTGTCGTATACCCTTTAAATTTTTTTGGGGTTAATCAATCAAAAGTTATCATTAACTTTTAAGCTCCTTATATTTTCATCTTTACTAATGCATGTTTTCACATCCTTAAACATTTACTATAAAGACTCTCAGTGTAAATTTTATTTCCCTTAATTTTTTTCACCCCCTTTTTCTAGCCCAAGCCCTTGCAGGGTTCAAAAACTTTTGTGCCTTTTCTTTCTATTTCGCTATCTCAATTTTTCACAACTTTTTTTGTTTTGTGCTTCTGATCATTCCCAGATCACTAAAATTTGGGACCTTGAAAGATTTTTAAAAACTTTAGGGTATCACTTTCCTTCTCTGTTTTTAAAAACTTTCTTTTTTTCAATTACGGGAATGTGATCCCCCAATTTTTTTTTCAAATTCATAAAGATAACGATGAAAATCTAGATTTTTTTTTTAAATTTCTTTCAAAAAAATCATCCATTCTGATGGTAATGCATCTTAAAATTTTCAAAATCTGATCTTAAAATACTGATTTGACATCCCTTGATTAAATCGACTTAAAGATTAACCATGACACAACATATAAAAATTGTCCCTACTATAAAAGGGCCCCGGAAAACTTGGATTTTAAAAAAAATGAAAACCTCAATTTTCCCGCTACTAAATACAGACTCGTTTGATATTGATGGAGTAGGCAACAGACATAGGGCATCAAAAATTGTTTTCCCCTTTTTTGGGGTTTTTAAAAAAGTTTATTTTTAGTTATGTGGCATGTCCCCCTTGTGAATTTGGGTCGCTACTCTCAAAAAATAGGGGGTCTGATTAGCATTACAATCCGCAAAAATGGGATTTTTAAAAAATAATAATAATTATTAATCCCAAAAAGTGGGGGCCCCCTTTGTAAAGGCGATTTCCCCTTTCGACCTTATGGTCTGATTCAGCAAGGATAAAATTTCCCGAAAGGGGCCAGATAAATTTAAATTATTTGTTTTTTTAAAAAGGGGGTCAACCGTTTTTTTACTTTTCCCAATTTAAGCTATTCCCTCAAGGGGAAGTCAAATAAGCTTAACCAATCCTCGCGGATCTATGAAATTGAACGGGGGCAAGAACTTTCCCCAAAACCCCCTTTAACCCCCTTCCGGGTAAAAACGCTTTTTATATAGCCCGTAAAAACCCCGAAGATTAATAAAACAAAAACATGAAAAAATTTTTTTCCCCAAATTTTATTTTTAAATTTAAAGAAAAAATTATTAAAGTCATTAAACATACCAAATTTAAAAAATTTTTTGGCCAAGATTAAAAATAAAAAGGGGTAATACAAAAAGGGATTTATCTTCCCCAAAGGGAAAATTTTAAAAGATTACCCAACCCTGGCCCCTTTTTTTTTACAAAGAACGCTTAGAATGCTTTTGGACCCCGGACTATTTTACACCCTAAAGGATGAAATATGGATCATGGTGGGGGGTGTGGTGTTTGTAGGGGTTGGGGGTTTTTGATGGCAATGTGAGAGAAGGGGTTTTTCCCAAGGGATGTTTTTTTTCTTTGAACCAAACACCTTTATTTTTTAGCGGGAAAACAAAGGGTGGGCACGCCCGTGGTTTTTCTCTTTCTCTCTTTTTTCTTTAAAACTACAGATTTTGGGGTTCCTTGTACCAAAACCCCCCCGGGGGTTTTTATGGCACGGCCCCCGTAGTCATAAAACTTTTTTGTATATCACAAATCTGCAATCCTAGAGTTCCCCCATGCCCCTTTTTTGGGCTAGCATGGCAACGTTTTTGACTTGTCTTTTTTTGTTGTTTTTTTCTGCGGGGAAAATTTTTGGACGGGGCAAGTCTCCATCCCTTGGGGGCACGTCCCTGTGCCAAAGTTTTTGTTTTTAAATTTTTTATTATTTGGGGGTGGAGGGGGATTGGGAGGTTCGTGTAAATTTTTTTCCCTTTTTGTATTTGTTTTTGGTTTCTGCTTTTAATTTTTCCTTTTATTCTTTTTAAGTTTTTTGATATGTAATTTAATGTAAACAAAGAAACATTTTTTTTTCCAAAACTTTTAAGTACCAAAAAAAAGGGGTTTTTTTTTACCCTTTTTTGGGTTTTTAAATTTTATATGTTGCTTTGCGGCGCATAAAAACCCCCCACATTTAAAATTCTTTTTTCGTCCTAAAGAAAAAACTCTAAAATGTGTTTAAACACCCCCAAAACAATTTGGTCGAAGAAATTTTGGGTTTGTTTTTAAAAGGGTGGGGAAATCCAATTTTAAATATTTTTTTGCTTTTATTTTTTTTCAATCTTTTGTCCTGTTTAATTTAAAACATATTTAAGAAAAAAAATATATTTTTTGGCAATAACTGTCTTTCAAAAATTTTATATTTAGTTTATTAAAAAATTTTAACACCCAAAAGGGGTTCACTCAATTTCAGCCGGAAAAGATAAAAAGGGAAAGCGCTCGGACCCAGGGGTGGGCTTACCCTACTAGGGTTTGGGAACAAGAAATCAAAATTTTCACCCTTTTTTTTAAAATTTAACCCTTTTTTTAATATCAAGGGGGTTTTTTTTTAAAAAGGGTATGTTTTTGCAAGGGGTAGGGGGTTTTTGGGTAAACGGGTAAAAGGGCATAAAAAGTGCCCGTTTTTTCAAAAAAAATTTTTTTTTTGATTTGGGAAAAAAAACCCCAAACCAAAGGGTTTTTTTTTCTTTTTTAAAAAAAGGCAAATTTTAAAACAATCATATTGAAATTTTTTAACCGAATTTTTTTAAAAAAAAAAAAAAGGGTGTAAAAAAAAAGAAATTTTTGGGGATGTGGGGTTGTTTTTGAAAAATTTTATATTTTTGGGGGGTTTAAAAACGAAAGGGGTTTAAAAGGCCAAAGGGGTTTTAAAAACTAAAAGGGAAAAATTTTTCAAAGGGGAGGGAAAGGGAAAAATAAAGGTTTAAAAATTGAAAAATAGGTTATAGCCCTTTAATGCCTCCATCATTTACTTATTTTGTTTTGTGTCGGGAAAAGTTTGGGGAAAAAGTATTGTTTTAGAAAGTTCTAAAATTTGTAAAACCAAAGGGTTTATTCCATATAAGAAAAAAAAATTTAAGAATTAGTATATATATTTTAATATATAAAATTTTTTTAAAATTTTATATTTGAACGCTCGGTAAAGGCTAAAAAGCCCACTTTTTTTGTGAAAAGGGGTAAGGGGGAAAAAAAAAGGGTGTATATATAATCTTTTTTTAAAAAAAGATTTGTTTGCCCTTTTTTTTAAAATTTTTTCTTAATTGGTTCTTTTTCACCAATGAAAAAGGTGAAAAATTAGTAAAAAAAAAATTTTTTTAGAACTTTTTTTTCCCAAATTTTTTTAAAAAAAAAGTAAAAAACAAAAAAAAAATTTTTAAAAAAAATTTTTGGGGTAATTAGCGTTTTTTAAAGGGCGTTTTTCCCTGTAAGGCCTTTTTTAAAGGACAAAAGATTAAAAACTTTTAAAACCCCCCTCACACAAAAATTACACATTGCCCCAAAAAGGTGTCCCGAATAGGATTTTTTTTGGAAAAAAAGTGCAAAAATGAGGTAAAACAAAAAAAATTTTTAAAGTTACTGGCCCAATGGGCACTTGGGGTGCCGGGGGGGCACGGGCCCGGGGTAAAAGGGGCTAGTAACAAGGTGGGGACAGAAAACCTTAAAATTTAGGGTTTGGGCCACAGGGGGTCAGGGTTTTTTCCTAAGGGACAAGAAATAAAAACCTAAGTAGATCGTGTCACACCCCAACCGATGGCGGAAACTGGGGTTAATTGGCTTTTAGGCGACCCGGATTGTTTTCATGAAAAATTCCCTTAAAAAATTTAAATCAATCAAAATCTTTTTTCTTTAACGCCCCAAAAACCAAAAAAAAAACACAACTTTTAAAAATAATCATTACAAAAATTGGTTTTTCCCAAAAAACTAATGGGGTTTTTTTTTCCCCAAATTTTTCATTTTTTTTGGAAACAAACAAAAAAAAACAAGATTAAGCAAACCCTATACCCAAAAGCATCCAAGCTAAATCCTCAACCTGTTACATTACTTAAAAACCCAACCCAAATAAAAATAAGTAAGGTAGCATACAGGTTTTTAGGAAAACTACCCATAGTAAAAAAAACCTTTTTTGGGAAAATACCCCCAAATTCCCATATAAAGCCAACCAAAACACATCCACGAAAAAAAAATATAGGGCTATTTCTAAAACCTAACTACCGTGGGGAAGGGCTTGCACTGCACCCCTAACTAACCCCGTGGGGTGTTAGCCACACTATAGTCCCAATCAAATTAAGGGGGGCAAGATAACAAAACCCAATTTCCCTTTATAACATGTTTTATATCACGTAAGACCCAATTATAATCAGATTATTCCCTTTGAAATTTTTTTGGGGTAAACAGTTTGTTTTGTGGGTGGATTTTAAATATGGGAACATATGAAAACCCCCAAAAAGTGCTTTTTAAAGCGAAATGGGGTCAATTTAACTCCTATGGGGCGTTTCGGGGGAAATTTAACGACGTCGGGGAGATGAAGAGGAGCCCCGGGGATCACCCTTTTCCCATAGGGCGAAGGGAAGGGCATCAGCCCTCCGAAAAAGCTAAAAAGGGTTTAATTTTGGGTTTTGGGCAGTAGGCAATTGGACAAACTTGATGTAAACAAACAAGTTCAGGGGAACCCTTTTAAATTTTTGGGTTTTGAGATTTGAGTCAAGGTCGGTCGAATTTTTAAAAGTCCTTAGGAAACTTGCAAGTTCGGGGAAACTTTGTGGGGAAAATTTTAAAACCCACCGAAAAAAAATTGGGCTGGGGGGGTTTTTTTGGGGGAGCAAAGGGGGGTTTTTTTTAACAAAACTGGGGGCTCCCCCCGGGCAAACTTGGGGTTTTTCAAAGGGGTTACCCCGTTTTTGTAAACCCCAAATTTCGCCCTTGTTTTCCCGGACCCCAAATTTTTTAGTTTTGGGAAAAACCCCTTTTTTTCCAAAACTAAAAGGTGAACAAATTTTTTTCATTATTTAAAAATTTTATTTTTAAAAAAAAAAATTTTTTAAAAAGGTTTTTCTCAATCTAAAAAGATCTGAAAAAAAAACATAATTTTTTAAGGGAAAAAAATGAAGATTTTCGTAAATAGAAAATTTGTTTTAAAAAAAGAAGGGAATCCCTTTTGCAAAATCATTGTAAACCTTTGAAAAAAATTTTAAACATTGTTTTAGTTAAAAAAGGGGGTTTTTATTTTTTATTTTAGAAAAAAAGGGGGTTTTTGGGTTTTTGGGGGGCTCAGACAAATTTTTCAGCAATTTTAAAAAAGAAAAAAAAGGGCGGGTTTTTTTTTTGGGGGGGGGGGAAAAAAATTTGGGGGGGGATTAATTTGGCAAACCCTTGCATAAAATTTAAAAGCAAGTTCGCGAAATTTTTGGAGATTTTTAAAGGGGGAAATTTGGGCCTTTTTTGGGAGAATTTTTCTGATTTTTTTTAAAAACTAAAAGGAAAAATTCCCGGACCCCAAACTTTAGGGGGAAAAAGGGGGAAAAATAGTTTGGCCGGGGCAAGTTGGGGCCCCAACTTGGGGTCACCAATTTTTGAGCAAAATTTTTTTCCCAAATTTTTGGGGTTTTCCCTTTGGTTTTGTTTCTTTTTTGAGTTTTTTTTTTGGGGTTTTGGGGTTTGTATTAGTTAGTTTTTTAAATTTTTTTAAAATTTTAATTTTAATAAAAACGTTTTTTGCGATTCGGGGGGTGCGAGAGCGATGCGTTTTGCGTTTGGGTTTTTTAAAAACCACAAAAAAAACATAACATATAAAAAAAAAAAAAACCCCCCTAACTAACTGCTTTTGCGTTTTCCAATGACATAAAAAAATTTTTTTAAAAAACGTTTTTATCAATATAACTACAAAAATTTGTAATTAATTTTAACAATTTTTTTTTAAAAATTCAAAAAATTTTGGGAAAACAAAAGGAAAAAAAGGAAAAGTTTTTAAAAAAAGAGATTTAGAGTTTTTTTTCATTTCCCCCCCACTTTGGGAAAAAATTTTTTTCCCCCAATTTTTTTTTGGGGGTGCAAAAAAGGGGGTTGGGAAAAATTTTGGGGCCCTTTTGTCATTTTCCCAAATTTTCCCCAATTTTTAAAATTTGGGCCCCCCGGTTTCCCTTTCCCACCCATTTTTAAGATAGGGTTTCGAGGGGGCCGTAACTTTTTTGGGGTTTTTTGGGATGCTGGGGCGGGCTTTTCCAAAAAATTTGGGGAGTCTCGTTGTTTTTCAAAAATTTTTAGGGACAGGGGAAATTTTTTTGGAAGGGTTTTCCTTGGGTTTTAACATTCGAAAGGGGGTTTTAACCCTTTTTAAATTTTCCCGGGCCCGGGTTTTTCCCAAATTTTTGGGGAAACTTTACCGATTCTTTCCAAATTTTAAAAAAGGGCCCAAACCCCTTTTCGGGGGGTAGTTTTTTCCCCTTTTTCCGAAGCACCCCCCTTCCAAGGTAAAAACCTTTGGGGGGCTTTTTTTATCTCCCATTTTTGGGAACTATGGGGGGTTGCTTTTTTTAAATAAAAAAATCTTTTGACAACCCCCGGGGGTTTCAGGAATTTTCTTTTGATCTGGGGGATTTTTTTGTCTTTTTTTTAAAATCAGCTCGGGCCCGGGGGGATTTTGCTTCCCCCAACTTTTTCCTTTTAAATAGGGGGATCGCCCTTTTTTTTCCCAAAACCCCGTGCCCCAAAAAGGGCCCCCTTTTTAAAATTGATGGATTAAACAATTTTTTTCCCAAGAATTTGTTTAAAAGGGGAAATTTTTACCCCAAAGTTCCCCCCTGAAATCTTGTTTTCACGCACAAGCATGTTTTTCGGGGTGGGGACTTTGGGGCTCAGTCTCCCCTTGGTTTGGGGGGAAAAAGAAAATACGAAAAATTAAATTTCCGGGGGAGGGGGTTGGGAAAGGTCCCCCCCAAAAACCCAAAGGGAAAGGGAAACCTCTTGGTCAGGGGGTGATGTCCGAGGGGGCCCTTTTTGGCATAAAATTTTTGTCGGAAGGGGAATTTGGGCAAAACCTTTCGCCCTTTAAATCTTCTGGGATAGCGTTTTAAGTGCAGGGGTTTGTAAAACAAAAACCCTTTTTAACCCCCCAAAAAGCTACGGGGGCCCGGGGAAAGTGGGGGGAAAATTTCGAAATAATCCATGGGCTTTCCCTTTCCCCCCTTTTTGGGTTGGGGGGTTTTTCAAGCAACCAAGGGCCCTTTTTAGGGGCTTTTTAAAACCTTCAAAAAAATTAAAAATTTTGGAAACGAAAAGGGGGAAAAACCTTTTTTCACCCCGGGGAACCAAAAAATTTTTGGGTAAGGCCCCCCGGGAAATTTTGTAAACCCCGGGGGGGAAAAAGGAAAACCCCAGATTTATTTTTTGGGCCCTTAGTTTTACGAAGAAAAAGGCGGGAAAACCAAAAAGGGGATCGAGATAAAAAGAAATTCCCTTTTTTGGTTTTTTAAAAAAGATTTTATTTCGGCACCCCATTTCTTTTTCCCCTTTCCCCCCAAAAGTTTTCTCTTTTTAAAAAAAAACTTTGGGGGGAGCAAAACCCCCAAATTTTGGGATCTTAAAAAAGTTTAAGTCCGAACACAAATTCCCCTTCTTCGTTTTTTTTTGGGCAGGGGGACGACTTTTGCTTTCCCCGGGAAATTGGGGGTATTTTTACAATCGTAATCTTTTTGGGAATTCAACCCTTTTTCTTTGGGGACTATTCAGTCCCTTTTGATTGAAGATGGGTTTTTTAAGTTTAAAGTTTAAAGGGCCGCCCCCTTATACCAAAAGGGTTTTGTTCCCCCCTACTTAAAAAGAAAAAACCCAACGAAACCCGTTTTCAAAAACCGTGGGGGTGTTTTTTTTCCCCCGGGTTTTTTGGGGTTGTCGAACCCAAAAGGGGGAAAAACCCTTTTCTCGTTGCTGAGAAAAAAACCCAAACCCCCAAAAGGGGGGGGGATAAACAGTAAACAACAAAAACGTCTTTTTTCCCGGGGAAAGGGGAGTGGGGAGCTTTTCATATAAAAACCCGAGTTTTTGGGAAAGCCCCCCTTTTGGTTTTGGAAAAACCCCAAAAAAAAGGGTTTTTCTTTTTTTTTTTGCAAAAAAGGGGAAACGGGGGGTTTTTCCGAAAAAATGGGGATAATCGAGGGGATAACCCCCAACCCCAAAAAAGAATGGATTTTGAAGCATTTTTTTGGTTTTTAAACCAAAAATCTTGGGGGGTTTTACTTTTGGGGGCAAAGTAAAATTCCCTTTGGGACTATTCCCCATGGGGGCCAAAAAAAATTAAAATTTTTTGACCAATTCTTTTTTTTAAATTTGGGCATAAAGGCGTTTTCCCTTTTTAAGAATTAAAGGGGCAAAAAAAAGATACAGCGTGTTTTCTCTCAAAATTCGAATTGAAAAGGGGTTTAAATAAATTTTAAAAAATGAAAAAAACCCATTTTTAAAAAACCTTTTTCCCCCAAAAGGGGTTTTTTTAATTTTCCCTAAGCCCCCCATGCTTTGGGGAAAAACCAAAAAGGGCATGACCACAAATAAAAATTGGGCCCAAAAAAATTTTCAAAAGGGGGTTTTTTGGAAAGGGGCCCTTTTTCCAAACGCGAACCCCTTTAAAGGGAAAAAGTAAATCGAATTTTAAGAAAAAAAAGGGTGCCCCCTTTAAGCTGTTTTAAAAAAGTCGCGATTGGGGGAAGGGGGAATATGGGGGTTTTTTTTGTCGTAGTTTTTTGGGGCACATAATTTTTAAAAATTGGGGAAAGCCCCAAATTTTTTTTTTTCACGAAAAGAACGGGTGCCCCCCCTCGAAGTTTTTGGGGCAAAAAAAAACCCCTTTTTCAAAACTTTAAAAATTGGGGCTATTTTTGCGAAAATTTTTTGAAAGGGGGGAAAAGCCCCGGGGAACCCCAAATCGATAAAATTTTTAAAACCCCGATGGGGGGAAACCCGGGGGAAAATCGTGGGGAAAAGATTTTTTTAAAATTTTTCAAAACAAGGGGAAAACTGAAAAAGGGCTTTTTTTTTTTTCCCCGGGGTTTTTCTTTAAAAAAGGGGGAAGGCGACACATTGCTTTCGAAAACCCCTTTTTTTTTTCTAAGAACATGAAAAAAAGCATCAATTTTCTTTGGGGGGGTTTCACCGTAAAACATGAAGTTTTTTTATCGTTAGGGGGAGGGAAGCAATCATTTTTTTTGGAACCCAAAATTTCCCCGCAGGGTTTTTCCCCAAAAAATCCATACCTACTTTATATCAAAGTACCTAACTGCATATTTTGAATTGATCGAGAAAAAAATTTTTTTTTGGGGTTTCGAGAGAAAAAAACCCCAAAAGGGGGGAAAAATTAAAAGGTTTAACGGTTTTTCTGGGGGCGACTTCAATTTTAAAAGGGTTTTTGGGGTTTTGGGGTTTTACTTTAAAAAAACCCTTTTTCAAAATTTTAAACGATACAAAAAAATTAAAAGGGAATCAGTAAAAAATAAAAAAGGAAAAAAAAAACCCAAAATTTAACCCCGGGGAAATTTTTCCATTGCCCAAAATTTTTTTTCATTTGGGCCGGGGGTGATTCAGGTTGAAAGCCTTCCACCGCAGTTTTGCTGTTTTTTGTTTGAGGCCCCGCAAGGGTGCAAAATTTGGGGGTTTTTTTTGTTGCGGCCCCCTTTTCCCTTTAGGGGAAAGGTTTTTTGGGGCAACATTTGCAAAGGGGTTTTCGGATCATAAAAAACGAAAAAACCCCCCGGTTTTTTTGGGTTTTTCTTGTTTTAGTTGGTTTTTGGGGAGTACCTGAGGAGCTGGCATTTTGGAGCTTGAGGGGGGGGGGTTACGGGGGCCCGGGGACGGAAAACTAACATAAAGTGGGCCCTGGGGTTTTGCATTTTGGGGAAAAAAAAGGGAGTTTCCCCCCCCACAAAAATATAAAAATGTGCACTTAGGGAAAAGGGGTTTTGGGACCAGTTTTTCCACGTTTTTTTGGGAGTGCGTCCTGGGGCGGGAAAGCCGGTTTAGATTTTTAGGGGGTTTTGGGAAGCAGGGGGAGTTTTTGCAAAAGGGTTTCCCCCTTTTTTTCGCCCCTGGGCCTTTCCCTTGGGTCTTTTGGGGGGTTTGATACCAAAAATTTGGGTTTGGGGCGAAAAGCTTGTTTTTGGGAACTTTAGCAAGGTTTTTTTGAAAAAACCCCAATTTGAACCGTGATCAAAAAACTCAGCGGCGGCAAGCGGGTTTTTCCCCGAGGGTTTTTTATTTTCGAAAACTTTTACAAAATTGGGGGGGACACTTTTAGGTAGCCCCCCGGGTATACTTTTGATAGCTTTCTCAGTATAAAAAAATTTCCCCGGGAAGATGCCCCCCAAAAAATCTTGAACCCGGGGCGGTAACCCGGGGTTGTGGGGCCAAATTTTGGGTTTTTTTTCCCCCCAAAATCGTTCCGGTTTTTGGGCCTTTTTCTTTGGGGGGGGGCAAAAATCCTTCATCAAACTTCCTTGTGTTTCTCCCAAGAAAAAAATTTGGGTTCCTCATTACCGCACCTATTTTTTTTCGGGGGTTTTCCCCAGTGGGAGAAAAAACGGAAGGAAAAATCCGGGGGCTTTTTATTGTGGGGGGGTTTTATGGGGGCCCATCCATTTTTCCCAAAGGGGGAAACCCTAAATGGCCCCAAACCCAATGGAAAAAAAAATTGGGGGGTTTCCCCTCTTTTGGGAAGGAAAGAGGTGAAAAAAGCCTTAAAATTTTTTTTAAAACTAATCGGGTTTGGGGGTTTTTTTTGGTTTTTCGAGTCGTTTGGGGGTTACGGTCTAGGAATTTTTAAAAAATTTTTTGGGGAGGGGTTTTTCCAAATTTTCCTTTTTGGTCCCTTTTTAACAAAAACCCCTTGTGGGCGCCCCCTGCGCTGGAAAAATTCCTTTTTTTGTATTAAACCCCCTTTTAAGTTTTTTAAAAATTAAAAATTTAATGGGTAAATTCGTTTTTAAAATTTTAATTTTTTTTTTTAAAAATTTTTTTTTAAAATTTTATTCATAAAAGGGCAAAAAAACACAACTTTTTCCCAAAGAAAAAAAAAAACCCCCTTATGAACATTAACAGTAAGCACACAGGCACGTAAGCACATAATCCGGGGGGAAAAGTAAAACATATTTTTGCACGTTTTTTACTTCTAAAAACCCCTCATGCGTAGCGCTTTAAATAAGATGTAAATTTAAAAAACATATTTTTAAAAGGGGAAAAAAGGGGAGTTTTCTGACATGGGGGACTTTCTTCCCCCAAAAACGAAAAGCATTTTAAACGTTTTTTTTGGGTTGGTTTTAAAAATTTTTTTTTTGTTTTTTGAGAGTTGTGCGTTTAAAAGGGATGCTTTAAACGAAAGCGAAAAAGAGGGGGAAAACGATAATGCAAAAATAAATAAAGCAGAAAAAAAAACGAAAATTTCTAAAAAATTTTTAAAAACTAAATAATAGTAAACCCCCTTAATGCGAAAAACCCCCCAAAAAGGCTCAAAAAAAATTTTGGGGGAAAAATGTGGGGGGTTTTTAGACTTTTACAAAACCCAAAAGGGGTTTTTTAAAAAAATTCTCTAAATTTGGGGGAAAACGTTTTTGGGCCCAAAAAAAAAAAAGCTCTCCCCAAAAACGGGGGGGTTTTAAAGCATTTACCCTTTTCCCTTACGGGGGGGGTTTTGGGGACCCAAAAAAATGGGGGGGGCTTTGGGGAATTAAAAATTATTAGGGGGAATTTTTTTATTAAAATGGGGGGTTTTCCCCCCAAACCCCCTTAAAAAACTTTTTTTCCCCAGGGGGGAAAGGGGGAAAAATTTTTGTCAGGTTTGGGGTATCCCCCCCAAAAACCCCAACAAAAGGATCCCTGCGATAGTTTTTGCGCGGAAATAATGATCTCATCGGGGGGTTTTTTGGTTTTCACACCAAAAATTCGATTTAAAATTCACCTTTTTGTAAATAGGGATTTTTTCCCAAAAGGGGTTTTTTATTTTTTACCTTTGGGGGAAACACTTTTTAACTTTTTATGGCTTTAATTTACCCCTTTAATAAAAAATTTTGGGCAAGGGGGATTTAAAAAACATGCCAAAGGTCGAACAGGGCAATTTTACCTTTTAAAACCTTTTGGTTTTGGGGGTCGGGGCCAATCTGTCACCCCCAAAAAGGGTAGGGGGAAACATGGGGGATTTGGGACAGGCACCAGTTTTTTCTCAGAAAAATTTCCCTAACAATTATCAATCAAAAAAAATTTTAAATTTTTAAACCCCTTTTTCCCATTAAAAACAACATTTCAAAATAATCATTACAAAACTTGTTTTTTCCCACAAAACAAATGGGGTTCCGATTTCCCCCTAATTTAATTACATTTGGAAAAAAACAAAACAAACTAAACTAAGCAAAGCTATATCCAAACATCCAAGCTAAATCCTCAACCTTTTTACATCGTTAAAAACAAATCAATAAATTAAAAGTAAAGGTGAGCATACTTTTAGGTAATACTAGCAAGTAAAGAAACCTTTGCGAAATATCCTAATTACATAACATGATACACCAAAACCCCTTCACAACAGATAAACATAGGCTTGTTTCTCATGCAAAATACCGTGAAAGCTGCCGTGCATCCAATAACCCGTCGGGGTTAGCCCACACTATAGTACCATACTAGCTAAGGAGGCAAGATAACAAACTAAGTCCTAGTCACATGTTTCTAGTATCACGTAATAAGCATATATAATCAGTTATTCGCGTGTGAAAAACAGTTTGATTTTTGTGGGGTTTAATTTTGATATAGGAACGTATGTAACACCCAAAAAGTGCACTAAAGCGAAAATGGGGTCAAGTAGACTCACTATGGTGCGTTTCGGGAAATAGACTGCAGAGTTAAGAGGAGCCCCGGTCACCTGCATACCGAACAAGTGCATCAGTCTCCGAAAAGCTGAAACGATTAAGTTTGGTTTGGGCAGTAGGAAGTTCGGACGAACTTGTATGTAAACATACAGTTCGAGCGAACTTGTTGAATTTTGGTGAATTTTGAGTCAAGTTGGGTTTCGAACTTGGTAAAGTCCTTAGGAAACTTGTCAAGTTCGGGCGAACTTATGAGAAAATCTTATTTGGAAAGAGAAGTTCGGGCAAAAATGCATAGTTTCTTAAGAAATTAGGCAAGTTCGGGCGAACTTGTGAGGATTTTATGAGGAAAAGACCCAAGTTGGTCGAACTTGACCCAGATGGGTGCAAGTTCCCGTCGAATTTACCTGATGTGTTGGTGATTCTTGAGCGAACTTGAGTTTTTTGGTCCAAAATCTTGCGTTTTCGCGTCGTTTGCTATTTAAATCGAGTGCCCATCCCTCCAACCTTAAGCCACTGAGTAAAACTTAGGCTGGAGGGGTCTTTTGGAGCGAACTTAGCCATTTTACAAAAACCCTCGGGCTAATCGGGCGAAGTTGATGGTTCGTGCGGGTTAGCCCACTTGTGTAAAGTGACATTTCTTTCCTTGTGCTTCCGGATCTAAACATTTAGCTTCGACAACCCCTCTTTTCCACTCAAAAGTGAACGAAATACGTCATTTGTCCAAAATATTGTGTAAAAACAATACTTTAAAGGTTTTGCTCAGATCTAAATTAGATCTGATGAAAAAACAAAGTTTTTATGGAAAAAGAAAAAGATTTTCGTAAATAGAAGAGATTTGATGAAAAACAAAAGGGGCAATTCCCTTTGCAAAATCGTTGTAAACCTTTGTAAAACGTTATAAACATTGTTGTAGTTGAAATCGGGTTTATTCTTACTTAGAAAAAAAGAGGGTTTTGGGTTTGAGAGCTCAGAGCGAAGTTGCAGCAAGTTCAAATGAGAGAATGGGGCTGAGTATTTTAGGAGAAGGGTAAAATGAAGAGCTGGGGAGGGCAACTTCGGTCGAACTTGCATGGGAAAATTCATGCAAGTTCACGCGAACTTAGCAGATTTTGAAGGGGAAATTTAGTCAAGTTCGGCCAAACTGCTGAGTCCTTAAAGACTCAGGCAAGTTCGAGCGAACTTAGAGGAGGAAAAGGGAAACTGAGTTTGGCCAGTCAAGTTCGGCCAAACTTGGGGGCACCAATTTTGAGCGAACTTGACCCAGTTGTTGGTTTTCTTTTTTGTTTTCGCCTTAAGAGTTCGTTTTGGCGATTCGGTTCGTATTAGTTAGTTATATTAAGCGTTTAAAGTTTATTTAATAGAGCGATTTAGCGATTCGAGTGTGCGGGAGCGATGCGGGGTAGGATTGTATTATAACCACAAACACACATAACACATAAAAAAACATAAAACCACATAACTAACTGCGTTTTGCGATGTGAAGAAGATAAGCGATGCGATTTAATAAAACAATTAGATTTCGATAAAACATAAAATTGTAATTAATTTAACAAAGAACATCTCTTATAATTCTAAAACTCGGAATACAAATAGGAAAACAAAGGAAAAGAGATAACAATGAGATTTAGATTGTTACAATTCGCCTCCTAAAGAAAAGCAAAAGTACATAATTTTTTAAAAATCCTAAGATAGATTAGCCTCCTAATGACAAGAAATAAAAACCCTAAAAGCTCCCCGTTGAAATGATTAAAATTATTTAAAAAAAATCCAAGGTGGTTTCCGGGTGTTGAAGGTTAGAACTTATGTACCAACTTAGCCAGTGTTACTGTATTGATGAAGATTAGGGGCGTTACTCCATTAGATCGGGTTCCCATTTTGGGTACTGAAATTAGATGGTGATAATATGAATCTTGAAGATCATGAATTTAGAGAGATGGGGTGAATAATATGGACCAACCTAAAACCCTCCTTTACAATCTCTATATATATATATCCCAAGTGGAAACCCTATTCTCTTGTAATGGTAAATACGTTCCTCAAAAATTTACCATTTAATAAATAAAAACACTAAGGTCAATAATCTATTATAATATAAAATAATTAATAAATAATAAAATAATTTCATGTAAAAAGTGTGTGTCTATATATATATGTAGAGAGGGTGGGGTTCGGCTACAAAGTTTATTTTTTCCTAAAAAGTTACAAATCATAAAATATCACAATTTCAGCCATAAAACACATGCAAAACCACAAATAATTGAAGATCACTAAAACACAATATCCAAACCCTAACAGTCCTTATAAACTTCAAACACACCCATCGTAGAACTATGAATATAAACATAACATGATAATCAACATAAAAACACAATTAATGTTAGTCATTCGATAATCAAAGCCTTATCATCCAAAATACAACAGAAAACCTATGGTGTTTTAGTAATCTTCACTAATTATTTATGGGTTTATGGTGTGTTTTATGGTTGACATTGTGGTGTTGTATAGACTTATTACACTTTGTAGGAAAAATGGACTTTTAGCCAACTCCTCACCCTATATATAAATATATATATTCTTACAAAATCATTATTTTATTAATAAAAGCATGTTTTAGGTCAAATTACTTCTGAATTTACCAAGAACTCATATAGGTAGTTCTTGAGTTAGAACTCATATCCGTGATTGATAAATTTTGATCCTTCATTGTTAGTAATGTTTCTAAACCCTTAAAACACATATAAGCCATTGATTTTTGACGTGAGTAAGCGTGAGTATATTTTTTACTTTTATTTTTAGTACTTTTTTTACTTTTTTTATCAAGTTTTAAATTTATAAAACACGATAATAACCCTTTCATTCTCTACAACACGTTAGGGTAAGTGCACCCATCGTAGGCGTAGTATAGTAATGGTAAGATACCGAGGTCGTCCAAGGACACAAGACTTTTAACACCGGAATATCGTCGACGTCTAATCTAATCAAATTTTGAGAAAAGATTTTTTAATAAGTAAAATAAACAAGAAAAATAAGATAATAAAAGAATCAAATAGACAAGATAGAATCACTTGGTTCTGACTCCTCATTTATGTATCCTTTGATGATTTCCGCACTTGGGTTTTTTTAAAAGATTATCTTAGTAATAGTGGCATGTCCCTCTTTTAGAGGCAAATGCTATCCTCAGCCATATTGGTCTGAGAAAGCAGGGATACAATCCCGCAAGGCTGAAATATTGGATGATAATTAAGTAAGTTATTAATACAAAATGTGGCATGACCCTCTTTTGGAGGCAACGCTACCCTCCGCCATATTGGTCTGAGTCAGCAGAGATAGAGTCCCGCAAGGCCGGTTAAAAATTTTAATAGTAGTTTTATTTATAAGGGATTCAAGTCGTTCTTACTTCACCCGATTTGATGCTATCTACCTCAAAGGAAATCCTAATAATCTTGAATCAAGTCATCGCAGGATCTATACACTAAACGAGGCAAGAACTTTACCCAAACCACCATTCTAATCCCCTTTCAGGCAGTTAACGTGTTTTATATAGACCGTAAAGACACGAATGAGTGAATCAACAAAACTTGAAGGGATAATAGAATTGAGTCCACTTTCAATATAAAAAAGCTAGATATTAAAGTCATTAATACAAACCCAATTAAAAAGTTAACCAAAGCTTGGAAATCAAAAGTAATACATAAATGACTTGTTTTCACCAAGTGATGTAAGAAATTAGCCAAGAATGACCTTTATTTGACAAAAAACTCTTACGATCAATCTTGGATCTCGAGACTGTTACACACACTCTAAAGATGGATGATGGGGAATGTGGTGGATGATGGTGGTATTGTGGTGGTGGGTGGTGGCAGGTGTGAGAGAAGTGGTTTGCCAAGTGATGGATTGAAATAGAACCAAACACCCTATTTATAGCTGGAAACAGAAGCTTCACACGGCCCCGTGCCTGGTGGGCACGGCCCCGTGCCCTCCTTCTTCTCTGTCTTCATTAAATGAACTTGTCAGTCCGGATGCTTGCACGACCCCATGTTTCAACGGCATTGCCCCGTGGTCATTTACTTGCTATACTATCCAGGAATTGCATATCTGGAAGTTGACCACGGCCCGTGTCCATGGGACACGGCCCCGTGTCTCTTGTGTGCTTCTGTTTGTTTTCTTCTTTCTATAATCTTGAGTGGGGCACGACCCCATGCCTTGGTGGCACGACCCCGTGCTTGTCTTCTGATTCGTTGTTTTTGGTCTTGGGGTGAAGCTCGGAGGGTTGGTATAATGCATCAACTTCTCTTCTTTTGTATTCATGCTGATTTTTGCCGTTAGTTTGTTCCTTTTGTATATTTAAGCTCTTTTAATCCTGAAAATCAAAAGTATACAAAGAAACACACTTTTTCTAATATTAGTACTAAAAAAGTTGATTTTATACCTTATATGATATAATTTATATGTTGTATTTGGTGCATATAATTTCCATATAACCTACTGATAGATTTTTGTTCACAAGAGTTGAATATTGTTAAACCAATGTAATTATTTCTATGTGTGTATGTGTATTTTATTTCATTTTTGGTGTACCTTGATGTAGATTTTTGTTTTTTTTATAAATGTTTAGGCTTTCCAATTGATTGGATAAGCAATTACAAACCAATACATATTTTTTCTCTAATAAGTCTAAACCATGACATTTTTTAAAGATGTATGAATTTGACATGTGATGAAGGAATATTCAGAATGTTAAACAGAAAAACCTTATCTTCAAAGTTCCTATAGATTTAGCGAAAATATTAAATTTAATAGTTTCATATTTTTTTTACTTTAGCAACCGAATTAGCGACGGTGACTATTTGATTTCTCCTTTTCATTTTGGAGCACAAATTTGCAACCGTTTCCCTTGAAGATGGGTTTACTAATCTTCTATATTACAAATAACATGAGGGGGAGCAATAGTACTATGCTATCAGTGGTGGCTTTGGGCTTGCCAGGCACTGACATTTTTTTTTATTTATTTTATTATTTATATTTTTGAGACAAAAATTACGATTTTAGCTTCAGGTTTAAAATAAAATTTAGGTTGTCCTCCCTAGCTAAAAGTTATGATTTTGCCCTTAGTTCAAAACAAAATTATGATTTTGTCCTCAACTTAAAATTACGAATTTGCCCTCGATTTTAAAATAATGAGTTTTCCCTCATTTAAAATTTTACAATTTTGCACCAGTTAAAATTTGTAGTCTTGTCATCGTTTTAGTCTTTTTCCCTACCTCAAAATTATGATTTTACTCTCAGTTCAAATTTTAAAAAATTGTGATTTCGTCCTAAGTTTAAAGTTACGCTTTTTTCCCTCAGTGCAAAATAAAATTATGTTTTATTCCCCAGCTAAAAATTAGATTTTGCCCTTAGTTCAAAACTATGATTTTGCACCAGTTCAAAACAAAATTTTGGTTTTGCCCCCAACTAAAATTACGATTTTTTTCCCCAGTTTAAAATTCTGAGTTTGCCTCAATTAAAAATTACAATTTTGCCCCCAATTAAAATTTGTAGTCTTGCCATCGTTTTATTTTTCTTTTTACCTTTCTTTTTCAAAATTATAGTAATTTCTATTTTGCTTGGTTGACTCTATCTAACATTTGTGTCGGGCACGTGTCTAACACTCGCTCATTGTTTCTTTATTTTGCCCCCATCTCAAAATTACAGGCTTCCTATTGTTTGCGTTTTTTAGCAAAACTATGGTAGTGTTTTGGTTTAATTGGTTTACTCGATGTATTTTTTGTTGAGATCGTGTTATAAGTGGTATGTACAAGTAATTAAATACATGCATACATGATATGAAACTAATAATAATTTAGGTTTTAACGTCCCACAACGCGAGCGGAGCATCCAACTACTTGAGTCACAAAAATCATTTCACCTACTAAGTGTTCAAACCCCTAATTAATTGACAAAGTATTCCCGGCCTCAGACCCGATCACACGCTAATTTGTGACGATTGTTTCATCTCATTTTGTCCCTTGAGTAGGGTAGTAATAGATATAATTTATGAGATGACGGGACGTCATTAATATTTAAAAGTGATGAGAATGCTTCTCAAAAGGAATACTAGGTAGTCGACTCTAGACTTTGATGAGTATTTATAGTCGTTTATCATATGTACAATGTTAAAAACCTTTATTATATTATTGGGTGGTTTTACTTTCTTAACCATAGTGTGACACCTATTGATTTTCTATTACGATTGATCACTATTTAGAAGGCTAGACTAATCAATTAATTTTTTTTCCTAGAACATAATGGTGATGTAAGATTATCAAAGCATAGCGTAATTGGAAAACTTGTTTTGGTGTAATAATGTCAAAACGTTACGCTGCCTGCAATGTCTGGAAATCAAATAACAAGTATTATGTTGTATACAAAGTTTGTTTTAGGATAAAAAGTATACTAATGTCTTGTATATATTGTCCCTTTTTGTAAATTTTTTTTTTTTGTGTGAAACGTATGAAGTGTATAAGATGCAACACATATATTTTAGGGATAGGGTATATGTGTGTTCCTTAAATTAAAGGTGGTTCTAGACACAATGTTATAATTGCTTGGATGCACAATTATAATCGCACGGATTCCTTATGTGTTTGGACAACTTAGACACGCTATTGTACGTTATAGGCATTGTTGTAACTATAGTTTTTGTACACCGTTGTTAATGAACCATTTAGACGCTCCGTTAAATAGTTTAAACACTCTTCGTTATAATCAACGATGCATTAATATCTTTTTAAAAAATGGGTAGTGTTTGGTATGCAGTAATGAGAGGTGAAATCAAATGGACCATTGTGAGGGAATCAGAAAAAGGATGTTTATTTGGTCAATGAAATGGAATTGCCTATTATCTCGTCCATTTCATTCCCTTTTAAAACAACCAAATTCATTCCATTCGCCGCCTTGTTTTTTTCTATTTCATTCCCACTTTCACACTACATCACTTCCACCAACGCCAACCGTCACCCACCACCATCACCCACCACCTACTACCACCGCCACCCAGCACCACTAACCACTGCCCCCCGCTACGACCAACCACCACCACTACGACCAACCACTATCATTGCTCAACGTTCACGGCCCACCACCCACCACTACCATCACCCACTACCATCACCTCCACTCACCATCAATTTTATATGATTCCTTTGTCTTTTTCTTGCATACCAAACAACACAAAGTAATGATTCATTTAATTCTCACATGGTAACCAAACAAGACACTGAAATGAGAGTGATCAATTTCATTACTTTGTCCATTTCATCCATTCGTCCATTCCATTGCCCATACCAAACAGACCCATAATACTTTTAGTTGTAATAATATTATACAAAAGTTAAGTATGATAAAATTTCTCGTTTTTATTAATAAATTTATAAATGTTACTTAAGTTTAATATATATGATGGAAACTAAATTGAAAAAAAAAGGTTGATAATTAAAAAATTTTATCTGAAAAATTTTTAACCGTTTGAAAATTATGAAAATAAATGAGTTTACGAGTTAACATTATTTGATTTTCTAAAACTATCATTCTCTCCTACACTTCGTACGTTTCCATACTATTATAGAATAACCTTTCCCTTCAAGGTTCAATGTATATTACATATGTGATCATACGGATTTTATGACCATTATAGTCAAATTAAATAACCAATAAGGGATATATTAGGAAAAAATCAAGTGAATATAATATTAATAATTAATTTCTTTTGTGATTGATGGCATATTTATATTGGTTAATCTATTTAATTATTAAAAACACTAATATTACCATGTATCCTAAAAATCAAAGTTCATGGAGAATTCTTCATCCGGTTTTGGTATTTAATTTGTTTTTTACTTCGCAGATTTGGTCCTTTTTACCTTCAGTGGCCACCTAATTAATCCTTTTTTATTACATGTGTCGTTTTAACATCTTACACCCTTATTTGTTTTTACATTTTGAATCCTCATATGTTGGTGGTTTGGCTGCTTGGGTCCCTCCTGACTTTGCTTTGTACATGTTTGTTTTAGGCATTAGACATGTTTTAATTCTTCGGGTTTTTAAACCCAATTACCATCACATTTGATGCCTTGGTTTTTCTTTGTTTGTTGTCCTTTTTCTCCAACCATGACTCTTTTGGTTAAAACTGAGGGTTGCGTGTTTTTGTGTTTTGAATCGTTATAACTTAAATCGTGTTTTCATTTGTGATTTGTGGGTTTTCGTTTAGTTTGATTTGGTTTTTTTCCTGATGAATGAGTGTTGGTTGTTGCCATTTAGGCAACGGAACTCTGATTTTATCATGTTTCTTTCCATTTTTAAAATGTCGATGAAAATGAAACTTCTATCATCCGAGATGTCATTAGGTTTGTTCGATAATCTGATTTCTTCTTTGATACCTTGATTTCTTTTATGTATTGATGCCTTAAATGGTGTTATATGGTTGTACTGGTACTTATTTGAAGGGTAGGTTGAAAATGTGGGAAATGTTAATCATTCACTCTGGATTATAGCCATTAGTCCTCAGCCCAGAAAAGTTGCTTGTAATCAATGTCTCGGTGGTGGTTTTTAGATCTTGCACCCTTATTTGTTTTTACATTTTGACCCTTCATCTGTTGGCGGTTTAGCTGTAACATTCGTCAAAAAAAAAACGGGTTTCAAAACCCGCTTCGTTTATCAATCAAATATTCAGTTATAAGTTTCGTTACATATTTATGGTTCATATTAATTTCAAACAATACATAACTAATAAACATTTTTAGAATTTTAAACCATAATTAATAAATAATAAAAATAAGTAAATAAAATAGGGCAGCCGGGTTTCGAACCCGGGTCACCCACAAAGACAAACACGCAACACACCACTCCGTCATGAAATGCTTTTGTGATAAACACTAAAACAAATAACATTTATAATAAAACCAAAAGTCAAACCAGTAATCAGCGCGCCCAAAACTAGCCATCACCGGAAAAACCGGCACTCCGCGATTTTGGCTATATTTCTTTTGACTGAAACGCACAAATTGATTTCGACGTCGGTTATAACCGTTGTCGGCAATCAATTTCAGTCAAAAACCGACGGAAATCAGTGACCGCGAACTTGGACCTTAATTCAAACTCAAATCAGATGATCTTCCTTATAAATACCCACTCAATCATCTGGTAACCCTTTCGCTCAGAACCGCACACTTTTTTGAAGCTTTAATTCTTCCAGAGCACGTCGCCGGAGTTCCTCTGCACTCGCCGGAATATCGCCGGAATCACTGAACATAAAACCGCAGTTGTCTTCAGACAGTATAACTGTCTAAACCTCCCTGCTATCTCTTGATTTATACTTTAATTATTCAAACCAATAATCGAAACTGTTAAAAGAGTTCATACAGCCGGAAATCGCAAAATTAGAACCGACGAACTTGCCGGAAATCTGAAGAAAACTCTCCGTCTTGGTATATCATATTCCTTATTTTTCCAATTCCATTTAAATCAAGTATAAATTGTTGGACGATTAAGCAAAACTGTCGGCTTCACTGTTCTGAGTTCTTCTTAATGAAGAAGACGAAGTTGAGTTGTATATTAATGTAATAAAAATCATGTATTTAACCGGGTTAGACACACAGTCCAGCGGTGGACTGTGTGCAAATATAACACGCACGTCCCGGGTTCGAATCGCACATGTTACCGACTTTCAGAAATAAAACCAACATTTTTGAAACCTAATCAGATCAAGTCACAGTAAATACGTAAGAAGAATATAATCCATTAGTTAAACAGATTAGACACACAGCCCAACTGGTTGGGCTGTGCGCACTCGAACCGAACGTCCCGAGTTCGACTCCGGGTCTCCGAAGCCGGTTCGGCCATATTAAATCATTTTTGATATAAACTAAATAAGGTTAAAGTTAATTAGTATATATATATAATTAAAACAGAGAATATTTCGGGTTAGACACGTAGCTCAGTTGGTAGAGCTGCGTGCACGTATACGAGAGGTCCCGAGTTCGAACCTCACTCAGCGCAATGAAAACACAGTCTGACCGGTCAGACCCGGTCAACGGTCAACGGTCAAAAAGTCAACTTTTTTTGTATTTCTTTTATTTATTTATTTAATTGAAAAATCCTTTAAAAATACTTAAAAATAAGATTTTTAAAGTTAGAAATTTTCCTTAAACTCACAAATATAAATCTAAAAATCCCATTAAGAGCACTAATTAAAAATATTAATCTCAAATAAAATTTATTTATTTATCGAATCATTTTGTTATTATCTACGCTAATTTTTCCCTCGTCGATTGAATCCTAAATTCGTGCGCATCCAACGTCATCAAAGAACGCACCCAATGTGAGTGAATCTCTACCAATTCCCCGTTTTAATCATGTTTTGGGGTGTATCATGTGTCGTATAATCCTTTTATTTTATTTAAACACTTGTGCATACATCATATCCGTGATCAAATGTGTATCAATTGTTGTGTGAATTATATGTAGATTGGATTTATCATTTTCAGTGCACGCATTTCATTAGGCCCATCAGTTCCCCGTGGGAGACGGGTTGAGCATCAGGAGCCTCAATAGATCGGATCCGCTTGATTGAGCCTTGATCTAACATACATCATCATTCATGTCATATACTCATCCAAAGTGGTTTGTGATTGTTTATCCATATATGTTTGCTCACATGTGATTATTGCACAAATTTTTCTTATTAGATAAAACAAGAAATTAGTAACAATGTTTTATCAAGGTTCACTTGCCAACTTTTGTTGACCCAAAATATCCCCCGTTTTACACATGATACAGGTGATCCAGCTGAGACAGGAAACACTTAGAAAGGCCTAGAAGAATAAACAAGTTTATGCTTTGGAATAATTATGTAGTTTCATTTTCTTGTAATCGTATGAATTTTGTTTTGGATATTTAAGTTGTAATTTGAATTTAATAAATATGAAACATCTTAGTAAACATCATGAGCTTTGGTGATAACCCAATTACGCCCCGACTTTTATTCCGCTGCGGGTCGGGTGTGACAGATTGGTATCAGAGCTTATGACTATAGGGATATAGGATAGGTTATTAGACCCTTAGAGCCTATACTATAGTTGATTAAAATTTTAAATTGTTTATGCGTTACATACAAAATTCATGATGTTTATATGCTTTATGTTTATTTTTACACTCAATGTTATGCAAGCATGCCCACAAATACATGTTATTATCAATGCTCATCATGAATCATATCCTCATAAGATATCATATCCATGAGAGCACACACCTCACGATTCCCATAATTTTTTCAATGATTTTTGTATTTTTCAAATCACATCAAAGTGAGTTCTCATGACGGGCATGTAGTAACTGGAAGGGTACGAGTACCGGTAGTCGGAACATCCTGTCTAGGCTTGGCATTCGTATAAATCCAAAATAAAGGACCAGTTTGCCTACCTGGTGACTAACGATGAGAGTACGAAGGACCTATTAGGCCAAAGCATGCTATACCAAACGTCGTGTGAGCTAACCCCACTTTGAGTTGTCATTGTGTCTACACCTGGACACCCTCCTACCATACATCTCGCAATCATATTTTACGATTTTCATTCGGGTAATGTGAGTATTAATCCGCCGACACCAATGTGAATCCTACCAAGCCCAATAGTCATGGGGCCCACATGACTACACAGGCGATGGTATGGGGGGACATTGGAGGCCCAAACATGAGCAAACCCAAGACATCCTATGGATGTAGTTAAATTATTGCCAATTATGTTGTTTTTCAATCTTTTTACGACACATGACACCTAGAAACTTCTTAAACTCACAATCTTCCTATGTATGTTCCTGTAGATGTCGGCTAGGCAACTACGTGGAGGTAGAAAGTCAGGAAGATCAAATGAACGCTTGGCCACACAAATTGCTAAACAAATGGCCGCAGTGCTTCCTGACATCATAATTCAAGTTTAACAAGCTCTCACCGCAAATCCCATCAACCCTCCCAATCAAGAAGACCAGAGCGTCGCCAACCCTCCTTCCAAAAAGTGCTCCTACAAACACTTCAAATCTTGCGATCCCTCAAAGTATGAAGGGACCGAAGGTGTTACCGCCCTCCTTCACTGGTTTGAAGAAATGGAGAACACTTTCCTCAATTGTGATTGTCCCGAGGATCGCAAGGTACGTTATGCAACTGGAAGACTGTTTGGGGTAGCCCTTACCTGGTGGAACACAGAAAAAGGTAAGCGAGGAGTTGAAGATGCCATGGCCTTAACATGGGAAGAGTTAAGGGAACTCATGACAAGACGCTTCTGCCCAAGAAGCGAAATCAAAAAGCTGGAAGACGAATTCCACTCACTGAAACAAAAGGAATGAGATCACACTTCCTATAATAAGAGATTTCTCGAGCTAAACCAGATGATCCCTAATTTGTTCACCCCCGTGTACCGCTTGGTTGAACATTACATTCGAGGTCTTCCCTCGAAAATTCAAGACTCGGTTTTAAGCACTTCGCCTGCAACACTTGAAGCCGCGATGGAGTTAGCTACAGAACTCACTGAAAATCGCATTCGAAACGGCAAATTCAAAGGTGAAAAGAAGAAAGCACCCATAGAGACCTCAACTACAAACCACCCAGTCTCATCCTCAAGGTTTGCTGGTAAGAGGAAACGTAATGGCAAGAATTTTGCTGTCACTCAAACCAACCCTCCTATCACTGCTGCACCAATCACCCAAATTGCTTCTTCAGCGGTACCATTCAAAAAGCCATACACCGGCCCACACCCAAAATGCAATCGTTGTCAATACCATCACCCTCCCGAAAACCCCTGCCAACATTGCACAAGCTGTGGCCGGCGGGTCACACCATCCAAACCTGTCGTACTCTTCAACGAATGAACCGCAATCAACCTCCAACCCAAACCCACCATCAGATAGTGGGCCAAGCCCAACAACCCTTACTTCTACCACCCACACAACACGTAGCCCAACCTTACTACCAACCCAACTACCCTATGATGCAACCTATGCGAGCTTGTTACAACTGTGGGGACCCAAACCACTTCAGGAACACTTGTCCACGCTTGGTGAACATCATCCATGCCCAAGCTCAAGCAAACCCGGTAAACCAAGCTAACCAAGCTCCTCCACCTGCCAGAGGAAGAGCTTTTAACATCAATGCCAACCAAGCTAGGGCTGACAACAACTTGGTCAACGGTACGTTTCTCATCAATGGTAGTTATGCATCCATATTATTCGATACTGGTGCGGATAAGAGCTTTGTGTCCTTAGAATTTGAACCTAGCCTCAACCAAACTCGTGTTAATCTCATGGAATCTCTAACGGTGGAAGTTGCTGACGGAAAACCCATTTCATTAAATTCTATTATACGCAATTGTACCCTCACTCTAAACGATAACGATTTTCCAGTTGACCTCATTCCTATGAAGTTGGGAAGTTTCGATGTTATAATCGGTATGGACTGGCTCAGCCAGCATCACGCTGAAGTAGTGTGCCGCGAAAAGTTCATTCGCATTCCTCTTGCAGACGGTCAGACCCTACGTATTTTTGGGGAAACCCCTTCGAAAGGACTCAAATTAATGTCCTGCCTTCAAGCCCGAAGATATCTCCGCAAGAACTATGTCGCATTCCTAACTCACGTCATCAAAAAGGGAAACAAGGAGAGGAAACTCGAAGATATCCCAGTTGTGAAAGAATTCCCACAAGTCTTTCCCGACGACATTTCAGGACTTCCTCCTGTGAGAGAAGTCGAATTCCGCATCGATCTTGTACCTGGCGCTACACCAGTCGCAAAATCTCCTTATAGGTTAGCCCCATCCGAAATGCAAGAGCTGGCCACTCAACTGCAAGAGCTGACTGACAAAGGATACATACGTCCTAGCTCCTCGCCTTGGGGTGCACCTGTTCTCTTTGTGAAGAAGAAAGATGGAACGTTTCGCATGTGCATTGATTATAGAGAACTCAACAAGTTAACGGTTAAAAATCGCTATCCACTACCTCGCATCGATGACCTCCTAGACCAACTTCAAGGCGCCACCTGCTTTTCAAAAATCGACCTTCGTTCTGGTTATCATCAGCTCAGTGTGCACGAAGAAGATATCCCAAAAACCGCTTTCCGGACTCGTTATGGTCATTACGAATTCATGGTCATGCCATTCGGTTTAACCAACGCTCCCGCTGTCTTCATGGATCTAATGAATAGAGTATGCAAGCCCTCCCTCGACCGTTTCGTCATAATCTTCATCGACGATATTCTTATCTACTCCAAGTCTAAATCCGATCATGAGCGACACCTTCGACTCATCCTTACACTCTTAAGGACTGAAAAGCTTTACGCTAATTTCTCAAAATGCGAATTCTGGTTAGGAGAAGTACAATTCCTTGGTCATGTCGTCAACGACAAGGGAATTCATGTTGATCCTTCAAAAATCAAGGCAGTGCAGGAATGGCAAGCGCCACGTACCCCTACCGAAGTTAGGTCATTTCTCAGTTTGGCTGGTTATTATCGACGCTTCATCGCCATTTTTTCTCGTATTGCTGTCCCACTCACGGCCTTGACTCATAAAGGAAAACCCTTCATATGGGGACCTAAGCAAGAAGAGGCCTTACAAACTCTAAAGCAAAAACTTTGTGACGCACCTATCCTCACACTCCCTGAAGGTTGTGATGACTTTGTGGTATATTGCGACGCATCAGGGCAAGGGCTAGGCTGTGTATTAATGCAAAGAGGAAAAGTGACAGCCTATGCTTCTAGGCAACTCAAGGTTCACGAGAAGAATTACCCACCCACGACCTGGAACTTGGAGCCGTTGTGTTCGCTCTCAAGATATGGAGACATTACCTCTACGGTACTAAGTGTGAAATATACACTGACCACAAGAGTCTCCAACATATCTTCAACCAAAAGGAGCTGAATATGAGGCAACGAAGATGGGTCGAACTTCTCAACGACTACGACTGTGAAATTCGGTATCATCCTGGCAAGGCCTACGTAGTGGTCGATGCGCTCAGTCGAAAAGGTTATGCGAACTCCATTCGTCTTCTATGTTCGCAAATCATAACCGACATCAAAGATCGAATCCGAGCAGCTCAACATGTTTCTGTAACAAAAAATGACGTACGCGATGAGCTGTCGTGTGGAGCTTAACTAAAAATCAAAACCAAATCCGACGGTATTCTATACTATTTAAATCGCATATGGATTCCTGATCGCGATAACCTTCGTGATTTCCTCATGAATGAGGCGCACAAAACACAATACTCTGTACACCCAGGAGCCGACAAGATGTATCAAGACCTACGATACACCTACTGGTGGCCTGGCATGAAAAAGGATATCGCTGTTTTTGTTTCCAAGTGCCTTACCTGTTCCAAAGTAAAAGCTGAACATCAAAGACCTTCAGGACTTCTAGTCCAACCCGAAATACCTGTATGGAAGTGGGAAAACATAACCATGGATTTCATTACCGGGTTACCTCGCACCTCCAGTGGGTATGACACCATATGGGTGATAATCGATCGTCTTATAAAGTCATCTCACTTCATCCCGATTCGCGAGGACTTCAAGAACGAGAAGTTAGCTCGTATCTACATCAGCGAGATCGTAAGCCGTCATGGTGTACCATTAAGCATCATTTCAGACCGTGATGGTCGTTTCACTTCACGAACATGGCAAGCCATGCAAACCGCCTTGGGTACTCGATTAGACCTCAGTACCGCTTTTCATCCTCAAACTGATGGTCAATCTGAACGCACCATCCAAACCCTTGAAGACATGCTGCGAGCATGTGTCATAGACTTCAAAGGGAACTGGGACGCTCACCTACCATTAGTGGAATTTTCGTACAACAATAGCTATCATTCAAGTATCAGCATGGCTCCTTTCGAAGCTTTATATGGACGTAAGTGCCGATCTCCAGTATGTTGGCACGAAATTGGGGAAGCGCAAATCACCGGACCAGAATTAATTCAAGAAACAACCGACAAGATCACTCAAATTCGAAACAATCTTCTAGCGGCTCAAAGTCGTCAAAAGAGTTATGCAGACAAACGACGAAAGCCCTTGGAGTTTGACATTGGTGATCAAGTACTTTTAAAAGTATCACCGTGGAAGGGAGTGGTTCGTTTTGGCCAGAAGGGAAAGCTAGCACCACGCTACGTAGGACCTTTCAAGATACTTGAAAGAGTAGGTCCTGTAGCATACAAGCTTGACCTACCAGAAGAGCTCAACAGAATTCATCCCACATTCCACGTATCAAACTTGAAAAAGTGCCTCGCCGATGAAAACCTCCATATTCCGCTAGAAGACATTCAAATCGATGAATCTATGCACTTCATTGAAAGACCAGTAGAAATCATGGACTTCGGAGAGAAGCGTTTAAGGCGAAGTCGTATTCCAATTGTCAGGGTACGTTGGGAGTCAAAACGAGGACCCGAGTTTACTTGGGAACGTGAAGACTCAATGCGCGGAAAATACCCGCATCTTTTTCCAGTTACCACTACTACTAAAATTTCGGGACGAAATTTCTAAAAGTAGGGGATACTGTAACATTCGTAAAAAAACGGGTTTCAAAACCCGCTTCGTTTATCAATCAAATATTCAGTTATAAGTTTCGTTGCGTATTTATGGTTCATATTAATTTCAAACAATACATAACTAATAAACATTTTTAGAATTTTAAACCATAATTAATAAATAATAAAAATAAGTAAATAAAAAAATAAAATAGGGCAGCCGGGTTTCGAACCCGGGTCACCCACAAAGACAAACACGCAACACACCACTCCGCCATGCACTGCTTTTGTGATAAACACTAAAACAAATAACATTTATAATAAAACCGAAAGTCAAACCAGTAATCAGAGCGCCCAGAACTAGCCATCACCGGAAAAACCGGCACTCCGCGATTTTGGCTATATTTCTTTTGACTGAAACGCACAAATTGATTTCGACGTCGGTTATAACCGTTGCCGGCAATCAATTTCAGTCAAAAACCGACGGAAATCAGTGACCGCGAACTTGGACCTTAATTCAAACTCAAATCAGATGATCTTCCTTATAAATACCCACTCAATCATCTGGTAACCCTTTCGCTCAGAACCGCACACTTTTTCGAAGCTTTAATTCTTCCAGAGCACGTCGCCGGAGTACCTCTGCACTCGCCGAAATATCACCGGAATCACTGAACATAAAGCTGCAGTTGTCTTCAGACGGTATAACTGTCTAAACCTCCCTGCTATCTCTTGATTTATACTTTAATTATTCAAACCAATAATCGAAACTGTTAAAAGAGTTCATACAGCCGGAAATCGCAAAATCAGAACCGACGAACTTGCCGGAAATCTGAAGAAAACTCTCCGTCTTGGTATATCATATTCCTTATTTTTCCTATTCCATTTCAATCAAGTATAAATTGTTGGACGATTAAGCAAAACTGTCGGCTTCACTGTTCTGAGTTCTTCTTAATGAAGAAGACGAAGTTGAGTTGTATATTAATGTAATAAAAATCATGTATTTAACCGGGTTAGACACACAGTCCAGCGGTGGACTGTGTGCAAATATAACACGCACGTCCCGGGTTCGAATCGCACATGTTACCGACTTTCAGAAATAAAACCAACATTTTTGAAACCTAATCAGATCAAGTCACAGTAAATACATAAGAAGAATATAATCCATTAGTTAAACAGATTAGACACACAGCCCAACTGGTTGGGCTGTGCGCACCCGAACCGAACGTCCCGAGTTCGACTCCGGGTCTCCGAAGCCGGTTCGGCCATATTAAATCATTTTTTATATAAACTAAATAAGGTTAAAGTTAATTAGTATATATATATAATTAAAACAGAGAATATTTCGGGTTAGACACGTAGCTCAGTTGGTAGAGCTGCGTGCACGTATACGAGAGGTCCCGAGTTCGAACCTCACTCAGCGCAATGAAAACACAGTCTGACCGGTCAGACCCGGTCAACGGTCAAAAAGTCAACTTTTTTGTATTTCTTTTATTTATTTATTTAATTGAAAAATCCTTTAAAATAAGATTTTTAAAGTTAGAAAATTTCCTTAAACTCACAAAAATAAATCTAAAAATCTCATTAAGAGCACTAATTAAAAATATTAATCTCAAATAAAATTTATTTATTTATCGAATCATTTTGTTATTATCTAGGCTAGTTTTTCCCTCGTCGATTAAATCCTAAATTCGTGCGCATCCAACGTCATCAAAGAACGCACCCAATGTGAGTGAATCTCTACCAATTCCCCGTTTTAATCATGTTTTGGGGTGTATCATGTGTCGTATAATCCTTTTATTTTACTTAAACACTTGTGCATACATCATATCCGTGATCAAATGTGTATCAAATGTGTATCAATTGTTGTGTGAATTATATGTAGATTGGATTTATCATTTTCAGTGCACGCGTTTCATTAGGCCCACCAGTTCCCCGTGGGAGACGGGTTGAGCATCAGGAGCCTTATTAGATCGGCTCCGTTTGATTGAGCCTTGATCTTACATACATCATCATTCATGTCATATACTCATCCAAAGTGGTTTGTGATTGTTTATCCATATATGTTTGCTCACATGTGATTATTGCACAAATTTTCCTTATTAAATAAAACAAGAAATTAGTAACAATGTTTTATCAAGGTTCACTCGCCAACTTTTGTTGACCCAAAATATCCCCCGTTTTACACATGATACAGGTGATCCAGCTGAGACAGGAAACACTTAGGAAGGCCTAGAAGAATAAACAAGTTTATGCTTTGGAATAATTATGTAGTTTCATTTTCTTGTAATCGTATGAATTTTGTTTTGGATATTTAAGTTGTAATTTGAATCTAATAAATATGAAACATCTTAGTAAACATCATGAGCTTTGGTGATAACCCAATTACGCCCCGACTTTTATTCCGCTGCGGGTCGGGGTGTGACAGATTGGTATCAGAGCTTATGCAGGATAGGTTATTAGACCCTTAGAGCCTATACTATAGTTGATTAAAATTTTAAATTGTTTATGCGTTACATACAAAATTCATGATGTTTATATGCTTTATATTTATTTTTACACTCAATGTTATACAAGCATGCCCACAAATACATGTTATTATACAATGCTCATCATGAATCATATCCTCATAACATATCATATCCATGAGAGCACACACCTCACGATTCCCATGATTTTTGCAATGATTTTTGTATTTTTCAAATCACATCAAAGTGAGTTCTCATGACGGGCATGTAGTAACTGGAAGGGTACGAGTACCGGTAGTCGGAACGTCCTATCTAGGCTTGGCATTCGTATAAATCCAAAATAAAGGACCAGTTTGCCTACCTGGGGACTAACGATGAGAGTACGAAGGACCTATTAGGCCAAAGCATGCTATACCAAACGTCGTGTTAGCTAACCCCACTTTGAGTTGTCATTGTGTCTACACCTGGACACCCTCCTACCATACATCTCGCAATCATATTTTACGATTTTCATTCAAGTAATGTGAGTGTTAATCCACCGACACCAATGTGAATCCTACCAAGCCCAATAGTCATGGGGCCCACATGACTACACAGGCGATGGTATGGGGGGACATTGGAGGCCCAAACATGAGCAAACCCAAGACATCCTATGGATGTAGTTAAATTATTGCCAATTATGTTGTTTTTCATTCTTTTTACGACACATGAAACCTAGAAACTTCTTAAACTTACAATCTTCCTATGTATGTTCCTGTAGATGTCGGCTAGGCAACTACGTGGAGGTAGAAAGTCAGGAAGATCAAATGAACGCTTGGCCACACAAATTGCTAAACAAATGGCCGCAGTGCTTCCTGACATCGTAATTCAAGTTTAACAAGCTCTCACCGCAAATCCCATCAACCCTCCCAATCAAGAAGACCAGAGCGTCGCCAACCCTCCTTCCAAAAAGTGCTCCTACAAACACTTCAAATCTTGCGATCCCTCAAAGTATGAAGGGACCGAAGGTGTTACCGCCCTCCTTCACTGGTTTGAAGAAATGGAGAACACTTTCCTCAATTGCGATTGTCCCGAGGATCGCAAGGTACGTTATGCAACTGGAAGACTGTTTGGGGTAGCCCTTACCTGGTGGAACACAGAAAAAGGTAAGCGAGGAGTTGAAGATGCCATGGCCTTAACATGGGAAGAGTTAAGGGAACTCATGACAAGACGCTTCTGCCCAAGAAGCGAAATCAAAAAGCTGGAAGACGAATTCCACTCACTGAAACAAAAGGAAGGAGATCACACTTCCTATAATAAGAGATTTCTCGAGCTAAACCAGATGATCCCTAATTTGTTCACCCCTGTGTACCGCTTGGTTGAACATTACATTCGAGGTCTTCCCTCGAAAATTCAAGACTCGGTTTTAAGCACTTCGCCTGCAACACTTGAAGCCGCGATGAAGTTAGCTACAGAACTCACTGAAAATCGCATTCGAAACGGCAAATTCAAAGGTGAAAAGAAGAAAGCACCCATAGAGACCTCAACTACAAACCACCCAGTCTCATCCTCAAGGTTTGCTGGTAAGAGGAAACGTAATGGCAAGAATTTTGCTGTCACTCAAACCAACCCTCCTATCACTGCTGCACCAATCACCCAAATTGCTCCTTCAGCGGTACCATTCAAAAAGCCATACACCGGCCCACACCCCAAAATGCAACCGTTGTCAATACCATCACCCTCCCGAAAACCCCTGCCAATATTGCACAAGCTGTGGCCGTGCGGGTCACACCATCCAACCTGTCGTACTCTTCAACGAATGAACCGCAATCAACCTCCAACCCAAACCCACCATCAGATAGTGGGCCAAGCCCAACAACCCTTACTTCTACCACCCACACAACACGTAGCCCAACCTTACTACCAACCCAACTACCCCATGATGCAACCCATGCGAGCTTGTTACAACTGTGGGGACCCAAACCAATTTAAGAACACTTGTCCACGCTTGGTGAACATCATCCATGCCCAAGCTCAAGCAAACCCGGTAAACCAAGCTAACCAAGCTCCTCCACCTGCAAGAGGAAGAGCTTTTAACATCAATGCCAACCAAGCTAGGGCTGACAACAACGTGGTCAACGGTACATTTCTCATCAATGGTAGTTATGCATCCATATTATTCGATACTGGTGCGGATAAGAGCTTTGTGTCCTTAGAATTTGAACCTAGCCTCAACCAAACTCGTGTTAATCTCATGGAATCTCTAACGGTGGAAGTTGCTGACGGAAAACTCGTTTCATTAAATTCTATTATACACAATTGTACCCTCACTCTAAACGATAACGATTTTCCAGTTGACCTCATTCCTATGAAGTTGGGAAGTTTCGATGTTATAATCGGTATGGACTGGCTCAGCCAGCATCACGCTGAAGTAGTGTGCCGCGAAAAGTTCATTCGCATTCCTCTTGCAGACGGTCAGACCCTACGTATTTTTGGGGAAACCCCTTCGAAAGGACTCAAATTAATGTCCTGCCTTCAAGCCCGAAGATATCTCCGCAAGAACTATGTCGCATTCCTAACTCACGTCGTCAAAAAGGGAAACAAGGAGAGGAAACTCGAAGATATCCCAGTTGTGAAAGAATTCCCACAAGTCTTTCCCGACGACATTTCGGGACTTCCTCCTGTGAGAGAAGTCGAATTCCGCATCGATCTTGTACCTGGCGCTACACCAGTCGCAAAATCTCCTTATAGGTTAGCCCCATCCGAAATGCAAGAGCTGGCCAGTCAACTGCAAGAGCTGACTGACAAAGGATTCATACGTCCTAGCTCCTCGCCTTGGGGTGCACCTGTTCTCTTTGTGAAGAAGAAAGATGGAACGTTTCGCATGTGCATTGATTATAGAGAACTCAACAAGTTAACGGTTAAAAATCGCTATCCACTACCTCGCATCGATGACCTCCTAGACCAACTTCAAGGCGCCACCTGCTTTTCAAAAATCGACCTTCGTTCTGGTTATCATCAGCTCAGAGTGCACGAAGAAGATATCCCAAAAACCGCTTTCCGGACTCGTTATGGTCATTACGAATTCATGGTCATGCCATTCGGTTTAACCAACGCCCCCGCTGTCTTCATGGATCTAATGAATAGAGTATGCAACCCTACCTCGACCGTTTCGTCATAGTCTTCATCGACGATATTCTTATCTACTCCAAGTCTAAATCCGATCATGAGCGACACCTTCGACTCATCCTTACACTCTTAAGGACTGAAAAGCTTTACGCTAAGTTCTCAAAATGCGAATTCTGGTTAGGAGAAGTACAATTCTTTGGTCATGTCGTCAACGACAAGGGAATTCATGTTGATCCTTCAAAAATCAAGGCAGTGCAGGAATGGCAAGCGCCACGTACCCCTACCGAAGTTAGGTCATTTCTCGGTTTGGCTGGTTATTATCGACGCTTCATCGCCATTTTTTCTCGTATTGCTGTCCCACTCACGGCCTTGACTCATAAAGGAAAACCCTTCATATGGGGACCTAAGCAAGAACAGGCCTTCCAAACTCTAAAGCAAAAACTTTGTGACGCACCTATCCTCACACTCCCTGAAGGTTGCGATGACTTTGTGGTATATTGCGACGCATCAGGGCAAGGGCTAGGCTGTGTATTAATGCAAAGAGGAAAAGTGACAGCCTATGCTTCTAGGCAACTCAAGGTTCACGAGAAGAATTACACCACCCACGACCTGGAACTTGGAGCCGTTGTGTTCGCTCTCAAGATATGGAGACATTACCTCTACGGTACTAAGTGTGAAATATACACTGACCACAAGAGTCTCCAACATATTGTAACATCCGTCAAAAACCGGATTTACCAAACCCGCTTCGTTTATTAACCGAACAATCAGTTAAAAATTTCGTTGCGTATTTAATGCTCAAATTAATTTTTAACGATACATAATTAATAAGTATATTAGAATATAAAATTTATATTTGAAAATGTATTAAAAATAGTGAAATAAAAATAAAACAAGGCTGCCGGGTTTCGAACCCGGGTCAGTCGGGTAACTTCAAAGCCTTAACTTCCATCCATCCAACCACTCCGCCACTTGTGTTCTTTAGTAATATATCAAAACAATTAATTCAAATATCAGAATCTCGAATTCAAACTGACGCGCCCAATCGCAGTCGTCGGAAATCCCGACGATTTCACCGATAATGGACGGTTTCTTCTGATTTAACCGAAGCATTAACCTCAACATCGGTTATAACCGATGTCCAGTCCGCGACATCAGTCATAACCGCCGGAGAAATTATTGACCGACGAATCAAGACGGTAAACAGACCCAATTCATCGATGTTCTTCCCTATAAATACACCCACAAGCCTCTGTTAACCTTTTCGCTCACAATCACACAAATTCTCGACGTAATTTCACTCGCCGGAAAATCTCTGCAAGTCGCCGAAAAACCGAGATTTCATCTACACGGTAAATACCTCAACTCTTTCCGTTTCAATCCGATGTTAGACTGTTACTAACTTCAATCCAACCATCAGAATCTATCCCAGACGACGTAGCCGGAATATTCAGCTCTCGCCGGAAAACCTCTGAAACTTCTGATCTCACACTGTGAATCGGTATAACCCTTCAAACTTCTGTTAATCCTTGTTTAAGTACCTCAATTTCATAACTAATCGAACAGAACTGTTAATTGATTCTAACAGCCGAAGTTCACAAATAGAGCCGACGAGTTTTCGCCGGAGTTCTGTGAAAGACGCTGATCGGTATATCCTTTCCCCCAAACTCTCTCCATTCATTACCTTTCAATTACTTATAAAGCTTGTTAATCGAATTAGACATAAATCAGTTGAATTATCATAATCAGTAATCTTAAGCGAAGAAGACAAAGTTCAGATATGTTATAAGATTATTTAAAAACAGTTTTATGAACGGGATAGACACACAGTCCAGTGGTGGACTGTGTGCAAACAAATACATACACGTCCCGAGTTCGATTCTTGACACACGCACCTTCGCAGTAATAAAATGTCCTTTTTTTAAAACTGAACCGGGTTAACTCCGTAAGATGTTAAGTATAATAAAAACCAGAATAATTACCAAGTTAGACACACAGTCCAGCGGTGGACTGTGTGCCAAACTAAACCACAGGTCCCGGGTTCGAGACCTGTGGCGAGAACCGAGTGATGCAATTAAATCGTTTTTAAAATAAGTGATTTTCGGATTGATTTAATTAGTATATGAATGTAATTAAAAACAGAAATATTTCGGGTTAGACACGTAGCTCAGTTGGTAGAGCTGTGTGCACGCGTACGGGAGGTCACGGGTTCGAGTCTCACCCAGCGCACACATATAACTGACCGAACCGGTCTTCAAGTCAACGGTCAAAAAGTCAACATTTTTTATTATTTTTATTTATTTATTTTATTTAAAAATCAATTAAAAATACTTAAAAATAACATTTTTAAAGTTAGAAAATAGCCTTAAACTCACAAAAATATATCCAATAATCCTACTAAAAATTGATTAATAAAATCCGCTTATTTACCGAACCATTACATTATTATCTAGGTTAGTTTCACTCGTGGTTAAATCCAACTTCGTGCGCATTCAACATCATCAACCGGACGCACCCAATGTGAGTGAATCTTACAACTCCCCTTTTTAATTACACGTTTTGGGTGTATCATGTGTCACTAAAACTAATTCGTTTATTCAAACTCGTGCCATACCATATTATGACTTAAACTTAGAATGTAAATATTGTTTGTAGTTATGTATTTCATATTGTCAAGTTGTATGCAAATTATTTGTTAGGCCCATCAGTTCCTCGTGGGAGACGAGTTGAACAACGCGTGCCTTAAAACTCATTCATTAGGCCCATCAGTTCGTAGAACAACGTGTGCCTCAAAACTCATTCATTAGGCCCATCAGTTCCTCGTGGGAGACGAGTTGAGCAACGCGTGCCTCAAAACAATCTATTATTGTATGTGTGTGCATTATTTAATATTAAGTGTTTTGTGTATAAGTTTATATCTATATTTACTCATATGCGGTTATGCACTTTATTTATTAATCAACTCAATAAACTTGTTCAAATGTTTTTCATAGGATTCACTCGCCAACTTTTTGTTGATCCAAAAACCATTTTTACACATGATACAGGTGAACAGGATGAAGCAAGGAAAACAAAGGAAATGCCTTAGAAGAAAATAATGAAGTCTAGAAAGATGTGTAGAACATGTTGTAATTATGATTGTATGATTCCCTTTAAATTGTAATAATAAATATGAAACGTTATAATAAATGTCATGAGCATTGATGAAAACCCAATCATGCCCCGATCACCTTTTCCGCTGCGAGTCGGGGTGTGACACATATCTTCAACCAAAAGGAGCTGAATATGAGGCAACGAAGATGGGTCGAACTTCTCAACGACTACGACTGTGAAATTCGGTATCATCCTGGCAAGGCAAACGTAGTGGTCGATGCGCTCAGTCGAAAAGGTTATGCGAACTCCATTCGTCTTCTATGTTCGCAAATCATAACCGACATCAAAGATCGAATCCGAGCAGCTCAACATGTTTCTGTAACAAAAAATGACGTACGCGATGAGCTGTCGTGTGGAGCTGAACTAAAAATCGAAACCAAATCCGACGGTATTCTATACTACTTAAATCGCATATGGATTCCTGATCCCGATAACCTTCGTGATTTCCTCATGAATGAGGCGCACAAAACACAATACTCTGTACACCCAGGAGCCGACAAGATGTATCAAGACCTACGATACACCTACTGGTGGCCTGGCATGAAAAAGGATATCGCTGTTTTTGTTTCCAAGTGCCTTACCTGTTCCAAAGTAAAAGCTGAACATCAAAGACCTTAAGGACTTCTAGTCCAACCCGAAATACCTGTATGGAAGTGGGAAAACATAACCATGGATTTCATTACCGGGTTACCTCGCACCTCCAGTGGGTATGACACCATATGGGTAATAATCGATCGTCTTACAAAGTCATCTCACTTCATCCCGATTCGCGAGGACTTCAAGAACGAGAAGTTAGCTCGTATCTACATCAGCGAGATCGTAAGCCGTCATGGTGTACCATTAAGCATCATTTCAGACCGTGATGGTCGTTTCACTTAACGAACATGGCAAGCCGTGCAAACCGCCTTGGGTACTCGATTAGACCTCAGTACCGCTTTTCATCCTCAAACTGATGGTCAATCTGAACGCACCATCCAAACCCTTGAAGACATGCTGCGAGCATGTGTCATAGACTTCAAAGGGAACTGAGACGCTCACCTACCATTAGTGGAATTTTCGTACAACAATAGCTATCATTCAAGTATCGGCATGGCTCCTTTCGAAGCTTTATATGGACGAAAGTGCCGATCTCCAGTATGTTGGCACGAAATTGGGGAAGCGCAAATCACCGGACCAGAATTAATTCAAGAAACAACCGACAAGATCACTCAAATTCGAAACAATCTTCTAGCGGCTCAAAGTCGTCAAAAGAGTTATGCAGACAAACGACGAAAGCCCTTGGAGTTTGACATTGGTGATCAAGTACTTTTAAAAGTATCACCGTGGAAGGGAGTGGTTCGTTTTGGCCAGAAGGGAAAGCTAGCACCACGCTACGTAGGACCTTTCAAGATACTTGAAAGAGTAGGTCCTGTAGCATACAAGCTTGACCTACCAGAAGAGCTCAACAGAATTCATCCCACATTCCACGTATCAAACTTGAAAAAGTGCCTCGCCGATGAAAACCTCCATATTCCGCTAGAAGACATTCAATCGATGAATCTATGCACTTCACGTGTTACTTGGGAACTTTGAAGCTCACAATGCGGCGGAAAAAACCGCCATCTTTTCCAGTTACACACTACTTAATTTCGGGACGAAATTTCTAAAAGTAGGGGATACTGTAACATTCGTAAAAAAAAACGGGTTTCAAAACCCGCTTCGTTTATCAATCAAATATTCAGTTATAAGTTTCGTTGCGTATTTATGGTTCATATTAATTTCAAACAATACATAACTAATAAACATTTTTAGAATTTTACACCATAATTAATAAATAATAAAAATAAGTAAATAAAAAAATAAAATAGGGCAGCCGGGTTTCGAACCCGGGTCACCCACAAAGACAAACACGCAACACACCACTCCGCCATGCACTGCTTTTGTGATAAACACTAAAACAAATAACATTTATAAAAAACCGAAAGTCAAACCAGTAATCAGGCGCCCAGAACTAGCCATCACCGGAAAAACCGGCACTCCGCGATTTTGGCTATATTTCTTTTGACTGAAACGCACAAATTGATTTCGACGTCGGTTATAACCGTTGCCGGCAATCAATTTCAGTCAAAAACCGACGGAAATCAGTGACCGCGAACTTGGACCTTAATTCAAACTCAAATCAGATGATCTTCCTTATAAATACCCACTCAATCATCTGGTAACCCTTTCGCTCAGAACCGCACACTTTTTCGAAGCTTTAATTCTTCCAGAGCACGTCGCCGGAGTTCCTCTGCACTCGCCGGAATATCGCCGGAATCACTGAACATAAAACCGCAGTTGTCTTCAGACGGTATAACTGTCTAAATCTCCTGCTATCTCTTGATTTATACTTTAATTGTTCAAACCAATAATCGAAACTGTTAAAACACTTCATACAGCCGGAAATCGCAAAATCAGAACCGACGAACTTGCCGGAAATCTGAAGAAAACTCTCCGTCTTGGTATATCATATTCCTTATTTTTCCTATTCCATTTCAATCAAGTATAAATTGTTGGTCGATTAAGCAAAACTGTCGGCTTCACTGTTCTGAGTTCTTCTTAATGAAGAAGACGAAGTTGAGTTGTATATTAATGTAATAAAAATATGTATTTAACCGGGTTAGACACACAGTCCAGAGGTGGACTGTGTGCAAATATAACACGCACGTCCCGGTTCGAATCGCACATGTTACCGACTTTCAGAAATAAAACCAACATTTTTGAAACCTAATCGATCAAGTCACAGTAAATAATAAGAATAATATAATCCATTAGTTAAACAGATTAGACACACAGCCCAACTGGTTGGGCTGTGCGCACTCGAACCGAACGTCCCGAGTTCGACTCCGGGTCTCCGAAGCCGGTTCGGCCATATTAAATCATTTTTGATATAAACTAAATAAGGTTAAAGTTAATTAGTATATATATATAATTAAAACAGAGAATATTCGGGTTAGATACGTAGCTCAGTTGGTAGAGCTGCGTGCACGTATACGAGAGGTCCCGAGTTCGAACCTCACTCAGCGCATTGAAAACACAGTCTAACCGGTCAGAACCGGTCAACGGTCAACGTCAAAAGTCAACTTTTTTTGTATTTCTTTTATTTATTTATTTAATTGAAAAATCCTTTAAAAATACTTAAAAATAAGATTTTTAAAGTTAGAAAATTTCCTTAAACTCACAAAAATAAATCTAAAAATCCCATTAAGAGCACTAATTAAAAATATTAATCTCAAATAAAATTTATTTATTTATCGAATCATTTTGTTATTATCTAGGCTAGTTTTTCCCTCGTCGATTGAATCCTAAATTCGTGCGCATCCAACGTCATCAAAGAACGCACCCAATGTGAGTGAATCTCTACCAATTCCCCGTTTTAATCATGTTTTTGGGGTGTATCATGTGTCGTATAATCCTTTTATTTTATTTAAACACTTGTGCATACATCATATCCGTGATCAAATGTGTATCAATTGTTTGTGTGTGAATTATATGTAGATTGGATTTATCATTTTCAGTGCACGCATTTCATTAGGCCCATCAGTTCCCCGTGGGAGACGGGTTGAGCATCAAGAGCCTCATTAGATCGCTCCGTTTGATTGAGCCTTGATCTCACATACATCATCATCATTCATATACTCATCAAGTGGTTGTGATTATTTATCCATATATGTTTGCTCACATGTGATTATTGCACAAATTTTCCTTATTAAATAAAACAAGAAATTAGTAACAATGTTTTATCAAGGTTCACTCGCCAACTTTTGTTGACCCAAAATATCCCTCGTTTTACACATGATACAGGTGATCCAGCTGAGACAGGAAACACTTGGGAAGGCCTAGAAGAATAAACAAGTTTATGCTTTGGAATAATTATGTAGTTTCATTTTCTTGTATGTATGAATTTTTGGTATTTAAGTTGTATTTGAATTAATAAATATGAAACATTAGTAACTCATGAGCTTTGGTGATAACAATTAACGCCCTTGATTTTATCGCTGCGGGTGGCTTTGGTGACTTAGCTACTTTGGTCCCCTTGACTTTGCCTTATACTTGGGGTGTGACATTAGCTACTTTGGTCCCTCTTGACTTTGCCTTATACGTATTTGTTTTTTAGCTTTTTTACATAAATCATTTTGTTGTTAACAGTAAGCCTGCTTTGATGCTTTAAATTGATTTGATGCTTTGATGCCTTAAATGCAATAGTTGGTGGTGTTCGATTTCACTTTCTATGTTGTTGTGGCTTATTTGATGGTTAACTTGAAATGTGGCAATGTATTATGATAGGAGAGACAGTTCTTAATTGCTGCCAGGAGTTTTGAGCCTATAAAACGTCTCCAAGGATATATTGATCGTTGACTCATGGTGCCCTTTACATTATTACATGTTCGTTTGTTTTTACATTTTGACAAAGATGGTGGCATTTTTCCAGGTTTGGTGTGGTTATTTGCTCCATTCAGATGGGTTGGCTATGATGATTGTTGGTGTGCATGTAGTCATGGGTTTGAGTTTATATGTTAGTCGTTTTGTTTTTTTAGATTTAGTGGTTTGTTGTTTTTTTCTTAGTGTAAGCATATTGATATGAGTGTTTTATGTTTCATTGAGGTGACTTATAAAACATATGCTAGGAAGACTATTAACTCTTGGCTTGGTAGATTTGTTCATTGCACACAGCCATGAGTTAGTTTGAGCCTATATAAAACAAATGTTGTTTTAAGCATCACCATGACTTTGGTTTTTTAAGTTATAACTTAATTTCAGTCCTTTATTTTGGTAGTTTCGTTGGTTTGATTATTAAACTTTGATCCATGTTTGTTTAGAGGTTTTTAAACATAACTCTTTTCGCATGGCAGTCATTTGTTTTGGATGTTTGTGATTTGGAAGTTTCCTTGATTTGGTTTTTACATTTTGACCCTTCGATGGTTAATAAATTCAACGTTTCATATATTGGTGTTTTGGCTACTGAGGTCCCTCCTATATTTAATTTATGCGCTTTTTAGGTTTATAAACTAACCATATTTGTTGCCTTTAGGATTACTAATGCACGTCTAAAGGATGATGTGTATGTATGCATACAAAGAATGTCGCACAAAGCCACCATGTGTAATCAGAATGTGTTGGAATTGCTCATGCAATGTAACGGGTAACAAGCATTTGTAACGGAACATAGTTATCGTTGCACTTTACACGACCTATAAAGCTTGAAAGGATGCGGTGGAAATAGATTAAATAAAACTGTAAAAAAGTTGATTGTAAATTATATAACATTGTTTATATATAATTAACTATTATTTGTATATCATAAATGCTACTAATAAAACTTATAATATTAATAAGTATAGTAATAATAAGGGATAGGGGATTTAAATAACTTTAACTTTCATCAATTGGCCGATAACACTCTCAACTTTCGATTTGTACACCAGCACTCCCAATTTCCAACTTATTGGCCGATAAACTCCCTAACTAACTTCACCCTAACCCAATTAGCTGATGTCAGTTGTCACATCATCAAAAATGCCACATCACCTGCCACATCATCAAAATTGCCACATCACCTGCCACATCATCGAAAAATGCCATGTAGGCTGCCACGTCATAAAAAATAACATATCAACTGCCACGTCATATGCCATGTCAGCACAAATGATCAAATCAGATGTCACATCAACAAAAACTAACTGGGTTAGGGTTCTGTTAGTTGGGGAGTGTTATCGGCCAATAAGTTGAAAGTTAGGAATGCTGGTGTATAAATCGAAAGTTGGAAGTGTTATCGGCCGATTGGTGAAAGTTAGGTTATTTAAATCCAATATCACGATCATGATACAAATATTAATAATTTTAAATGTTGGTTATATATCAACATATACTTATACTAGATATATATAATAATAATAATAAAAATAATAATAATAATAATAATAATAATAATTAATAATAATATATAATATTTTAAACTCAAGATAGGGTAGTATTCATCCATTTATTAGAATATATTCATTTTGTAAAATCGTCAACACATTTTTGAATTGAAAAATCTTCCTAATGACCATTGGTTGCATAATCCAACAAACAAAGTTGGTGTTTTTTATTGTATCAACCAATAGGCGAGAAATTTTTTTATAACGAAGATGTCTTGATAATTTTTTAAAAGAAAATATCCCTTTAAAATTCTTCGGCAATTATTATTATTATTGTGTCGTAGCGAGACTTTATATACGTTTTCAATGCTTATTTCTCTTCTTTACGACTAGTGGTTGCACAAGCTAAAAAAAAGTACGCACGTTTTGGTTGTATCAACTAATGGGTGTAAGAAAGATTTTTCATACTGAAAATGTATTTGAGGATTTTTAAAAGGAAAATATCATGACAAAGTGGATGAATTCACCCCAATAATAATTAAAATAATAAAACTTGTGGATTATCCCGCAGTACGTGGTGGGTATTTAATTTTGCTTTGTTTTGGTATCGATACAATATCGACACTCGGTATAGCAAGAGAGAGAGAAATTATGGTTGTTAAATGCCCTAAATCGGTATAGCAGAGAGAAAGAGAAATTATGGTTGTTAAATGCCCTAAATCGGCAATGATTTGGCTTTTTCATCTTTTTTCTATTTTAATGATTCCTAGTCACTCCAGTGTCTTCTCTCTTTTGGAGTCCGACTTGTTTGCTGGAACATCTGGGGTGGTGCTGAGAAAGTTAATCATCCTTATTTTCCATTGAGATACTCATTTCTCACTAGGAGAATGGTTTTGCTATCGACCCAACAATTAAACTACTATTCCAAGGTTGTAGGTTTGCCAGTTTTTAATAAAACAATTAAACAATCAATGTTTGATCAGAAAATACTCGAGTGTCTATTGTTGAGACGAATCCAACCTTGAGCTTTGATTTGAGTCTTAGATCGAAAGGATTAAGCCTGAGTAAAATAGGGTATTGAAATGATCAATGATAGTAACTCTATTCAGATGGCTCTGATACCACTTGTTGGTCCAAGATTCATGCGATAAATGATTTCAATAAAACAATTTTAACCAATGTTTTATGCGGAACTAGAAACCTGTCACACCCAACCGATGGCGGAAACATTGGGATGAGACGAAAACGAGATTGCAAGAGACGTCATAACGCTATTTGTGCGAATATTTATAATATGATTTTATAATGTGGGAAAAAGAAATACAACAAGTTGGATTAAGTAAATCACAAAAGTATTCAAGTAAATAAATCTCATTACATTAACAATGATTTGATACAAGTATTTGAAAACAGTTAAATTACAATAATCAAGTAAATAAAGCCTAAGTGCATTTCTAGGCAATCCTACTAGATTCCTTTCATCGGCCAATTCCTGCAACATGTAATAAAAGTGTGGATCAATACAAAAGTACTGGCGAGCATACAATTTGAATATGAACATAGGTATAAAAGTACATCACAATCCAACGTGACAATTTATATTCAAGCTGAATCTAGCATACATGAACAATCTACGCATAGCAAATAGCATGGATACACGTGTTGAAACTAACGCACATAAACAATCTAAGCATAACAGCAGCATGGATACACAAGTTGATTCGAACATGCATAAATAACTTAAGTATAACAAGGTAACGTATTCGATGGATTGAACGGTTGTGTTTATTCGATTTTTATAAAGTGGATTTCGTTTTTGATACATGTTGCACCCAAAATGCGTTAAAGCATAAAAAGGGCCGAGTATGCTCACTGTTTCGCTACGCATTTCTCGATAATCCCGTGAAGAGTTGAAGTGTTGATAGCGCAACGTCGAGTTCATCATACATGAGTAAACGAAAGTACATAGATATTAGCGGTTGCCAAAGGTATTGTAACAACCCGTTTTTCGGATTGTTATCCGAATCCCGTTATTTCCGTTTATTTTTGTTTAAAACTCGTTTGTACTCTGAGATTCATTGTAATGGTTAAACTAATTCGAAACTCATTTTATATTGCTTATTTATCGCATTTAAATCGCTTAATACACACAACTCTCAACCAAACTCAAATCACAGTTAATTATATGGTCTATGCAATGTTGTATGTTATAAATGCTTATGTTTATTATATGATTTACTCTCGCTAAAATGCTCGCACGCTCACGCAACTAGCTCTTTCGCATTATCATGGTAAAACAACGCTTAACGCCTCGCCAAAACGCTTAACATAACTATCTAATACGAATAAACCACCGAACAAGCAACCAACGAACATATGGGAAACAAAACCTAGCCAAATGGCCAACTTCGGCCGAACTTGTACCAAAACCTGGAGAACTAGCCAAGTTCGCTCAAATGCAACTTCGCTCGAGTGCAACTTCGCTCTTGTACCAGAACCAGGAGAGCTGACCAACTTCGCCCAAACTTGTGCTAAGTTCGCCCGAACTTGCTGTCTGCCACCTTATTTCCTCTTCACCTATAAATACCCAACACCTCCATTCATTCATCTTTTGTTGCCACTTTGCACCAGATCTCCCAAACCCGCATTTCTCTGATTTCCAAGTAAGAATCAACTCGTTTTATGCAAACCATAACGTTTTCCACTACGATTTTACACAAGGTTGCCATCGATTTAATCTAAACTTATCTATTTATGAAACCTTCATCTTTTTCCACAAAACTTCTTATTTTCACTTAGATCTACACTTAAACGAGTATTTTGGGCTTAGCCTTGGCTTCCAAGTTAGAGATCTTATGATTTCGACTCACCAAGTGTTAGATCTGATAAAACTGTTTAAAGCCTTGATTTTTACACCAAAAACGGACTAGATGGAGTATGTTTCGTTCACTAAGTAGTGGAACGAGGCATTGCACAATATAGATTCGAATTTACGTCTGTTTCATGCGGAAACTCAGATCCGAAGCACAAGGATGATACAGTCACTTCGCATGAACTGGACTAACTCGTATGAACTGACAAGTTCGCACGGATTAGCCCAAGTTCCTGTAAAATGACTAAAAGTCGCTCTAAAAGACCTCTCCAGCCTATGGTTTGCTCAGTAGCTCAAGTAGGAAGGTTGGACACTCGATTTTCTCAGCAAAAGACGCGAAAACACACGATTTCGGACACAAACATGATAACTTCGCACCAAAAAGGACAAGTTCACCCAAAGTTGTCACCAGCCAAGTACAACTTCACTCGAAGTGCACTCGTCGAAATAATACCTCGAAATTGTTACATGACAAAGTCTGGTGCAACTTCGCTCGAATGCAACTTCGCTCGAGTGCAACTTCGCTCGAGTGCAACTTCGCTCGAAGTGCAACATCGCTCGAATGCAACTTCACGCGAAGTGTTCTGGTACCTCTCCGCACACTGTCTCGACTGTTTCAGCACTTCGGAAGACTGTGCATTTCTGTTCTCGCTTACAGGCTGTTCCTCCCTTATCCATAAGCAGATTGTGTTTACTTGCTAAGCAAGAACTGTGAGTATACTTGAACCCTTTTTTGCTTAAAAGCACTTTTGGGTGTTACAAACGTTCTTTTATCAAAATACGCTATACACAATGCTAAACTCTTTTAACGCCAACCGCCCTCGCATGTTATACGTGAATTGCTGAATGTTTGTTTGCTATGTGTGAATAATGAGGACTTGCAGACCACCCTTAGCAACGATAGTACTATAGTTTGGACTCAGCACCCGATTGGTTCGGGGGTTGTTAAGGCTCGCATATTTACTTTACTGCATGTTCGCTGTTGTGAACACGTATCGCGCATACTCCACCTCGCAGTCTGTTGGTTAGCTTGTATTATTATTGTTAGCTTACTTAGATTCACTTTCTCTACGTGTACATGTTGGTTACGCGTAAACACTTCATCACTGTTATTATGCTATTAAATCTGTGTACTCACCTTTACATTATTGTATTGACATGTATTTTAATGCATGTAACAGGTTGAGGATGTTATCGCTGCAAATCGGACTTAGCATTATGCTTTAGAAACTTTTAATAATATAGTTGTTGGATTTTGAATTGTTTGAGAATGTTTGGATTTGTAATGATTATGAATGTTAATTATGTTTTGGAAATTGACATTTTAAATATTGTCGTCTATAATAGTCGTTATGGATTCTCTCGAATAATCTGATTCGCTTAGTGTCGCGCCCGATGATTCCGCTATCGGTTGGGGTGTGACAGGTATTACTAAAATTAAATATACATTTATATCTATTTTTATAAAAAAAAGAAATTTATTAAATTTGATGGGTTTCATTTTATAAATTAACATGTTTTAGCCTTACGGATTTTTCGAAAAAACGGGCAAAGTCTCCTCTGTTTTTGAACGAACCCGACAACACAGTTGTCGATATATTGTCAAAACACAACACTAAACGATTCCGGATTAAAATATCATTAACATAAATAAGATAATGAATGTCGACTAAAAATGATATTAACATGAATAATATTAGAGTCGGTTCTACGATTAGCATAACATTAACATAAATAGCATAATGAATGTTTGGTTAGAATTTTACCGAAACTCGCGTTTGACCTGTGTTGGCAATTTGACTGATTTGACCAAAGTTGACCCGGTGTTGACCGTATTCGACTGCCCTTGACCAGCTTGACCGAACCCAAAACTGAAAACGAAACCCAAACTCGGCAACAGAATGACAGCCACCACTATACTCGGTTATCGTCGGAGCCAGATCTGGGTTAACTGAAACTGATGTTAACCGGGGTTGACTGAAACTCACCTAGAACTTGAACCCGAAGCCGGAAACTGAACTAAGTCGAACCCAAAACTAAGAACGCCGCTTCTGTCGACAACGGCTGCCGCCGTGCGTCGGCTCTTGTTGCCCGTCGACGCCGCCACCATCCTCATCGTCATCATCACATCTACCAACCTCTGCCGCCAACGCCTTAGCGACGCTACCACTTCACCACCAGCTCGGGTGCCGGAGTTGGTGATCCAAAAACCCAAATCGAAACCAAAACCTATTTGAAGCCGGAGAAGGAGGGGGTGCCGGAGTTGTGGCTTGCCGACGGTCCTCGTCGGAGGAGAACCGGAGTTGCGAGGGAGAGAGAGAGAGACAGAGATGAGCAGGGAGGAGAGTGGGTGTGAGAAAACAGCGAGGAGGAGGGTTGTGGTGGCGGTTTGGTGTGTGCGGGTGTGGCTCGCCGGAAAGGCGGCGTCGGAACCCTAATCCGGTGGCCGGACTTTTAGAGAGGGAGCAGGAGAGTGTGTGCATGTCTTGAGGGGTGTGTGTGGTGTGTGTGTGTGTGTGTGTGTGTGTGTGTGTTTTAAATAGATTAGGGTTTGGTTGGTTGGGCCAAGGCCTATAAACCTGGTTCTCGCTTTTTAGAGCGGCCCGACCACGTTTCCGAGACCTGTTTCCACTCACGAACCTTTAAAATGTTGTGTAATATCATATATTATTATTTTAAGTTCAAGGATATGTCAAATAGGGTCGGTGACCGATGTTGGACACGTAATTGTAAACCGAAGGTACCGATTCGCATATTGAAACAAATTCGAATGATTGTTTGTGCGAATAATGGATATGTAATAATATATATATATATATATATATATATATTATGATTAACGCCTTGACTTATGATACGTATATAAATTTTCTAAATAAAAGTTACTAAAATACGAGGCGTTACAAAATCAATACTTGACAACCTTGGAGTTATAGAATATTTAATGTGTTATTCAAATTGTAAAGTGTTTTACAAAAATGAATAACAAATGTGTTTGCTTAGAATACACAAAAATTCTACCTAGATGGAATAGTTAACTTTCGGTTTTGGTGATGTATCTGAGAAAAGATTTTGAACTGCTTGAATGCTCTTTTCAATTCAGTTTCCTTCCTTCTTCGTTTGTATTGCTATTTACAGGAAAGTTCATAGGATCACTAAACATTAATTTATTGATCATTGATTCCGATGACTAGTGGGTTAACTTGAACTTTATCTCTTTCATGTTTGTGCACATTCGTCAACTAGTGCTCACTTCATCATTTTCCAGAAGGCATACACTTGAGTCTTCCATTACTAGTCAGACTCCACTTGTACTGATGTTATTCTCTCATTAAGTCACGCATTTTTATGTAATAGATGTTTTCACAACATTGGCTGTAAGCTATGTGCTACAAATGATAATTGTTGATAACTACTTGAGTCGTATGAAGTTTACTTTAGTCCTCTGATCTTCAATTAAGTCGTTTATATTTCGCTTAAGCTCTTCATCTGAAGTTTTCTGTCATCCATTGTAGGCTGTTAGAAAACTTTAGTTGTAGTTTTAAATACTTCAGCTGCAACCGGACGCTTCATTACCGAGTTCGGTCCAACTCATTTGGTTATCAGTTGCAAAACGATCTTCTAGGTGATTTGTTTCAACACTTAACATAAAATGGACTAAAAAGTAGAATTGTAGAAAAAAAGAAGGAAAACTGAGGACAAAAGTTAAGACACAAGTCGCATGACCTCTTGTAAGGATGAGTAAGGCATTATCAGCAGTGGCGGATTTTCCTTATGCGGACGGTGGGCATAGGCCCACCGTACATTCACGCCTCATCCATGGTTTGTAGCCCTCAAACTTTAAAAAAAAAAGCTTTCACCTGAAAATTTCTTATCAAAGGGTAGTTGACGTAAAGAGTAGTTAAATAGAACAAGAATGTGAAAAAAATGTCACCGGAAATTTTTCGGCTTATATAAATTGCTGCAGTGGCAAGTCGATATTAAAGGAGAAGGATGATAGGGAAAAAAGGTTTTATTTTGACCTAGCTAATATCCGATACCATTTTTAAAAAGCTATATATTTTCTAGTCATTTCATACAAAGCTTTATCTTCTTTATTTTTTAATCATTTATAAGTACAAAATTAAAATATATAAATAATAATAATAATAATATATAATAATAATAATATAAGGTAAAGTAATCTATTATTGTACTTATTATTAATTTATATATATTTCTTACTGTGTTTAATTTATCCTACTTTTATTATTTCTTATACTTTATTTATTTTTTAACTTAATAAAAAAATATTATACCAAATGTCAAAAATTTTATATTAGCACTCATCTTGGTTATATCTGATCTATTTTGAGCCAACTTATTTTGACCCATCTGATTTTAAGCTAATTAATTTGTGCCCATCGTCAAAAAAAGTTCTGGATTCGCCACTGATTATCAGTTGTGCTTGTCTTATTTTAACTTGGCAAAATTAAACCAAAACATATATAATAGAGAAAAGTGCTCGGATAGTCCATGTGTTTTGCTTAGATTTCACCTTTAGTCCCTACATTTTCAAAATTACAGCTATAGTCCCCAACTTTGACAAATTCGTTCTCGGATAGTCCCTGGCGTAGATGGATGTTTGTTTTTGGTGTTAAAAGAGTGCGAAATAAACTAAAATGCCCTTACTAATAAATATATAATTTTCTATTTAATTCATTATATATTATTAAAAGAAAGTGGGACCACCCCACCCTCACCCATCTCAACTTCTTCTCCATTTCTTCCGCATCTGCAACTCCCACCATTCTATCCCCAAATCCACACTCTCTCTAAAATCCCCCAATTCTCAAACAATAATAATGGCTTCTTCTCTCCTTCAATCTAGGGTTCCACCATCACTCTCCTTCTTTCATCACTCTCCACCACCAAATGGTCTCAGTTTTGCTTAAAAATAATCTGGATAAGCACAGAATTTTCTAACAACAATCAATTTTTCTACCTGAACGATGGTCTTAAAGAGGACTTGACATAGTGACACGTACTTTCTCATGCTTTCGTGGAGGTTTTATTCAGACTATGTTTTACTTTTAAGATTCTTGCTCTGTTTTTCTTTCTGGTAATTTATATATTCATGACCCATCTGGTGTTGATGATAGTGTTAAGTATTATGTGGCTCATCATGACTTGTACCAAAACTACCATATAAAGATTGTACATGGTTTCAGTTTTGCTTTTAGCTTTCGAACCGTTTACGCCAAAATCAGAGATCTTCATGCTTGCACTGAGCTCCACAATAATTGAGAGATCTGCTTCTTCCTTCTCGTCTCTCTCCTGTAGTCAAACAACCACCACAAAAATGTTGAGTTTTGATTGAAAATCGGTCGGACAAGCCGTGTATGTGGCGAGATAAGGGAGATTGAGGTAAGATGTCGTTTTGAGTTGGTGAGCTAAACTGATTCTGAAAACACTGAGGAGGGTTTGACAGCAGGTGGTGGAGTTGGTGACGGGGGTTATGGGGTTGCCTGGAGGTGGCAGAGTGGCGGTGATAGAGGTGATGCAACAGTTGGCAGGTGGGTGGTGGTGGTGAAATGTGGATGGTGGTAGTGGTGAAAGGTGGAAATGGTGGTGAAAATGAGGAAGATGAAGTGGATGGGTTGGGTAGTGGGTCCCACATAAATATTTAAAAGTATTTAAATACCAAGTATTTTTCTTTTTACTTTTTAGTATAAATTTAAAGTAAGGGTAATTTGTCATTTCACATCCACTTAACTAAGAAAACTAACCTCCATCCATGCCAGGGACCATCCGAGAACGAGTCTGCCAAAGTTAGGGACTATAGCTGTAATTTTGAAAATGTAAGTGAAGGGGTATGGTCCCAAAAACCTTGCGCCAATCAAGGAATCATACCCATTAATAACTTCTAAGAAAACTGTGCGCAGACTTCTTTGTAAAATAAGATTTATTAGAACTCTGCGCCAAATATCCAAGAGAGGAAAGGATCGTATAACTACCTTGCCCGGGCTCGCACAAGGTTCAAAGTTAAAAGCCTAAACATTCTCTTTGGATAAATGCTTCATTTAACTACCTTGCGCGGGCTCGCGCAAGGTTCAAAGTTAACCTTGAACATTCTCGTTGGAATGTTATAACTACTTGCCGGGTCGCAAGTTCAAAGTTAACTTGACATTCTCGTTTGATAATGCTTCATGCACAAACCTTGCGCAGATATTTATATCAAAGCAAGTATCCACCAAACGTTGCGCTAAGCAGTAAGGAGAAGAAGGAAGATCAGTTAACTAACTTGCGCTTCTCGCGCAAGGAAACAGTAAATCCTGCGAAACTTTCCCTTAGCAAAATCATTGACTTGATGCAGAGCAAAGAATCTTTATGTAACAAATGTACAGGGGAATAATAGAGGGGTAACAACTGTGAAACCTTCTAGAAGCCATTAACACCTAATCGTGCAAGCATCTTTTCGGTTATAACCAATTGCCACATGGCAGCATCTGGACGGCTGAGGAAGATCACGATGATGGCATGCTCACATTTATAAGATGTAGTGATCTCATGTTGACACGTGGCACCTCCCTAACCGCTGATGAGCTCACGATCCGTGTGCACTAACGGATTGCCAACAAACATTAACGGAATAGCAAAGATTCCGTTAAACTTAACAATCTCTCCTATTGGCGCCAAACACCGGCTATAAATAAGTAACTTGGAGTTCAAGGAAAGGTATTCACTCTCAACTACTCTCTCTCTCTTACAATACATACTTTCGACTACCTGTACTTATTCTCACGCCGGAGGGTGGTCACGAAGAGAACCCCCTCTCCCCGTGGCGAGCTAACGGTGTTCTGTTTTGCAGGTTTAGCCGGAGTACTGTTTTATTCACCATCCATCGTGAAACCAAACGAAGGGTTAACCCTTTTATGCAAAGCCCATTCCATAGATCTACTTAGATTCCGGTCTAGTTGATCTAGGGTTTCTTCAGTAAGGACTAAAGGTGAAATCGAAGTAAACCACAAGGACTATCCGGTCACTTTTCTCTATATAATATGATGGCAAAGGAGGCTGGAACCAATGAAGTTTTTTTAAGAAAGAAAAAAAAAGGAGAAACCACAAAAAAACAAAAAGAAACTATTCATATTCCTTCATGTATGATATGTATAAGTCGGTATAAATTCAAGCTATTTTACGTTTTGAATTAATCGTTATGTCTATATAGGTTACATTGAGTTAAATCAGATACGTCAAAACGTATGTTTTTAGACAGTTAACGCATCACATAACATTTGGATTAATCCATTCTATGTTTGCAAGGGGTATGCGGCACATCACCCTCGGATCATATTAGTAGTTGATATAAAAAAATGTAACTTTTATTAAGAGTAATGTATAAGTATGGTACTACAAGGATATTAAACGACACTACTTAATTGTATACATATAAGTATAGAGAGGGGTTATTCTACAAGAGGAAGAATTGTACGGAGTGTAGGAGATAAGTTTGACCATTGATTTGCAAGATCAATGGTTAAGATTAAGTGGTCCTCAAAGATAGAAATCACATAACAAAAAACAAAGGAACAAGTGGGGAAAAGGGTAAAATAGAAAATCCAATATTGTTAACTCATAAACCCGCTTCCCCATTGATTTTCAAATGGCTATAACTTTTTCATACGTTAATATTTTTTATAAAAATTATACCGTATTAACGAGCATTTCATTCTCTTTAATTTGAGCAGCCTATTGCTATATTTTAACATTATTTTTTTGAAGGATTTTGAAACCATATTACGTGATTTTGAATACCTAGTAAGTGACTACGTGATTTTGAATACCCATTACGTGATTACTTGATTTCATTGTAGTATTTTATGTGAAACCATGCTAAGTGATTACGTAATTACGTAACAATAGTTGACTATGTAAATTACATGACTATGTGATTTTAAATACGCATTTCGTGATTACATGATTTCATTATAGTATTTATGTGAAACTATACTGGGTGATTACGTAACATAACACATAATATTTCATATGAAATACCTAATATTTAAGGTATAATCACGTATTAGGATAAATTATATACAAAACATTAGCCAAACCAACCTATAATAGCAACATAATGTCATATATTAGAGATTTAACCACGTAATAAAGCATAAACAATCAAGTTCTTATTATTGAATGTGTAATCGCGTAATAAACATAATTGTATTAACATTAGTTATAACAAATCATATTAAATGTGTAATCACGTAATGAATTTACAATGAATGCGTAATGATTTATGTTGAATGTGTAATCACGTAATGAGTATTCAAAAATCATGTAATGGGTACTGGGTATTCAAAATCATGTAATGGGTATTTAAAGTCCTATAAATTATTTTTAAGAATATTATAGCAATAGGCTACTCGAATTAAAGAGAATGAAATGCTCGCTAATATGGTGTAATTTTTTTTAAATAATATTAACGTATGAAAAAATTATAGCCGTTTGAAAATCAAGGTGGAAACTAGTTAAAGTGAGAAAAGACCATCATACTCTTCCCTTTCTTAAATTGAAAAAAACAAATGTGTGACCATGATTGTCTCCTACACTTCGTACAAAATTCTTCTCTTGTACATGATCTCTTATCTATAAGTATAATAGTCCAAGTTCCTTAAACATTGTGACCTTCTTACTTTATATATGCATCCCTAAGTCATAGAATTTTTGAAATTATTTCATTTATCATTTAATTATATTTCTTTGATAATGTGCATCCTTTTTTAAATTAAATATGTAGTTATATTTACTTTTTTTTTAATATTTTGATATAATTTTTGTTGAAAACAGAGTTGTACTAAAAAATATTTTTTTATTATAAACTTTCTTTTATCGAAAACAAAGCAACAGGGTAGCTAGTTTTTGGTTGGTGGTCGAGAGCTGATGAGCTTAGCTACCCTTGAAGTAACCGGGTTAGTTCAAGGATGGAAGTTGTCAATAATAAAGTGTGAGAAATAAGGCCATTTCAAGATTACATGGGAAATGAAGAAATTAATCTTGAATTAAGGAGATAAAAATCAAAAGGGTTAGAGACAATTCTTAGTGAACTACTTTTTGAATCTTATATACAATTGTATAAAGTAAAATTGTTAGTTTGAATTAATCATGTTTATCGAGGAGTTTATTTATTTATTTAAATTAAGTAAGAGTTGGGTTACGATTCCTTGGAAGGTCGTAGCCAAGGCAGTCTGTAACTTGTAGAAATTGAATTCATTCGATTCCTTTGAGGGGTTCAAATGTGCTAATTGACAGTAGTTAGGAGTTCCAGGTGCAGTTCATTCAGTTTCAATGTTTTTTTGGGCCAATTTACTAATTAATTGGGCGATGGTTAGTATGGCAAGGGGTGGTGGTTGATTGTCTATCGTCTTCTTGTAAAGAAAGTAAGAATAAAAAGAGCTATACCTTAAATACAAAGAGTTATTATTTTTAATTTAAAACGTTTTCAATTTTAAAAAGAGCTATACCTTAAATACAAAGAGTTATTATTACTATTATTAAAAATATTTTTAATTTAAAACGTTTTCAATAAGATGTATATAAAGAAAGTACGAATATTATTTTTATTACCAATTTAAGTCGGCTTTACAATAAATACAAATAACTTATCAGAGGAAGAATCATCACAAGTAACAAAATAACCCAACCAAATACCGAAACTTCCAAGACACCACCACCCAAATTCTCTAATCCTGTCTTCATCCTTCACACCCACATATTAAAACCCCATATTCCCATATTACAATTCCATTCTTTCCCCCCTCTCATACCCTCCAAACCATAATAAACAAAAAAAAATGAGCGACAAACTCGTTCAAAAAGCCATCAACAGTCTCGGAAAAGGCTTTGATCTAACATCTGATTTCCGGTTAAAGTATTGCAAAGGCAAGGACCGGTTAGTCGTACTAAACGAAAGCGAAAACGAGCTTCGTGTGCCCGGGTTTGGCTCGTTTAAGGGCGTGTCTCCGGATATTAAATGCGATAAAGGCGACCGGGTTCGGTTTCAATCTGATATTCTTGACTTTAACCACGTAAGTTGCCAGTTTTGAATTTGGAAAAAAAAACAAGAATGGTTAGTTAGTTGGTTAATTAGTTGGTGTTATTTGTTTGTATTAACATAAGGTCTTTCATTTACTTTTGATGTCTTAGATGTCAGAAGTCTTCAACAAAAAATGTTCTGGACCAGGTAAGATCCCCAACGGGTTCTTCAACGCCATGTTCGGGTTTCAAAGTGGTTCATGGGCTTCTGATGCTGCTAACACAAAGTATTTAGGGTTGGATGGTTACTTCATTATGTTGTTTAATGTTCATCTTGATCGGTATCCGTTAATCCTTTCGGATGAAGTCCGAAACGCGGTTCCTTCCACTTGGGATCCTCCTGCTCTTGCAAGGTACGAAGAACTATTATCGCATCGTTTTTTTCTATTATTGTGAGAATCGTTACTGAAAAATTCATGAGACTACGTCAATACCTTGCTAAGAGAACTATAAATTAACTTTATTTTTTTCTAGCGGAAATTAGATGCTTACCACTTCTATCTTTCATCTTATATTATTTTTCATCAAATCGAAATTATTTTAGAAATTTATAAAGTCAAATTTATGTAACATGGCATGATAAGGTTGGTGGGGGTGTATTGATTTTGGAGTGGTGCAAACATGGAAGATTTTGACGCATGATAGATGACCAAACTGGTTAAAAATGACCAAGTCAAGAAATTTGCACAATGTATATTATTACATTATTTTACTATAATTAAATGGAAGAATTTTTTTTTATTTGTGGATAATATTCCTGCGACTTTAAGAAATTCATAAATGTCAACGATGGCCAGGTAACAGTTTTTTTCATTATTTGACTGGTCATTACGACAATATCAACGGCTGCTTTTGCGTGATCATACTGCATCTAATTTTTAATTAGAAGAATGCCGTTAATTTTGTTTTTACTTTTTATAGTTGTGTTAGTTTTTCAGTGGTTAAAGCATTGCTTAATTTTTCTGAAATTTAAAACAAACAATATTTTATTAAAATTTGTGTTTTTTTATTATTATTTTATCAAACTTATAATACTTTTAATATTCTAACGCACAACTTAGAAGAAACTACATTGATTTTATAATAATTATTCCAAAGGATATTTTTTTTTACTTGCATTTTCGACACATATATTGAATAAGATAATATGTAATATTGAATTATATATATATAAGTCTACAATGCATTGTAAGATAAAGATATAAAAACATATCTCAAGTTTTACTCATATGATCAATAATTCATCTTTAAAAATCCATGTATAGGTCGGTCTTTATTCGGATTTTCAAGTCGATGACGGGTGTCTTCTTGCTTCGTTTTAAAAAGATCAAATAGTTAACCTAATTGATATTTAAAAGTTAAGTAAGATTTTATTCAAACTTAATGAGTATTAATTAAAAAAATGTACTAAACAACTGCAACTAAAATAGGTGGCATATGAGTAGTTGGTTAGATGTGGACATCAAATGAAACATAAAATAATTATAAAAAAAATATGGACCAAAATAAATTAATCCTTATGACATGATAGTGATTTCCTTCAAATAATGTTGATATTTGACACATTATATCAATTATCGCATAATTGTTTTTTATTTATTGATAATACCTTTTTTGTCTTTTGAAGATTTATAGAGAAATATGGGACTCACATAATAGTTGGGATAGGCATAGGAGGGCAAGATGTAATTATGTTGAAGCAAACCAAAACCTCTAACTTGGAGCCTTCACAACTCAAAAAACACTTGGAAGACATTGGAGATCAAATGTTTAATGGCTCTTGCACTTTCTCCCCTCATCAACTTAGAAACAAGGAACACAAGCACAAGGTTAATAAGGATTTCATTGTCTTTTTTTTTAAATATACAAAGGAATAATGGATTTTAATAATCCCAACTATTAGCCGTAGGCCAGCAATGGTCCCAACTTAAAAAATAACCAGTGGTGGTTTCACTTTTTCACATATTGTAAACTAATTGACCTTAACTAACAAAACCTTAATTTATTTTTGTCTCCTTATCCTTTTCGGTTTAATAAAGGTCCATTGGTTTACAATATGTGAAAATGTGGGACCACCACTGGTTATTTTTTAAGTTGGAATCGTTGCCGGCGGCTAATAGTTGGAATTATTAAAATCCTTTATTCCATATATAGAAACTAAGTTATTTATACGACTACATTCAAAGATAAAGTTTATATTAGTTTTAACTAATTAGTCTTATAAGCGTAATTGCAGACACCTTCCGCGTTCAATACCATTTTCGACCCAGAACTAATGCTCTACAACGGCTTCTCCTCTACCACACCCAAGGATGTAAGTTTGATCACCATACAATAAAGCAATATATATCACATGACTTTTGTGTACATACCAGTTATTGTCGAGTGGATCTAGCTGGGTGGTCCTAACCAATCTAGGACTTGCTTTTAATCACTCATTGGATCTAGTCAGATGTGTACACATCTTCAAAATTAATGAGGTTTTTGAACCATTCACATTTGTGTCCACACTATATATATACACACACTATTTATTTAACATAATTCTCCTGAAGTAATAGAATAAAAAACTACATAACACAGTGACGAAACTAAAACTTTTACAATTTACAACTTTTATGTTTTGCGAGTTTCAACAACAAAAATAATAACATTAAAAGTCCAATATAAGATTTGGGGAGTCAAAAATTTATTATCAAAGAAAGAAGTGTAACAAAATTATAATTTCCAAAAGTGTAAAATTCTACTTTACAATTTTGACTTTGAATGTCTTAAATTTAGTATTTAAATGTATATAATAAATCTATATAAATGATATGATACAAAAGACGCGCTACCGTGCGTGGCAGGTCATATCTAAGAGCAGTTTTTCACATTTCTTTTTTCATACGGCATTTATTGTGTAAACGCATGCAGGCTCTTGACTTGGTCACATACACTGATTTTTTATTATTTAAAATATTAAAGTCTTATATACATTGAAGTATTAAATATATATTTTTGACTATTACTTGCATGATCAATGGTGTAGGGTTTAAGTGTAATGTGTTCAAAAAGGGGAGGTGATCTAACTTCGACTACACATTGTGAATGGCTACTGACCGTGCCGTCAATGCCCGATGCCGTTAACTTCGACTTCATCCCGATCACCTCTCTCCTTCCTGGGATCCCCGGAAAGGGTTTTCTTATCGCACGCCATCAACCTCTACCTTCGTTGTACGATTTATTCTTCTCATTTAAAAAAATAGAAAAATTAAAAAAAATGGTGTGATAATTTACTATAATCGTTTGTATGCAGATAAGCCTCCTATTTCTAATTTGGAATATTTCTTGGACTTTCAAGCCCATAAAGTATGGGCTCCGGTTCATAATGAGCTTTCATTGGGCCCAACTACAAATAGAGCCATCAGAACCCCAGCTCTAAGTTTTAGCTTGATGGGACCCAAACTCTATGTTAAGACCACAAAGGTAAATTTGTAACTTGAACAGAGTTTATTCAAAGAAAAAGCTATAGTTTTTTTTTCAAACGACCCGGCAGCTGCCTGACACTATTCCCCCTCATTGTGTTTGTAGATATAGGTAATTTGACTAGGAAAATATGGGTCGTGCCGGTCAAAATTCGAAAAACCATATTCTGGATTCAAATTGATCTCTAATACGACATAGAAAAACAAAAACCGAAATTAGTTCGGTTCAGATATCTTTTTATTCTTCTAAATCTTTTTATATATTTTAATGATTAATATAATAAAGTAAGAATTGGTCATCTATAGGTCACAATATCGAAGAAGCCAGTAACAGGCATGCGACTCTATCTCGAGGGTATGAAATGCAATAGGTAATAATCTTGACATCACTTACCGAATAGGAATAATCTTTGTAAATTATAAAAATTCTTTTAAGAAATTGTGTTTTCGATATCAGGCTAGCCATACACTTACAACATCTGTCAGAGACACCGGTTTTATTCCGAGATAGAATAGTTGAATCTATAGATTGGCGTGGGTCAGAAACTGCTGACCCACGCTTTTTTGAACCAGTTCAATGGAAGCAGTTTTCCCATGTATGCACCGCCCCAGTTAAATTCGATCCTGACTGGGAGGTCCCAGGAAAAGATGCCACATTTATTGTTACGGGAGCTCAACTTCATGTCAAAAAGCACGACTCAAAAAACATTTTGCATCTTCGTCTATGGTATTCTAGGGTTTCGAATACATGCATTGCCCAATCGTGTTGGACCATAGGCCCGATAAATCAATCGCAAAGGTCGGGATTCATGTCAGCAATAAGTACAACATTGTCTGGACATCCACAGAAAGAGTTGAAATCATCTGATTTTGTGGTAGATTCGGGTGTTTACCCAAATGGGCCACCCGTGGAGGTACCTACACCAAAACTTTTGAAGTTTGTTGATATGACACAGGTATGTAAGGGACCGAGGGACAATCCCGGACATTGGTTGGTCACCGGGGCTAAACTTTACATGAATAAAGGTAAAATCTCCCTTCTTGTGAAGTTTTCGTTATTGAACATATGTTGAACTTAGTAAAATTGTAAAGGTGAATGAGTTTTTATGTGATTATACACGTTTCATGTACCTACAAAGTTGAAGGACACAAATGTCCATTCAAAAGTAGCACCAAATGTCATTTTTGTAAATATTCAGAATCTTTTAGAAATTGGTACGTTGAAGGAATGGCTTTATTCTTTTTAATTTTTAATTTGTTTAATCCTTGTAAAAGTTTATCCTAATGTATTGTAACTCATATTTGTTTGAATATAATGATTTTCGTTTCTTGATTGTTCATCAACAAAAGAAATGTCGACGTGCATCAATAATATGCATATTATTGCATATGCCCTCCGTAGACTCATAAGCACATCCAAGAAAACTCTCATTAGTGAGTCTCCGATTGGTGACTCACGGACCACAAACCCAAGTTGAAATCGGATTGGCTTGCTAAAAGGTTAGATTAGTTAAGCTTATACGAGCTCAACTAAGTAGACGAGTCTTTAGTTTTGTATACCATGCTTAACAAAGGCTAGCAACAATAAACAGTTCCAATTTCTCTAAGTATAAAATTATACACATATATGACCAATGTATTGACTAGGGTCGTCTAGAGATGCACAAAAAAACCGTACATGGAACTAGGCTAGTAAAAAACCCAGAACCGGTTTTTGTAATACTCGGGTATTCTATACCGGAATTCGAAACAGACCCTACCCATAATGTATATAGAGAGCATGCATTTTGATCTCAATACCTGAAACCAGAACCAGAACCGATCATACCTGATTAATACCCGAAACCGAACAAGAACCGGAACCGATTATACCCAGTTATACCTGATACGTTATTCTAATAATTATATTTTAAATTTATATTAGTACATTTATTTTAATTTGTTTTACATTATACAATACATATTTAATAATAATTATAAAAAAAGACTAGAAAATTGGGTAACAAAAACCCAATGGTAGATTAAAAAAAAACTGAAAATATAGTACTACAAAACTCAGAAATACGGTATAGTAAAACCCGAAAATAGGGTATTTTATTAACGAGATTCTTAAGAACTTTAACCGAACCCTACTCAGAAGCGGACACATAGGGTATGGTGTTTTGGTCAAATAACCGGAACTGGAACCGAACTGTAACACTACGTGTTTTTACGTCCAATTAAGTTCCGACATGTGTCCCGGATATCCTCGTGTGTCGTATGATAAAGCAGGAGGGACCAAATTCGTTGAAACGATAAATTATATTCGTATTTTATTCTAAGAATGAGTAGAGGGGCCAAAAGGGAAAAAGGGAAAATTTTCATTTTCAAAAAGGCCTTGCGGACCGCAAGGTTAAAGCCATACGGTTCGCATGGCTTATCAAATCAATGGGCGCCAGAGGTCCTTACGGACCGCATGGCCAAACCAATACGGTCCGCAAGGACCTGCCAGCGAGCAGAATTGTGTTCTGCCACCTCTTGTCGTTTTTGCCACCTTTCTTGCATGCTTGAGACGTCCATGGACACTTGTTAGCACCCCTCCAACACTTGGCAATCCTCCTGGAATCCTCCATAGCTTTTAAGATGACATTTTGGTGAGTTGCAACAAACCTTCAGGCACTTTAACTCACTAAATTCATCAAGAGAAGCTCCTGGCCATTTGTCAAGCATTCCTCTGTATTCTTAGCATCATCTTCACCCTATGTAAGTGTTCAAATTCGTGCTAAGTCCTTTATGTTAAGATTTAAGCCTATGTCAAAGTCCAGTCATAAAAACGTCTTGACTTTGATCTAGGACCATGATGGTCCAGCCATTGATCATAACGAAAGTGGCTATGTGATTGTAATAAGGTAGGTGATAATCCCTCAAGAGGGCGCCTCCTGATTACCACGAATTCATGACCAATTGACGAGTCAACGTAAAAGTCAACAAAAATCAAACTGGCCAGATTTAATAAAAATGCATAACTAAGTATATAGATGTCATAAAAATATGTTTTGAAGCATAAACAACAGATAAATAAGTATTAAAACATGTATAGACTGATTTGACTCGTCAAGTCTCGGTCTAGAGTCGATTCGCAACCGAAAGTCGCAAGATTTGACTTCTGCTTTGACTTTCAGTTCTGACCCGATTTAGATGCTTAGACTATTGATCTTAAGTTGTTTTTAGGACCATATTATAGCGTAGAATAACCTTTAAAGTTATACTACATGGTCCCTTTGTAATCTGCGTTTTTTACAAGTTCCGTTTAATTTGCCTAAACTTTGCAAAAAGGTCCTTTTCAGGATAAATCAAGGTTTTAAACACTAAACACCATATAAATGAGTTATGGACTGATTTGTAAAATTTATTAAGTTATTTTGATGTCAAGAATCTCACCATAAACTGCATTTTTATCAAATATGATTTATGAGGCGTTAAAAGAACTAAAATGTCCTTTTCGGCATTTTAGAAAGTTTAAACATAATTTCTTCCACAAAATCTTTTATATACTGATGTAATATCATAAGTAGGTTATGTTGGGATGATAAAACAGTTTTATAACCTGAGTTGATGCTATAGATACGTAAAATGCCGTTAAATGACTAAACTACCCCTTTTTACGACAGATTGGTTTTAACCAGATTTTTGGGTACAAAATCTTATACCTACTGTTGTAACATGTTAAATAATATATTTTGGTAATTTAAAACTAATCATAACTTCATTTTACATTAAACATTGAATTAAACGACATTTATCGACTTTATCGCACTTTCGGCACATAGCATGGTTTAAAACCATAACTATGAACTAAGACTCGATACCTACTGATTTACAAACTCATTTTCAATATTTTTACAGTAAGTACAAGTCCCAAACTCAGAGTCCCAATTATGACGTCAAGGCTATGTGTGAAATTACTAAAATGCCCATTCGGGACATAGTTTAATTTAAAACTATCAAAAAACACATAGACTTGATATCCTACTGATATAACATCACAAAATATATGTTTTCACTGAATAATTATGATCCTGACATCAGATATGTTTTAAAACCCTTTTCTAAGCCTTAAAATACCAAAAGGCCCTTATGTGGCGGAATTCGGATTAAAACTTTCGGACTAATTTATTGATATCCTACTGATATCATAACATTTTTTAAACATTAAGGCTATGGAACTTATATAAAACTCTCTCGGTTACCCGGTTTCACTTCCACGCTTACTGTTAAGCATACGTAACTAGTTTACGTAATTTAACCAAAACGGGCTTAACCTCGTCAGTTTCTTATCAAAATCCAGAATGTTATTGGTATACCCATATTACACAAGTCTTAACACTTTTAGGGTCCAATTAACCTTCTGTTCCGATCATCGCTTAATCTAGCGTATCATACCGTATTTAGTTTAACGTAAGACTAGCCGGTTCAAGTCTAAGACTTAATTAAGGACCCGTTAGCATTCTAATTTGGTTAATAATACCATCACTCTAGACGAAATGCCTCCGCAGTAGATTGTGCCTGTACTTGTTATCTTGGTTTGCGGCTGAGTTGTGACTTTCCGAAGACTTAGCTCAGGTAAATACTCTTAACATATTTTCCCTATACGGGCTTGGGATACGGTATATTATTACCGCTTGGTCGTGTATGGAAGTTATGTTTTGTCCACTTGTGATAATTAACTAAATTGCCATAACCCCGTTTTGATCTGTATTGTTTGAAACTAAAACATTGGGGGTGGACTTGACCGTGTCTGGGATATCCTTGGCTCACTAAAGTGCTAGTGGCCACGACTTAAGCAAGGTGTAGGCATACACCGGTAATTGCTATTATTAATTAATGTATGCTTTCTGTGTAAAAGTTCAGTAGTGGTGTGTCAGTCGATCATGTCTCGGTTTCTGTACTGGGCCCCATATGTAAAAGACAAACATGTAAAACTGTATACAAGGTCTTTTGTATTGTCCCAAGTTATTTATGAAAATGTGCCTAGTGCACCTAAATCATTTTCGAAAAGAATTTCAAAACGAGTCGGCTAATTGTATTTACCAGTGTAAACTGACGTATTTTTAAATATCAAGTTACAGGTACAATACATAATAGGCCGGGAGCTGCGAGGCAATCATACTAAGGAGTTGCGACCTTGTAGAAGTGTTTGTAGAGTCTGTTATCATTTTGTGTATGTATATTTTTGATCCGCATGTGGATCTTATTACAAGCCATGTATATGTTTGTATATTTGTGTTTCGAATTCTGGACACTCTTGGTTTGTAATAATTTATATTTTACTCCAAGCCTTCCGCTGTGTTACTCTGTGTTGTAATTGGTCATTATGATATCAACTGTACGTTACGATACTCCCGCCGGGCCCATCAGAATACATGTGAAAATCGGGGTGTGACACGAACCGGCTATAGCAATAACCAGTTCAAACCCTTTAAACAAGAAACCAAAACCAGTTCCATAACATGAACAGTTATTAAAAATACTCGGTTTGTGCACCTCTAGGGTCGTCCCCAAAAATCTTTGAAAATTTGTGGGCCCTTGACGAATAAAAATACAGGCCCCTAAAATATAATTTTTTATAGAGAATATATAAAAAATTGTAAATATATGAAAACGTAGATAAAAAACACATCACACGCTCATTTGGATGTACGTAGAAAGAAAACACGTTGTAATGGTATATTTCGAAAATGAGGAAAAATTACGTCTTATATTTTGAAATTCGTAATTTAATATGTAAAACCACTGTCATCTATCCATTTTTTCTTATAGAAAACACATAGTGTTGAATGAAAAATAAAATTATACTTTTTTCATAAAAAAACTAGTTTTTTTTTAATATGCAAAGCTAATTGTAGATTGAATCATAATTTAAGAATTAATTTAAATACTCATTTTTAAACTAATAAATGATTCCCATTTTGAAATGGTTCTCATTTTCATTTAATGTAATTTTAACAAATCAGCCAAATTTAATGTCATCTACAATATAAAAATAGGTAACAAACAAGAAAATTGATCTAAAGCTGAAGATGATGGGATTTGACCTTGAGCCTTCTTAATGTTAAAAGAGACACGCAAACCACCAAACCAAGCATCTCATAATGTCCTTTTCCAGTTCAATAAACTCCTAATTTTACAGCATAAAATTTATATATAAAAAGAAAAAAAAAATTCTCGTGCCCTTGAGGGTTTGGGCCTTGAGCCGTCGCCCACCTCGCCTCCCTTCGGGTGGACCTGGTATTGACCTTTGATCTAAGTGAGATTAGCCTTCAATTAGTGGGCCGATTTTGGGATGAGAAACAACAGAATAGGCATGAGCTTGGTACCAACTGGTACCGAAAATCCCTAAAAGTGGGTATCGGTACCGATACTAAATATACTCGGTACTTACGGTTTGGTACCGGTATTTGAGGGTAAAAACCGGTAAATACCGGTACCGTACTTGACCGGTACCGAAAATGTTAAAAGTAGGTATCAAATTGGTATAAAAAATGTACCCGTTTCGAAAATGTTAAAAGTAGGTACTTACGATTCTTTACCTTTTAAGTTGGATAAGCTTGGTGTCAACCGGGTACTGGTATCGAAAATACCTGTACGGTCTGGTTCGTTATCGGTACATGAAGGTAAAAACCTGCACCAGCCTGGTATAGAAAACGCCAAAAGGCGGTACCGAAATGATTTTGAAAATCTTTTAGTCGGGAATTGCGGTACTTCTATCGGGTACCATTTGCTCATCGCTGATCACGGGTACCGTACGAATAACAACGCTATCGTGCAACTTTTTTTGTTGATTTTCTTCAACTTTTAATGATTTCTTTTTTTTTAGTTTCAGGGGTAGGGAGAGTTCGGTGTCAACCGATACCGAATCGGTCCTGGAATCGAAAATACCAGTTATAGTACCGGTATATGAAGGTAAAAACGGTAAGCGCCAAAATTTACTCTAAAAAGAAAGAGTTGGGATAATATTATGAAATTGGGCTTTTCCTAGAAGGTTGTTGGTGCTTTGGTAAGTGGTAGTAAGCGATGCGGGCTTTAAAATGAGTTATGATTACTCTATCTTAAAAAAATTAAGTATAAGTAAACGAAATTTTTATATAATATTAAATTATAAATTAATTATGGCTTCATCTGGTTTTTAAATCCAGTATGTTTGATCTGACCAGTAAACTGGTAAGACGTATAGTTTGACATCAGATCCGGTTATGAAAACGTTGTATTTAATACGAAAACGAGGATGAGCTTGAAAAAGTACATAGAATCCGGTTATGAAAATGTTGTATTTAATACGAAAACAAGGATGAGCTTGAAAAAGTACATAGAAGATGAGCAAAACGAATGAGCTCGAAAATTACTTATCAAAGAGATCTTAGCGGCATATGAGAGGTAATGACCGGAGGCTAATTGACATATACTTCGCTTGACTTGTTTAAGCTAATAGAGCTCCAAGCCAAAAGCAAGCCACACTCGAGCTTAGACAAACCAACTAAAGACAATATCTCCAAGCTAAAAGCAAGCCACACTTGAGCTTAGACAAACCGACTAAAGACAATATCTCTGAGCTAAAAGCAAGCCACACTAGAGCTTAGACAAACCGACTAAAGACAATATCTCATCTGTGCAATCTTAGCAACATATGAGAGGCGCTGACTGAAGCCTAATTGAAATGTTTAACTTTATTGTGAGTTTAATCTCCAGAGTATGGCCTCCGGCTAACCCAAGATGTTTCCGCTCCGTGCAACCCCAATGTCCGGTCACTGGGTTAGAACCCATAGATGATTTTTGGTACCATCATTTATAAACTCGCAAGGATGATTTATTACTCTATTTCGAGAACCACTAAAAATTGATGTACCATTACCATACCCGCTTTCTAAATATACATTCATAACCCGAGCTGCTCGAGATTTCCATTATAACAGTGTCATGATTTGATACAAAACATTACAAGCTAGAAACTTGATAAGTGATTGACGTAAACTATCAATATAAACTTGACACGTAATACTAAAGATAATAATAATCGGATGATAATACTAATACCGTATGAGAAGGCAAAACAACATTCCCACATTCGCTTTTACAAGCAATCAAATCTCAGTGTACGGTGAAGTCCCCCTCCTGGGTGACACAATCATCGATTTCTCAAACTCTTCGGTCAAAAAATTAAACCCGTGTTCTTCATCTTCATCTTCAACAAGATTTATTGAAGTTTGACTTTTCTCTACAGGGCTAGAAAGAAGCTGATCCAACATATTATCCCCATCAGGCAGATCATGTAACACTAACGGGTCAAAAAACTCCGTTGAATCATCATATGTAGGCCCAGGTACGTAATCCATAAAAAGATCATCCAGTTCAAGCGAATCTTCAGACATCAAAGCCGGTTGTTCAATCGGTGGCTGATATTTCACGATCGCACCTTCATGAGGAAGAACCGGCTTTAATCTAGTTTTACTTTTCGTTTGTACCGGTGGAGATACATGCGCGATAAAACCGGGGCTCTGCATCGCCATGACGATGAACGACAGCATTTGATGTTGGTTTTTTTCCATACCTTTTAGTTGTTCACGAAGAACCAACATTTTGGTTTTTGAAGTTTCTTGATGTTGTCTTTGTTTCACAAGCTCCTGCATTAACATGTTTTTATCCGTTTTCAGACTTTCGACTTCTTTCCATAAGTTGGTGTATCTGGTTGTTTCGTGTCGGTTTACATTGTTGAGTTCAGGCTCGGGAGATTTCTGAGGTGTGACTTTTTGTTGAGAAGTGACAATCATTGCTTTCTTTCTGTTGATTGACTTTAATAGATGCTTTTGGCCTTTGATAAAACAGTCGTTCGCAAACTCCCATCGATCTGTGTCGGTTTTTCTAAATCCCTGAAACAATTTGCAATTAAGATATTATTATTCTTTTAAAATAAAAAATAATTTACTGGGGAGCAAGACTACATGACGTTGATCATACTTTCAACATGTTATGAAAATCAAACAGGACACAACCTAGTTGTAAGAAGGGGTGATTTTGTGTGATACACAAAGGTAGGGTGCCATCTTGCATGAGCTTATTTTCGTTACAATAGTAGCACGGTTCATATGTTGAAAAAGGTCATTCCATTGTGAAAAACAGGATTGTGAGAAAGCAAGAAAAGCCAAGAAATATCAATCACAAGCAAAGTATCAGTCATTTTTATCCAAAAAAGCCATGGAATATTATAGAAACCAAATGCCTTAAAAGTTTTATCCCAAAGAATAACCAGTAAACCAGACAGAACATCGTAGTAAACGAGTTATATTAGTGGCAACACTAACCTAGGTTTTAAAAGTGAGACGCGCACACAAGCAATAAACGACAAGGTCTAAAACCAAGGTGCCAAACGCACAAGTGCACCAGTTTTCGTACCCCAAGCACAAATAACTATACAAGTTTTAAAATATTTCCTACAGGTTATTAGCATCATTTACCCAATACTGAAAACACAAATAAACATTATAAATGATTTTTGTAATGAAATTACATACATGTACAACCAAAATTTCATGTAGTACAACAACCTGCTGCACAAAAAGATATATAAATACATGAAATGTGCGCCGCAGGGTCATTTCTTGCCAAAAAAACCGCGCCTCAGCGGGCTTCTTGTAAAACATGTGCCTTATGTAGGCTAAATCGAACATGCCTGCTACACAGTTTCTAAACCAAAAAGGGTAATTCGAATGTAACAAACAGAAACAAAAACCAATCACAATTCACAAGCAAATTATCAATCCCTTTATCACAAAACCCAAACGCCTCAAAGTTTCTGTACCCAAAAAAGAAAAACAAACACAAAGTAAGGCAGTCAACAGTTCACCCCAACAAATGAGTTGTTTGTAACATCGGTCAAAAACAGATCCTAGAACCCGACCCGTTTTTGGGTGTGACATTGTTAAAGTAAAAATCACTCAAATACAGTACAATTCTAGTTAATCACAATTCACGTTACACAAACCACAACACTTATAAAAAAAATATATATATATAAATAAACTAAACCAAATACAATAAATTAATAAACAATAACATAAAATTAAACAAAAGAATCTCACATAGATATTAAGTTGCCGCTGAAAACTCGAATAATTACTGTGCTTAAAGTATTTTGGAAGCAATTCAGAAGTAAACTCAGCTTCATTCCATACGATAAAACTATCACCAGTCGGACTCCACGAAATCAAATCATCCGTCAATGGATCATCCACCATCTCATAACACTTTAGCAAAAAGGGCGCAATCGATGATCCACCCACTTCCGTCGATTTCTTCACCATAATCGAACGATTGAGGTTTCAATTTGGTTTGTTTTGCGATGGTATTATCTGCGAAGATGTTTAAATTGAGGCTGAGATTGTTATTGAAACCCTAAAGAGGGTGAAGACGTTGACGGAAACGAAGACTTGGTGAACAAGTTGGGTTGGGATAGAAGGGGGAAGGAGGGGACGGAACCGTCGCAAAAGATATATAGGGTTGGGCCGATACCAAACTTCGTAGATTAAGTTTCTATTACCTTTTTCTTGTAGCCCATTTCAGATTCTCAAGTTTGAGACCCTTTAAAAGGAGATTATTTTTGTTAAAACAAGTTTGAAACCGTTTAAAAGGAGATATTATTTTTTGTTAAAAAAACGTACAAGTCTAAGATTAAAAGGAGATTGTTATAAACTAGATGAAATATAGAGCAGAAATTGTATTGATCATCAAGCCAAACTTACACATACACTATCATTACAATATATAGGCACATGTAACCCTAGACTACTAAAGCCCAGCCCATCAGTATTGGGCTCGGGTTCGGGCCTCAATGTCTGGTTCACAACACTCCCCTCAGACATTTAAAATTATATACTACTAACATTATACTATATTATACTACTGGATAATGTTCTCTTGATTCTTCAGGATCAATATTAACTAGAAGATGTCAAATAAGTACTTCAGGACTTAAAATGTAAACTGATGCTACTGGATCAGTTGGCTGCCTCATTATAAATCTTACTAAGAAAACTCACTGAGATAAAACTTAGTTAAGGAAAAAAGAGTACAGTGTGTATAATTCTCCCCCTGAACTCAACAAACATCTTTCAATCTGCGGAGACCAATCATGTGTGATAGTTGCTCGAAGCTGCTTCTAGGTAAAGACTTTGTGAATAAATCTGCTAAGTTTTCACTTGATTTTATCTGGCGAACATCAATCTCTCCTTTCTGCAAATCATATGTTGAGAAGAACTTTGGTGAGATATGCTTTGTTCTGTCGCCCTTGATATATCCTTCTTTAATTTGATTTATACAAGCAACATTGTCTTCATAGATCATTGTTGGCTCCTTTTTAATCTCTTCTAATCCGCATGCTCCTTTAATGTGGCCGATCATCGTCCTTAACCATACGCATTCTCGACCCGCTTCATAAAGTGCTATCAACTCAGCATGGTTCGATGACGTTGCGGTGAGGGTTTGCTTTGTCGACTTCCATGAGATCGTTGTGCCTCCATATGTAAATATATAACCAGTTTGAGATTTAGCTTTATGTGGATCTGATAGATATCCAGCATCCGCATAACCAATAAGCTGGGACTTTTTATCCTTTTGATAGAAGAGACCTAAGTCTCGTGTCCCGCAAAGATACCGGAATATATGTTTTACTCCATTCCAGTGTCTACGTGTTGGATTCGAGCTATATCTTGATAGTACATTTACTGAAAATGCTATGTCAGGTCTCGTGTTATTTGCGAGATACATTAGTGCACCGATCGCGCTTAAGTATGGTACTTTTGGACCCAGTACTTCTTCACCTTCTTCTTGAGGACGGTATGGGTCCTTATGTATATCTAGCGATCGGACTACCATAGGAATGTTAAATGGATGAGCTTTATCCATATTAAAACGCACTAGCATCTTCTGGATGTAGTTTGACTGATGAATAAATGTACCGTTCTTTAAATGCTCGAATTGTATACCAAGGCATAATTTTGTCGTGCCTAGGTCTTTCATTTCTGTCACACCCCGACCCGCAGCGGAATAAAAGTCGGGGCATAATTGGGTTATCACCAAAGCTCATGATGTTTACTAAAATGTTTCATATTTATTAAATTCAAATTTCAACTTAAATATTCAAAACAAAATCCATACAATTACAAGATAATGAAACTATATAATTATTCCAAAGCTTAAACTTGTTTATTCTTTAGGCCTTCCTATGTGTTTCTTGTCTCAGCTGGATCACCTGTATCATTTGTAAAACAGGGGATATTTTGGGTCAACAAAAGTTGGCGAGTGAACCGTGATAAAACATTGTTTCTAATTTCTTGTTTTATTTAATAAGGAAAATTTGTGCAATAATCACATGTGAGCAAACATATATAAATAAACAAATACAAACCACTTTGAATGAGTATATGATATGAATGATGATGTATGTGAGATCAAGGCTCAATCAAACGGAGCCGATCTAATGAGGCACCTGATGCTCAACCCGTCTCCCACGGGGAACTGATGGGCCTAATGAAATGCGTGCACTGAAAATGATAAATCCAATCTACATATAATTCACACAACAATCGATACACATTTGATACACATTTGATCACGGATATGATGTATGCACAAGTGTTTATATATATAATAAAAGAATTATACGACACATGATACATCCCAAAACATGATTAAAACGGGGAATTGATAGAGATTCACTCACAATGGGTGCGTTCTTTGATGATGATGAAGGCGCATGAATTTATGATTCGATTGACGAGGGAAGAACTAACCTAAATAATAACAAAATGATTCGATAAATAAATAAATTTTGGTTGAGATTAATATTTTTAATTAGTGCTCTTAAATGGGATTTTTAGATTTATTTTTGTGAGTTTAAGAAAATTTTCTAACCTTAATAATCTTATTTTTAAGTATTTTTAAATAATTTTCTAATTAAATAAAAAAATAAAAAGAAATAAAAAGTTAACTTTTTGACCGTTGACCGTTGACCGTGTCTTGACCAGTCAGACTGTGTTTCTTTATGCGCTGGGTGAGGTTCGAACTCGGGACCTCTCGTATACGTGCACGCAGCTCTACCAACTGAGCTACGTGTCTAACCCGAAATATTCTCTGTTTTAATTATATATATATACTAATTAACCTTTAACTTATTTGGTTTTTATTAAAAATGATTTATATGGCCGAACCGGTTGCAGAGGCCCGGAGTCGAACTCGGGTCCTTCGGTTCGAGTGCGCACAGCCCAACCAGTTGGGCTGTGTGTCTAATCTGCTTATCTACTGAATTATATTCCTTTTATAAACACTCTGTGACTTGTTCTGATTCAGTTCTAAAAATGTTGGTTTTATTTCTGAAAGTCGGTAACGTGTGCGATTCGAACTCGGGACGTGCATATTGTATTTGCACACAGTCCACCGCTGGACTGTGTGTCTAACCTGTTTGAATATCCAATTTTAATTATACTAATACTTATATTCGACTTCATCTTCTTCGTTTATAAGAACACAGAACAGTGAAATCCGACTGTTCCATTTAACCGATCACGATTATACTTGATTGAAATGGACAGAAAAGTTAAATGATATGGTATACCATAACAGCGAGTTTGCTTCAGTTTTCCGGCAAGTGTCGTCGGCTCTGATTTGTGATTTCCGGCTGTATGAACTGTTTTAACAGTTTCGATTATTGGTTTGAACAATTAAAGTATAAATTAGGAGATAGCAGGAAAGGTTTAGATGGTTATACCGTCTGATGAACGAACGCGGTTTTCTGATCAGGGATTCCGGCGATGTTCCGGCGAAATTGGAAATAGAGTGAGTATTTATAGGGATGAACAGCTGAATTGGGTTTGAATCGAGGTCAAGGTTCGCGGTCAAAGGATTTCCGGCGGTTATGACCGAAATTGACGGTTAGGCATCGGTTATAACTGATGTCGTAGACGGTTATCGCGTTTTAGTCAAAAGGGAAAGGCAACGTTAGCGGAGTTTTGGTCTTACTCCGGCGATTCCGCGTTCTGAGCGCGCTGATGTCCGGTTTGATTTTCTGGTTTTACCTTAAGTGTTATTTGTTTCATTGTTTATCACAAGTGAAGTGTGTGGCGGAGCGGTGTGTTGTGTGTTTGTGCTTACGGGTGACCCGGGTTCGAAACCCGGCGTCTCCATTTTATTTTTTATTCACTATTTATTATTAGTTATAAATTATGGTTTTTAAATTCTAATATATTTATTAATTATGTATTGTTTAAAATTAATATGAACCATAAATACGCAACGAAACTTATAACTGAATATTTGATTAACAAACGAAGCGGGTTTTGAAAACCCGTTTTTCGACGAATGTTACAATTTCAAACTCTCTCTTTAGTATGTTTGCAGTTCTTTCTATCTCTTTAGAGATCCGATGATGTTTATATCATCAACATATACTGCAATTATAGTAAATTTTGACACTAATCATTTTATAAACACACATGGGCTTACGACATCAGATTTGTATCCCTCACCTTTGAGGTATTCGCTAAGCCTATTGTACCACATTCGGCCAGATTGTTTTAGACCATATAAAGATCTCTTTAGGTTAATAGCATACATATCTCTGGGTACTGATTTTAATGCTTCAGGCATTGTTAACCCTTTCGGGATTTTCATATTGATGTCATTCTCAAGTGTACCATATAAGTATGCAGTTATGACATCCATAAGTCTCATTTGAAGTCCTTCTGAGATTGCAAGGCCAATTAGAAATCTAAGGGTTATCGCATCCACTACAGGGGAATACGTTTCCTCATAATCAACTCATGGGATTTGGGAAAACCCTTGTGCCACAAGTCGTGCCTTGTGTCGTACAATTTCACTCTTTTCATTTCTTTTAATAGCAAACACCCATTTATAACCAACTGGTTTGACGTTTATGGGCATCCGGACTACAGGTCCGAATACATTTCGCTTATCGAGCGAATCAAGTTCAGCTTTTATAGCTTCTTGCCATTTCGGCCAATCATTTCTGTGCAGGCACTCTTCTAGAGTTTTAGGTATGTAATCGTTTTCGTTTGTTACATTAGTTGCTATAGCATATGCGAAAATATCATTAACATGTGTTTCATTTCTGTTCCATATTGTACTATTTTGTACATAATTGATGGAAATCTCATTTTGATTTGATACTGATGTTTCTTCCAGGTTTTCATTTTCTTTTGGAGCATTTACCTCTTCTGGGGTTTCATTTATAACTTTCTCTGATATTTCATAAACTTTGTTACTCTGCTCTTTTCGTTTTCGTGGGTTCTTATCTTTAGAACCTATCGGTCTCCCATGTTTTCCTTGTACAGTAATCTCTTCTGAGATTACGTCAATACGAGCAGGTGCATTTGATGCTGGTATATGTAACTTTGTCACTCTGTTTGTGTCTGTGAATGCATCTGGTAATTCATTTGCTATTCTTTGCAAATGTATAATCGTTTGGACTTCAGATTCACATTGACCACTTCTGGGGTCGGTATTTGATAATAATGATGCATTCATGTTAATTCTTGTGTTACCAGTCTTTCTTTACTCTTATCTCCCCCTAAGACTGGGAATACAGTCTCATCAAAATGACAGTCAGCAAATCTTGCTGTAAACATGTCACCCGTCAATGGTTCTAAATATTTAATAATAGACGAACCAATATATATCGCCAATCTTATTCGTGGTCCCATTTTGGTACGTTGTGGTGGTGGTATTGGTACATATACCGCACATCCAAAAATTTTAAGGTGGCACAAACTTGGTTCTCTTTCGGAGACCAATTGTAATGGGGAGTATTCATGATCAGCAGTTGGTCTTAATCTGATAAGGGCTGCAGCATGCAAAATAGCATGCCCCCATGCAGAAGATGGTAATTTGCTTCGCATCAAGAGTGGTCTAGCAATTGTCTGTAATCGTTTAATTAATGATTCAGCTAGACCATTTTGCATGTGAACATGGGGTACCGGATGTTCAACATTTATCCCGATCGACATACAATAGTCGTCAAAAGCTTTGGATGTAAATCTCCTGCATTATCCATACGGATATTTTTGATTTGATTATCGGGGAAATTTTCTCTTAATTGTATGATTTGAGCTAGGAGTCTAGTAAATGCTACATTTCTGGTAGCTAAAAGACTCACATGTGACCAACTGGAAGAAACGTCAATTAAGACTAAGAAATAGCGAAATGGTCCACAAGAAGGATGTATAGGACCACAAATATCCCCTTAGATTTTTTCCAAAAATTGAGGGGTTTTGTGTATAACTTTAGTTTTAGATGGACGAGTGATGAGTTTGCCAAGAGAACATGCTGTGCATGACAAATCTTGGTGTAGTAAAACTTTCAAGTTTTTAAGGGGGTGCCCATTCGCACTTTTGATTATTCGTCTCGTCATTATACTCCCAGGATGACCTAATCTGTCATGCCATTGGATGAATGTATCTTTATCTAGTAACTTCTGGTTAATAACCATGTATGATTCAATAGAATGAATTCTAGTACAATATAAACCAGAAGATAAAGCTTTTAGCTTTTCAACTATGGTATCTTTACCATTTTCATTCGAAGTTATATGTAGGTATTCAATATCGTTTTCAAGTGTTGTTTTGATGTGGTAACCATTTTTCCGAATATCTTTAAAATTGATTATGTTTCTTCTAGATTTACTAGAATATAATGCATCATTGATAATTAGTTTAGTACCAGATGATAAAATGATGCATGCTCTTCCAGAGCCTTCGATAAGATTACTCACACTAAAAGTAGTACCTACAGATGTCTCTGCAGGAGACAACTTAGAGAAAAATTTCTTATGTTGCAGAATAGTGTTTGTACTACCACTATCTACAATACATTCATCACCAAAAACAGCCATGTTGGAGCTCGATGACATATTTCTTCATAATTAAAAAGAATTAGGTTAATAAGGAGTATGATAAAAACATATAAATCAAACCATCACCAAATCATAAAATAAAATAATTGTGCAAACCAAAACTATCCCAATAGTATAATCAAGCAAATCAATCCACGAAAAACCATAGTTTAAAAAAACCACACCATTGTTTAGATGAAAAAATCAATTACTTGTCAAGGAAATCAGATGTATCGAGATGGACATCTGAAACTGGTGCAGGATTAGACGAAGTCGGAGCATCTTCAAGAAGGTTAGTTTCAACACCTCTTCCTTTTATCATTTGTTGATAAGCATCAACAAGGTGTTGGGGTGCGACATGTGCGGACCAGTGATTCGTCATCCACAATGATAACATGCATTCTTGTGAGTACCACTATGTTGCCCATTATGATTTCGCCCCCTATTAGGTCGACTCGATTCAGCAATAGTAGGCCTAGAGAAATGAGGTTCTCGTCGCCAAGTAAAATGTCGTCCACGCCCACGACCTCTACCTCTACTGTTACTATGGCCTCTCCCCCTCTCTCCCACGTCCGCCCTGACGAATAGCCGCATTAGCTTCTGGTAATGGGCTTGCACCAACTGGTCGCGCTTGATGGTTTCTTAACAAGAGCTTGTTGTTTTGCTCCGCGACCAGTAGACATGAAATTAATTTAGAATATTTTGTGAACTTACGTTCCCTGTACTGTTGTGCAGGAGCATATTAGATGCATGGAACGTAGAGTATGTTTTTTCTAGCATGTCTTCGTCAGTAATATTTTCACCGCATAATTTGAGTTCAAGTGATGCGGAAAAGGACGGAGTTATATTCGGAAACAGACTTGTAGTCTTGTAACCTTAGGTGAAGCCAGTTATCTAGCTTTTGGGAGGATGACCAACTTCTGGTGGTCAAAACGCTCTTTGAGGTTGTTCCATAACTCGAGAGGGTTTTCAATAGTTAGATATTCTCGCTTTAAATCTTCATGAAGATGGCGACGAAGAAATATCATCGCTTTGGCCTTATCTTGGTCAGTGGGCTGAGTCCCATCCTTAATAGTATCCCCCAAACTTTTTGCAGTGAGGTGTATCTTAGCATCAAGAGTCCACGGAAGATAATTGTCTCCCATAATATCAAGTGCAACGAATTCGAGTTTAGATAAGTTGGAGGTGTTAGACATATTATCTCAATTTAACAGGCACCGTTCTGGATTTTTGCTTTGTTTTGATGATCGTCTCTAACCGTAGCTTGATGAACAGCAGCCAAAGTGAAACAACAGCCGGATGAAAACAACAACCGAATGAATTTTGTGTTTCTGAAGTGATGCTATCCTGTGATGCGCGTGAGTGAAAGAAACAGATTACGCTGCGTTGATTGTGCGATCGGAACAAGGGAGTAATTGAGAGCAATCGTGCTGATAACGTGCTATAAACTAGATGAAATATAGAGCAGAAATTGTATTGATCATCAAGCCAAACTTACACATACACTATCATTACAATATATAGGTACATGTAACCCTAGACTACTAAAGCCAGCCCATCAGTATTGGGCTCGGGTTCGGGCCTCAAATGTCTGGTTCACAACAAAGATATTATTTTTTGTTAAAAAAACGTACAAGTCCAAGATAATATTTTAAAAAGATTGTTACCAAAAATGTCTAGCGCTGTATTTTTATGCAGTAAAGTAAACTAAACTAAACTATATCAATAGCTGGTGGTCTATTGATAAAAGGAAAGCCTTTAAATACTTGTATTTGAGATTTAAATACTTGTATTTGAGATGAGTAGATCCAATGTTTTAAAATCTGGTTTTTATATCGTATCGGATTTGGCTCAAAAACAGTTTAACCGGGTGTATCGGGCGGTTCAACCGTTCTACCGGACGGTTCAACCGGTACAACTGGCCGGTTTGAACCGGTTTTTAAAACATTGAGTAGCTTAAATTCAAGTCACATGTAGATTTCAAGAAATAATCATTCTAAAAGACAAAGTAAACATTTTTTTGAACGTGCAACAAAATCAATCCTGAGCGCTCTCAGGTACCAACATACCAGATGGAGTACTCCGAGAGTAACCCGAGTCCACCACCGCTGGAGTACGATGATGAAATTACCGGTAAAACCCGTTAGGCTCAAGGATCGTACCCGGGTTTCCCTAGGTCTTCTATCATTGTCCACCAGTGTCTCACTTTACACCAAGTGGGAATTGAACCTACATCTCTCAAGAGAAAAGCAAGTATTCTATCACTTGATCTAGAGATTATTGAAAAAAAAAAGTAAACTAAACTGTAAATTTGGTAATTCACCTTCATGTTTTAGCTTCTTGCTAGATTTTAATATATTTTATGGTAAAAAAACTAATCAACATATTTAAGGAACTAAATTTGGATTAAATTGCTAAAATCGTCCCTAAGGTCTGCATATTTGTAGTTTCATCCAAAACAACTTTTTTGTACCATATTTTTTTTCACTTTTGAGATTTTTTTTTGTCATTTTCATTTAAACGTCTATCGTAGATTTGGATGAAAATGAGAAAAAATCACAAATCTCAGGGACAGTTTTGTCAAAAGAGTTAGACGTTTTAATGAAAATGGTAAAAAAAATCTCAAACGTGAAGGATAACGTGATACCAAAAAAATTGTTTTTGAATGAAACTGACAACCCAAACTCACCAACGATTTTACTCCTAAATTTATTATGTTGCATACAGAATAGAATATGTATTTTTATATCAAAAGTAGACATGAGTACATATCGGTCTGATTTGCTTTAATTTGGTTATTAATCATCACCCAAATAATATAACGAATGATAAAGGACTTTACAATTAATAATCTTGATGGATTATGTTTATGAAAGGTTCAGTTCTATAGCAATAATAAAGTGTATTTTGGTTACCATTGGTTCAAAAATGTGTGATCAGTCTAAGCTCTTTTTTATTAATAAGTCATGCTAAGTTTTGGGTTAGAATCAAAAAGCAACAATGTTGTATATTTGTGAAGGAGAGATTAATATTATAATATTTATATTAAGTTGTATGAAGTGTAGGAGACAAGTTTGGCCCTTAATTTGCAAGATTAATGGTTAACATTAAGTGGTCCTCAAATATAGAATTCACATAACTAAAAACAAAGAAAACAAGTGAGGAAAGGGTAAAATAGGAAAATCCAATATTGTTGACTCATAAACCTACTTCCCCTTTATTTTCAAACGGCTACAACTTTTTCATACATTAATATTTTTTTATAAAAATTACATCGTATTAACGAACATTTCATTCTCTTTAATTCGAGCATCATATTGCTATATTTTCCTTAAAAGAAATTTACAGGATTTTTAATAGCCATTACGTGATTACGTGATTTTTAATATCCAGTAAGTGATTATGTAATTAAGTAATAGTAGCTGACTATGTATTATTATGTGACTACATGATTTTAAATACTTATTTCGTAAGCGATTTCATTATAGTATTTATATGAAACCCTACTGAGTGATTAAGTAATTACAATACATAATATTTCATATGAAATACCAAATATTTCAGGTCCAATCACATATTAAGGATAAATTATATACAAAACAATAGCCAAATCAACCTTTAATAACCACATAATGTCGTATATTAGAGATTTAATCACGTAATAAAAGCATAAACAATCAAGTTCTTATTATTGAATATGTAATTATGTAATAAGCATAATTGTAATAACATCAGTTATAACAAATCATATTGAATGTGTAATCACGTAATGGATTATACTGAATGTGTAATCACGTAATAGGTATTCAAAATCACGTAGAACTAACGGGTATTCAAAATCCTGTTAATTTTTTTAAGAAAACTATAGCAATGGGGTGCTCGAATTAAAGAGAACGAAATGCTCGTTAATACGGTATAATTTTTTTTATAAAAATATCAACGTATGAAAGAGCTATAGCCGTTTGAAAATCAATGGGAAAAGTTGTATAAGTGAGAAATGACAAAATTGTCCTTCAAGGCAAGGACACTTGTCCTCCTCCCTTGGTCACGTACACTTCGTACAATCATTTGTCTTGTATATAATCCTTTATCATATTAAGTTATAGCAAAATGTTTTCTAATACAAAAATAAAATAAAGATTGGGTTAAATTACAGCTTAATTCAACTATTACAGTCATATTTCTTTATTTTGAATTCCATTATATTCTTTGTCGTTTAGCTATCACCTGTTTAAAATTTTCAATGAAATAAAACATTTGTTTTGCACATTAGGATAGGTTGATAAATTTACTCATTTATTTAATTTGTTTTAAAAAATATATAAAAATGGTGAGAAAACCTTATCTCTTTCTCTAACCGATCTTTCTCTCCCTTCTCTCTCTTCAACCAACCTCCACCATAATTAAATTCAGCTAGGGGTGTTCATTGAATTAAATATCGAACTTTTGAATTGCTCGAATCGAATTTTTCAAATAATTTTTTTTGCATCAATTCGTATTCGATTAATAACCAACCAATTCGATTCTAGGAGCATTCACAATGGATCCTCTATTTTCATGTGAGTGTAGCCTCTGTATTTTTAAAAGTGGTTGTAAATTGTTGTGAGTGGGGGAGAGAGAAAAAAGGAGAAAAAAAATAATGTTAATCAATAAATTTGGAAGAAATATTGTTCATCTCTATAATTTTTTCATATATTTTAAAGGTGGTTGTGAGTGAAGGAGAGAGAAAATGTAATGATAAAAGTATAAAAAATTATTACTTAATTGGAAAGGAGAGAGAAAATGTAATGTTTTTTAGTGTAATTATAGAGATAGAGTAAGAGGTTTGATTGAGAATTCTCTAATTCGATTAAAAATTAAATTCGTTTTGATTCAAATTCAGTTAACATATGTAATAAATTTGTTTAAATTATGGGCTTTGTAATGGGTTGGGACTATCTTAATACTTCGAATAAATTTAAAGGTTCATTTATGCCGTAACCCAACAAAAGTTATATATGTATTAAATATAAAAATAATAAATAAATATGTATATATTTTATTTCAGATTTCAAATCGAATTTAAAATTATAAATTCGTATTCGATTTATTAGACTCGAATTGAGTCGAATTTGAATTCTTGATAATCGAACAAATTCTTAATAATTGAATTTCGAATTTTTCAAATTCGAAATGAATTCTGAACACCCCTAAATCCAGCCACCACCACCTACAAAATCCATCCACCAAACCCCACCACCACCACCACCCGAGGGCGACGGTTGTATCGTTGTTGATGACGACGACATCATATCTGAATCAGAAGACCTGGTTCTCAAAATGTATCCACCAAACACCCTTCACTCTCTCATAAATCACCCGATTCTTCAACAAACGGAAATCACCCTCACAGCCATTTAACATCCCCTTTCTCAAGTGGTGGTGGTGGTGGATTTGGAAGAACTTTTGAGAAATTTTGATGAACTTCTAAGAAATTTCGAAGAAATTATGAGAAATTTTAAAGAAATTGGAAGTGTGAATCTGTGTTAAGAGTGATGTTTGTGAAAGCTATAACATTAGTTGTGAATTTGCCACATGTTTCGGTACAAAATCAGGTTACAAACATCGTTCGGGTCGAGTTTCAGTTAGGTTAGATCTAAAACGAGAAAAAGTTAAAAGGATTTGGTTTTTTATCGTTCAATTTTGCAAAAGCTTGGAGATGATTAATATTAGCAGCTTTCCTTCAACTTAAAAAAATAATTTGAGTTTTGATTATGTATAAATAGCGGTTTAAGTTTTGATTAGTATTGAAAAATGTGATTTGAGAAAAGGGTGGTGATGGCGTTGGTTGAGGAGAGAGATGGGTTTATGTTCTTAATTTATTTATATTGTATAATTCTTTCAAATCTAATTTGTTTTGTTATTAAAATTTATTTGAGATAAACAGATGAGTAAAATTACTAATCTACCCTCATGGGTAAAGCACATGCAATACTTAATTGAAAATTTTAACCAGATTAGGGCAATGGGTGTAAAATGTAACAGGTTTTCCAAATAAAGGATTGTGACCGTAGTTATTGAACTTAAAGAGCATTCATTGCTATCCGATACAAATATAAAAGACTAAAAGTGTAATTTACCTTTTTTGTTTATCTATATCTATACCATATAGAATGCATAACAAAAAACCATTTTAAGATACTCAAAAACTAAGAACTTTTTTGCATTAATACATAAGATGCAATTTAAAATAAGGGCAAGTAGTCTTTTAAATACTAATGACACGTTAATCCCCTTATCTTAATTACACTTTAATCTCTTATTTTTAACAACATTATAGATAATTAGTTGATAGTTATATTTTATCCCTTTATAAAAAAACTCACTACCCCCATGATTTTTAAAGGGTCATAACTTTTTGTACGCTAATATATTTTTGTAAAACGATTACACTGTAAAAAAACGAGTATTATATTTCTCTTCAATTTGAGTGTAGTATTGCTATAGTTTTTTAAATAAAAAAATTAATATGTTATTTGGTTAACAGTGTATATGGTTGAACACTAACTAAATTGTTTACCAAAACTGAACCAAAAATAAAGGAAATTGAATCGAATCAACCAAAAACTAAATTAACTGAAAGCCGATTAAGCGGAACCCGAATTAACCAAAACCGGTTATCCATTTTTTGTACCATCGTTCAACCAAAATTAACGTAACTGAACCATTCATATTTTCATATATTTCTAGCTTCTATAAATTTAGTTCATGTATTTCATATTTATACCTCTATTATATGTATTTATACATCTATTACATATATTTACACCTTAATTTCATGTATTTCTAAGCAAAAGTTTTAGCTCAAGTTTGATTTTATTTATCAACCGAAATTAAATGAGTCAAACAATAAACCGTCTTTCTACGAATAAATCAAACAGATTAACTGAAAACCTATTGATTAATAAAATAGACTAATCGATTACTTCAATTTCAGTTGAAGATAATAACCAAACCAACCTAACAATGCACACCATAACATTGTCTGTGTTGTTCATCACATTACATAAACACCCTTCTAGTATATAGCTATAAGTAAATCATAAAATAGGCTATAGATGAATAAATGATGACAAAATATGTGCCTAGACATACCTTCCAGCCATTAAACATACCCTCTCATGTGAGAGAGAAAATACCAAATGTACAAAAGTGGAGAGGTCCGTTTAGGAAAATCCAGTAACATACCATTAGTTTTGTCATTTCAATGATACGTTTTTTTAGTTTTATTCCTCAGATCTAATCAAAAGTTAAATAGAAAGAAATGTAAGGTAATCGGATACAAAAGTTACCAGATAAAATAAAGATAATTCAAATGCTTCTTATAGAGCATATATTTTAAGTACAAAACCTCTTGCATCCTACATATGTATGATCTATCAATGTTTAATAAATCAATATAAAGCATATATTTTAAGTACCAAACCTCCAGCATCCTCCATATGTATGATTCTATCAATGTTTAACGAATCAAATTTTGGATATTCGAACTATTGTATTGAATTATATAAATTTTGAAACCGGATTTGAATATTAAATTCAATTTCGCTGATCCCACTCAAAGTTCAAGTCGATATGAGTTTAAAATTTATTTGAACTCGGTTCGAATTCAAGTTAATTCAATTCCATTTGAATTCAACGAAAAAAAATTATATTTATTCTATTAACAAACTTGAATATTTGTTTTAAACATTGAAACATCAAAATCTATAAAACTAATAAACCATGTTAAATGACCAAAATTGTAGTTATAATTAAATTTTTAATTATTATAAAAGTGTTAAAAAAAGGAGGAGAGTGAGAGAAGTGTACGAGAGAGAAACTTCCATTGTGAGCTTTAAAATATATATATTATCAAAGACCATTTCAAACATTTAATTCTAAGAAACAACCACACCGAATGGAAACTTCCGTACGGAGATCACAAGCTGACAATTTATCGTTCAAAAGCGTGTGCTAGCTATCCTCAATATGTTAATATGATAACAACAATGCTCATTAAGTCACTATCTTTCTTTTGTTTATATGTACAGACCCAACATCTCTCCATCATTATAAACTTCATCTTCTCCATTTCTTCCTCTCAAAAACACACTCAAAAGCACAATCAATATGTATCTAACAATTAACTTTGTGCTGCAGAAAAGTATTATATCTTGTAAAGCCAAAGAACTACAAATACATAACAAAAAGAATTTGTACCAAGTTCTTTCTGTTGAATCCAATAATGTAAGTTTGCATGAACTCAAGAAAGCGTACCGCGCCAAGGCTCTTCAACTACATCCCGACGCTTGTCCATCCTCGAAAAAGGAGGAATGCACCAAGCAGTTTGTGGAATTACGCGAGGCATATGAAGTTCTTTCAGATCCACAATCTCGACGAATGTATGATTTGAGCTTAGTTGGAGACCATGCATCCGGTGAACAAAAGGTGCATTTTGCGCGAATGGTATGGGAGACGCAACTAGATGCGCTCAAGCAACGATCAGCTACTTGTCCTAAGAGAAGGAACATTTGTTTTGTGTAATGTTGTGGTTTTATGATGTTGCATTGTTTTATTTTTTGTTATGCAAAATATTTGTAATTTTTTTAGGCGTACCATAGTATTGTAATTATGTGTTAATCCTTGCTATTATTGAGGATGATATTGTGAAACACATGTAACGGTGCAAATTTTTAAGATGAACAAGTGTTGAAATTACACATTCTAAACATGAGTTTGTATATGTAAAGTTTATTTAATGGCTCCGTTTCCTAATCTATTGTTTTTTAATTTTTAGTTATATGTGTTTTGCAGTATTTGAATCATCTGTTTTTTTAAATAGAAAAGAGATATCTTACTACTACGATGTCCCTTTGAAACATTTATATAGAGAGAGAAAGTGTACTGTATAATTTGCATGCACGTACGAGCGTACGTTATGAGAATTCCGCACGTTATAAACCTCAAAAACCATAAATCCGCATGTTGGAAAACCATAAATCCGCATGTTATTAAACATCAGGTGTTAGTCATAAAATCCACATGTTATAGTCTAAAATCCGCATCTTATAAAACATAAAGTGTTAGTCATACAATCCGTATGTTATAACTAAAATCCGCATGTTATAACTTAAAATCCGCATGTTATATTTTCATCGTGTACGCATCGTACGTTAAGCCCAATTGTACGTTAACTAACCCATATGTATGTATGTGTGTGTATGTATGTATGTAGTATGTATGTATATATACATGGTGCTCATACTTCGTTATCTAGATTCGAAAATAAATACGCTCATAATTTACCTTTAAGAATGCTATCAATAAAACATATACAAATAAAATCATTTCTAGAATGGAATAGTGGATAATTGATTTTGTTTCACGTATACTGTTATCAAACAGTAAAACAAAACACTAAGTAGAGTGATGAAATTTTGGAAAGTAAAGAAGAAAATTTGTTGTATACATATCACCTTCTATAGAAAAAGAAAAAGAATGCTTTGTTATTTTAAAAGATATTTTAATTTGGTGCAAATGATCACAAGGGCAGTCTGTATAAGTACTTTGACCCTATTGAAAAATTCAATGATAGAAGAATTCGGACGGCCAACTTTAGTGACATTCTAATTTTAAGGAAATGCATATAAACATTTATTAGTATTTCTTTCATTCAATCAACTACTTAAACTATTGTGTGGGTCCTCTAATATTTTTGATATAATCCATTTTAGATGACGGAAGCTTTTAATATTTTTATTTTTTATCGATAAGTTTTTATACTTTACAGTAGGGAAAAAATAGCACATTGCCACATTTATGTTCTAAAAAAAAATTCAACCTTGTAATCTATTCAACTTGTCTTTGTTATAGGGTAAGACATAAATTAAATTTACACACGTAAGTGGCTTGTATGCATGTGTGAGCGCTCGTGGGGTAAAAGTGAAAGTGCACTAATTTTAACGTTATTTTACTAATTTCATGAAAATAGTGTTAAAACAGGGGATGGTTATCATGCATTATGTGGTGGCGTTGATAGCCAAAAATAAATAGGTGAAGTGGGAAAGAAGATAAAGAGACAGGACTCATTTGATTTCTTTAATAATTTAAATTAAGAGTTATCTAACTTTATACGGTTTATTTATTGTTATATTTTAATAGGAAGGGTATAATAGTCTTTTTACGTACATTTAACAGAAAAATTTAATAGTCATCAAATTCAGGGATTACCATAGTTATAAAACGCATAACACTAGAAGTAATTGTGTAATTTCAAAAAGTTGAGAACCAAAGTTGTAATTCCTAAAAAGCACAAGACCTTCCGAGTAATTAACTCACAAAGAATTTAAAAAGTCCAGTTGGTTTAAAAACTGGTTTTAAAATACTGTTTAATACAATATATAAAGAGTAAGTGCAATTTTCGTCCATGTAGTTTTATGGGGAATATTGTTCACCCTCTCATACTTAATTTTTGCCATCTAAGTCCTTGCGTTTTACAAAAGTTTTTCTTTGAATCACTCTCGCTAATAGACGCCAGATTTCATTTTAAATGTTGGTGAAAAGGCTAAACTTCCCTTTTATTATTGTGATATGCTTCCCTGTGTTTTCGACATTATTCCAAACGTTTAGTTTTACAAATTCCATCCGTAATCTTGCATGAACCGACCTTGCACCCTTACATGAACCCATAGCTTGATAACCAAACACATAATCGGCCATTATTCCAACCCTACCCAACCAACAAAAATCAGCCATGAAACCAACATGAGAACCAACCATACATACACCAACATAGAATTGGCCATGAAACGGACATAAGACTGGACATTAGGAAAAAAAAACCATTTGACTCCACATTAGAACCGTATTTAACCATATACCCTAAACCAACATAATATCAGCCATGAAACCAACACATGACCCGTCATTAAAACAAAACCATTTGACCCGAGCAACCAACCATATATAACCATATACCTCAAACCAACATAGAATCCGTCGTGAAATCAACACAGGATCCGACATTAGAACAAAACCATTTTGTCCTGGTCTACCAAACCATATATAACCATATACACTAAACCAACCAAACCATTTGACCCAACATTATAACCTTATAAAAACAAACTTTTCATGATACTCCAAACCATTTACAGATTAACCTAGATAACTAGCTTAATTAGGCAAAAATACCGTGATCAAATGCTAATGTTACCTTAATTAGGCATCAAATGATACAAAGGCATCTATACCTAGTCAATCCTATCTACTGGATTCCATCTTCCCTTCCTCTCTCAAAGCAGAACTCGAAGTCATGTTGTGAATGAACTCCACAACCACATTTAAGGGCAATTTAAGGTGGGTTAGGGTATTGTTGAGCCTAATGCCGGCCACAAATGTTCAAAATCAACTTGTATCATGTCCAGTTTCAAGTAAACTATGTTAATCATGAATCAAGATAAAGTTATATCGAATTTACATGTGGCCACTCGTGTATGCATCAACGCTTCAATTTGAAAAAAAAACCATGATCGGGTCAGTGGTTATGATCAGAGGTGGGTGGGTGACGATCGGAGGAGGGTGTCGAGTTGGTGTATAGGTGAAGTTGGGTTGCAGTTCAGATTAAGTGGAGTGGGGTGTCCGGTGACATGGGGTGGTTGTCAAAGGATGGTGCAGTTGGTTGTGCTCGGTCCATGAGAGGAGGGTAGGTGAGTAAATGTGAGGGACTCAAAATGTTTAAGAGTTGATATATGAAGGAGTTAGGGTTTTTGATAGGTTGAAAAGACCAAAATGCCCTCCCTACCGTTAAGTCATTAACGAAATATGCTGACGGAGTTGGAAGGAGAGGCTCATAGCGTAACATTTATAAATAAGAGGGACTCTAATGTTGAAAATTAAGTATGATGGTGAACAGTGATCCCCCACCAAATGCATAGGTACGCAAATTGCACTTTAGTCAATATAAAAACTTAAAAACTTTATGTAATAAAAGTATAATATTTTGGACTTTATTAACTAAAAGAATATTTTTTTTGATAAAATAAAGATAATGTATAGTTTTTTAACTTTATTATTGAAGGGGTATGGTCCCAGAAACCCTGCGCCGGCCCAGGAGACCATACATTCAGAATGTTCTCAGATCATTCAATAGACCTTGCGCGCCTAGCGCAACGGTAAGCCAGATCTTAAAAGTACAGCTCTTATTTAACCTGGCGCAAGAACAATGAGCAAAGCTTCTAAATTTCGTTTAACACCCTTAGGCTCAATCGCGCAAGGATATAGTTAAGCTTGAAATAGAAGTAACTATCAAAACTCGAAGTCTTGTAAACAGACATCTTCGCAAAGAGCTAGGCAAAAGGAATCTTTTCTGTTATAACTAACTGGACAGGTGGCAGTAGTTCAATGCTCTACAGCCTTAGATCTTCTAGAAGCATTAAATGACAATCGTGCAAGTCTCTATTTCAGTTACAACCGAATATGACGTGGCAACATCTGGGACGTCTATTCTACACACGATGTCAACATGATCTTCATAGAGGCCCAAAGAAAATCATTTTCCACGTGACATCTCCCCAACCGTTGATCATCTCCCAATCCGTGTGCATGGATGGAGATGTAAGCACTAAACGGTGAGAAAGATTCCGTTACAACTCCGTTAATACTTGGCACCCAAATTTCCGGCTATAAATAGAAGACTTGAGGTACAAGTTAGACATTCTCACTCTCTATCAATTACTTACACTTTACACTTTGTCTTCTTCAAGTCACGGTACTTATTCACACACTGGAGGGTGGTCACGGAGAGAACCCCCATTCTCCCCGTGGCGAGGCTAATGATGGTTTTCTATTTGCAGTGATTTCCGGCAAAGTTCTACACATAGACGATCAAACAGGAGATTAACCTTTTTATGCAGAAACCCTATTGTCAGATCTAGATCTATTCCAATAGATTTCGATCATGTATTTCTTCAATTATCTAAAAGATATATATATATATATATATATATCAATAATAAAATATATTTTTTCAATAAAATAAAGCTAATTATAGGAAAGTTTAACTTGGCAAAACCAAATATAAAATAATCTAGAAAAAAAAGCTGCTAGAACGTGGTGGATATTATATAAACATTTGCTTTGAAAGGATAAAAAGTTGCACGTCATTATATGATACGGATAAAATAAGAGTCCTAGTTATTTTACGAGATTAAAACTAATCAACTTTAACGACTCCCTAAAAGAAAAAAAGATAATTTTACGAGATTAAATTGGGTCGCCATGTCCCATAAATTGACATAAAGACATTGAGAAGGACCATTTTCCTTGTACAAGTCCATGACAATTATTTAAAAAAAAACGACTTGTGACTTGTCTCATAGTTCTAGGAACTTTCCTTTCGAGGCCAAAATAGATCACTGTTTGTAAACAATATTTTATGCATATACTAGATTATTTTTAAAAGATCAAACAACTATATTTTTCTTCGAAAAGCATTAATACAAAAAAGTTAAAGCGAGCGTGAATTGAATCAAAGATCTTGTTTCTAAAAAGAATGAACTTTTTCTTCTCGGTTTATGTAATATATAGTTATCGCTGAGCCTTGTGGTTGAGTGCTTCCAATTAGGAGGTTATGGATTGGGGTCTCGTCTGAGACAAATTTTGTTCAGGAGGACTAGGAAAGAGGTTTTCCCATTGTGTTTTTCCTCTTGAAGGGTGGGCTAGGTCACCATGTTCTGTTATTCGGGTGCAAGGGTGGTCCATTTGGTAGGGTGATCTTGAATGGCCTCATAGACGGGAGTTTAGTGTTAAAAATGTAATATATATTAAGTAAATCACATACCGATCATAAATAGCAAAAATGCTAGCTCATGAAGATTGATTGATTGATCTTAAATACCACTAACATGTTTTGATCCATTGACTGTTTTTAAAAGATAATCGTGTTTAGATGAAAGTAATTATAAAGTTAGTGACCTACAAGATCTACTAAAAACTAATTTGTAATTTAGTTGAAATTAAAGCAGACTTATTGGTATGAGCCTCTAGCATGTAAGGGTTACTTAGATGTTAATGTACAAGTTAAAATCAGCTAAATAAACCCTTCAATTAATTATTAATATAGATTTAGTTTAAAAGTGATTTGAAACACAAAAGGCAAACCATGAATACTAAGATCTCACATACTCTTAGTGTATCTATAGGTTTCACTAAGAACATGCCACATAGCGTTTCTAGTTTTTTTTAATTATTTAAGTTTCAATTTCACCATTTCAATACATCTTTTCCTTGTGTAAAGTATACATAATTGCCCGACAATTCCTTTACAATTCAGGGAGATGTTAGGAACACCGGCTCTGGAGTAAATTAGTTGTCCGTTATTTATTACTTTACACTTCTTACAAGATAAGAACTAGAACCTTATTCGCTATGATGTTGTGTAATCACCAAATACATGTTGTCAACGTCATCGCAAACTAATTCCCTGTACTGCTTCAAAGCTAGTTGCATGAAATTTTAATCCAGATAATTGGGAGGCATAAAAGGAATTGGTGTTGGAGATTGTGGTGCTTCTTCGTCACCGGAACTCAATTTGTCAATTATGAGTTTTTTTAGAGATGGGTTGGAGTGAGTTTAAAGTATGTAAATGAAGTAATTTATAGTAGAAAAAGCTTGATTTTTTCAACCCAAACAAGATGTTGGGAGGAGGATAGCCGTCGGAGGGCCCCACATTGTCGATCGCCGTCCGCCTCTAGTCCGGGACCGGACTTCACCAAAAACTACTTCACATTGTTGTTAGACTTCATGTCCTTGTCTACCCTATGTCTAACTTCACAATGTTGTTAGACTTCATGTCCTTGTCTACCCTATGTCTACCTCATCTAAACAACCTAAATAAACCCACGTACTTTGTGAATGTTCTTAATACAAGATCATTCAAGTCATTTTATTTTGTTATTGGGATAGGTTAATTTTTGTAAATCCATCCCCTGGAGGTACCAGGGCATGATAATTTTTTTTTATCATCTAACTCGAGCAAGAATAAAAAGAACTAATAGGTTGTTTGGTAGTTTCTTAATGATTGCATTTAGAGGTTTATCTCTGAATCGGTTAGAGAGAGACAGAGAGTGCGTTTGGTTCACTTAAAAGACACCTCTTAATAATTCATGGAGCCTCTTAATGGGTAACTTTTAGAAACATGCTGACCCATAAAGAGGCTACCTCTTAATCAGTCAGGCCTCTTAATATGTCAACACAAGTTTTCCAAAGAGCCCCTAAATACAAATAAATTACATGTCTCTAGACACCCGCATATACGGTATATGCACGATTTTATGTAAGTAAAATTAAAGTTTTACCGGATACTTTTTTCTAGAGTTGAAACCATCGAGTGTGAAAAATGCAGTTCTTACAAATAAGAATCTAATCAATTTTTTTTGCATATTTAACTCATTTAACTTTTTACTAATGTGAGTTTTCTCTTAAACTTCGTTCGTTAACTTTATAAAAAACCACGTGGCTATGTTTAATTATTTTTTTTTCCAACATTCTGATATTTTTTTTTGAAAACAGAATAATATTCAACTTAGAGTATTTTATTGGTTTTGTAAACTGTATTAAGTAACTCTACCGTACTGATACCATAATGAACAATGCTAAGGACTGGTATCTGACATGTACTATGACGAACCAAAGCAATACGGATTATACCAGATCGATAACGATAGCGATATTATTGAAACCGGTATTTATAAGACCCATACTTATTATACACAAATATTTTATAAAAGTTTTCATTTATACATTTATAATGCAAACACATAGCCATACTTAATTTTAAAGTTAATTTAAACTCCTTAAGTATTTAAAAACATTACGACATATTGACGATGTTCGGTTTGATTTACAACTAAACCAAAAATGCGGAAGCTTGAACTTTGGTCATGTTCGGTTCTTCGTTAAGCTTGATCGTCATCTGGTACTTCAACCCATTACCTGTATTTCATAAATCATGAAATACGTTAGTTACGAGGAGTTTATAATGTAACAAACTAAACCTGAAGGCCCAAAACGACAAAATAAACGTTTTGTTCTATATCCCACCGTTAACTGCGGAAATTAAACCCATTTAAAAAACAATTTAAGGAATGTTAATTCAGCTGTATGAATGTTCACTCATCAGCAGGAATGCTCACTCAGTTGTAGGAACGTTCACTCAGCTGTAGGAATGTTCACTTATCAGTTAAACTTCCATTTTAACGTAAAATTTCCATAACTTCGTCAATACTTATCCGTGTCTCTTGAAACTTGTTCATAATTGACCGTAAAACATTTGTTTACGTAATTAATCCAAATCCTCAACCCGGATTCACAAATTTTAAGAATTTCACAACCATTACCCTGTTTATGCGTAAATTTATTTTAACCCGTTATGAGATTTAAGTATTTAAGCTTAAATTATCTGCATTCCTTCATATCTCTTAATCCCACTTTATGATCCTTTTTCATTCATCCTCACGACTTTAATTGTGATGGATTATGATAGAAAATCATTATATTCGCATTCTACCCTCGAGTTTGACACTTTTACGAAAATGACCCATTATGTAGCATTAGCCAAAATGGTTTAAGCCTTCCACTTTATACTACCGGAAGAATTGCCCAAATTATAAAACTCATATTTAAACTACACTTAAGGGTCGTTTGCCCGATTTGTCATTTAAGGGCGTTTTGGTCAAATTTAGTCCTTTTAACCACGAAGGACGTTTAAAGCTTGTTTTGACCAAGTGGGCACTTTTAACCCATATTCTATTTAAAATCATTATGTTTCTAAGAACATAATATCTGCAATCAAAATTATTAAATATACCTCTCTTTAGGATATCCATTGTTCACCCATGACTCGTTTAACTCTCATCGGACCCAAGTCCTCATTGAATATACCTCTCTTTAGGATATCCATAGCGTTTACTCGTTTTAATGCCTTATATTATAAATTGCTAATTAAAAACATGCAATCCATATGCTATTTTTCTTATGAGCACAAAACTCGAGAAGCAACCATTAGTCGATATTGTCAAATGGTGATAACATCACCATTTTGACCTGTTTGGCCTAAATGACTATTTACTTATTGTGAGATAATATTTACTTGCCATCTCACCCATTTAGCTCGTTTCAGCTTACACCATATGATCATATTACTTAAAGTCGTTTCTTAATTCGTTTGACCCATTATGGCCTACGCCATAGGTGTCTTTTTCAAAACTCATTATTTATCCATCAACTCGAGACCAGATTACTATTTTACCTTTTTTACCATCAAATATGGTTTCTTACCATTTTCACTGGTTCCGACCCGTATCATTTCCGCGTCGTAACATCATATTTCAAGTACTAATTTACCTTGTTCGTAACCAATACAATAAGTAGGTATTCTATTGGAAGGGTGTAAGCTTTACTTACCTTGCAATCCGATTATGCTTTTCCGCATATTTGATTCGTTTGACCCGCTTTCTCCCAAGCTTCCACCTAGGTTGTCAAGCGTCAAACTACCATTATCATTCGTAAGATGGTTAGATTAGTCATCATTTAACATGAGTATCCTGCCTTACACGTTTTATGTCAATATTACCAATTTATTTTATTATAAGTCAGTTTGACTTTCAAAAGTCAAACTGCTTATAACTTATGCGAATGCACTAATGAACTCAACTAACCCATTTGAGCATTTCGTCGCACACACTTGGTGGGTATCATTTTAATCCCCACTCAGTGTGTCTAACTTCTAACAATTTACCATGTATTCACACTTCATTTTATTCAATTGTATTCAATTATCTAGATTTTATACCATAAGTCTAATATATACGAATTAACCTAAGGAGGTTAATTTCTTGTAATCATGTCAAAACTCATTTGGTTAGTTACTTAAACAATCATCATGTGTTAACTATTTCACCTAATCAATAACTATGATAATGAAGAATACTTCTACTATCTTCAAAACATATTAGTTCATCATATTCACTTAGACATTACATCAAACACCTTGTGGGCATGAATTTTTACACTACTTCTATCTAGTCTATGATTGAACTATTAGTTATGTACATACAACTTATAACATCAAAATGGTTGGAATGTTCAATTAACACATAAACTTAATGTGTCAAACATCCAATACACCATTTTCATCATAAAAATTCATGTGTTCTACCTCTTTATCCATAACCCACTTATATATGTATGGTAGTAGTTCATTCAAACACCCAAACCATAGCAATATATTCACAAATTCTCACTTAGGGTTTTTTACTAAGCAAGTATACATCTCTTATCTTACTTCAATTTCTGAAATTCATACATGGATTGAAATCTATGGAATCTACTAACATTCATAATATCACCAAACTAGATTTTTGACATACCTTGTGATCCCCTAGTTTAGGCGATCGTTTATATGCGTTCATGCATTGATTTGAGCTTCAGTTTCCTTTCAATTTTGAAGATCTTGGATGAACTAGGGTTGCATCCATTTTCTTTCTCCTGATGATCGACACACATATACACTTTTTGTGTGATATGTGTTGATTTTTATGTTTTAATAAAACAAGTTTTCTTTTTTGGCAGATTTGGTCCCTCAAGTTTAGTTTCTATATAATTACGACTACAACTCATTGTCTTATTTCTTATATACACAAATTAACTAGGTTAATTTGTCCCTAGTTATTTTGTTTATGGGTTCACTTTTATCACTAACGGTATTTTTTCCGCTCTTTAATATTAACATGGTTTGATTACCAAACCCGTTTTTGGGGTGTTACAATATTAAGATTTCTTTTTACGCTATTTGGTCGTTGTAAATAACGAATTTATTTTTTAGGTTACATCAAATAACTTTTGTGTAACAAAACCATTTGATAAATAAATTAGCTTTGAGTGGATTCTAGTTAAAAACAACCATTATTATTTTAATAAAGAAGTTTGTAATCATGAACAGGGGCAAAACTAGTGCTCTAGTAGGGGAAGCACGGGCTACGGCTCAACCCCGTATTCGTAGTGTATTTTTTTTGGTTTTATATAAATGATACCTCTAAAAAAATACGAGGATACCCCTAACCAAAAGTAGGATACTTGATATTACTAAAATCCAATTTTTTTATACGCCCAAACATTTGACTACCTAAAACTTGTAGGATAAACAAGCCTGAATGATAAAATAAGCCCAAATTAACAATAGAATAATTAACATTAAGTGATCTTGCTCGTTTTACGATGGAAACCGAAACACATAGTTCTTGTCCCTTGGTTTATCGGGTACTAAAGCTAGCTTTGATTCTATTGGTTGCAACCACAACCATTGAAAGATGTTTTTTTTTTTTCTAAATTGAAGCTTGTCAAGACGGATTTACGCAATCGAATGGGCCCGAAATATTTGAACAATGCTATGGTTTGTGCGGTCGAAAATGAAACTTTTAATAAAGTAAAAGGCGACGATGTCATAGAACGATTTTAAAATTGGGATACCCCTAAATTAATTATTATCGCTTTTATCATTATATGAGTGTACGGTAAAAAAATTTAAATACCCCTAAATTAATGGGTTAGCTCCGCCACTGATCATGAAAATATATTTACAAACTCAGAATACTATAATAATCTACTATTGGGTTAACCGAACCTGAATCAACACTATTTGATGCTATCTTAAAATTTTATCATTTAAACTATTTAACTCATTAAACTAAAGTCGTATAGATCAAATAGAGGGGATGAAAGAAAGAATTTATGCAGGTGAACATCAATGATGAAATATACAACCATTCAAAGCTTATAGAAGGACAAGAAGTTTTATTATTTTTTTATGTCTTACCATATCTTTAGTTTTAAAATAATAAGTCTACCTTCTAGATTGTGTTCCCACATGTGCGTGAGGACATAAACATGCATCCAAAAGGACACATACAGAAATCCATGGAAAAAGTCATATAAGCAACCAAAAGGCGAAAATATTATATGGAGAATAGTTTTTGAATTCAAATGTACAAGAGTAAATAATCAGAGTCGCCGTTCCATACAATGCTAAGGACTCATGCTACATAAGTTGGCGATGTTTTTGGTGACTTGTTGAAGCATGAATCATGTAAATATTGTGTTAGTCGACACGAAGGGATCAACCATATATATATAACGTAGGTAAGAACTAAGAAGTGTGTATGTTTTTGTTGGTTAAAAAACCAACCATATATGTAACGTAGGTAAGAAGTGTGGATGCTTTTGTTGGTTAAAAAACTAGATCAATTTGGTTTTTGTTTTAAACAGCTGAAAACTGATCTAAAGTATATATATGTTTTTATATACTGAATTTAAAAAAACATAATTAACTTACGAAACTGGAGAAGAAGAATTTTTCAAGTTCAAGCTTAATCAAGATCCTAAAATATCCCAACTAGACATGTGGGTTGTGCGAGCGTGACCGTACTTTAATTTGTTAAACATGATCAACATAAATGTGATTAAGAAGTCCCAATTCTGATTAAAAAAAAAAACTAAATAGTGGTAATAACCTCAAAAACAACCAAATTAATTTGAGCTAAACTCAAAGTCAAATTTCAATAAAACCAGGTAAAACTTCAATGTAAATTCCTTACAATTGCATGTCTTACATACAAAGTTTTTTGCGTATCCAATATCAAGTCCTTTATAAACCTTCATGAAACATTACAATCAAGACATTCTAGTGAGTAGAATCAACCAATTAAATGTAGCTTTTGATAGTCTCATTCTCAATTTTCAAAACGATCATCATTGCTCCAAATCCTAGGGCAAATTTAGTGATACCTGTGTAGCTATTTCACCAAGCTTCATTTAAACATACTAGACACAAAAACAAAACAATATTAGCATAAGAACATAACCAAAATTCAGTTACTTATGAACTCAAATAATCAAACCAACATATTAACCCAAATTAGGTTGCAAAAACCTCACAATCGTACATGCCCAAATATTTCAATCGAGGTTAATACATTGGATACACTTCAAACTACTCAAGTTCGCTATATACGATATAAAACAACGCCCAAAACGAAAGCCAATTCAGATCTCACTAAACATGCAAGAACCCTTGTTACAAAAATCAATTTAATGGGGTTTAGATTGTAAGAATGGCCTTTCTTGTTATTTTTACGACCAATGGGATTTTTGCGAGTTGAGTAATGACGTAGAAAGAAATCTTCCATGTGGATTTCAAAGCTGAAGAATTTAGCAAAGAGATTGAAACCCTGTTGTTACTTACATTCATTGGAAATTGAGGCATTTATTACACCACAACGTCTTTCCCCATCGTTATCACTTTCACCCTCGGTTTCTTCCTCAAATCGATTTTGATTACAAATAAAACCGAACAATTAAACTTGAAACTAAACGAACCTCTTCATTTCAGATGAAAGCCTAGAGGTTTCCGTGTACCTCTTTGCCCATCACAACCACTTTCACCCTCAATTTCATTGATGGTAAGCTATTAGATATTAAGGCGGAGTCATGGATATAGTCATGAAACATAAACAGGTTATACGTGTACATATGTATTGCAAATAAAGCTTGTTCAATCTGCACAAAGAATTTGTAAATGTTCAATAGTACGTTTTGTGTATGATAGTCTTTGCTATTTAATATATATGTATATATAAGATCTAAGACTTATATATGTGACAAGTATTTTCCAAATTTGCGTCGTCCATTTGGCAAGATTTGAAAGTTACAACAAAGTATATGGTATGATGTGTTTAACATACACTATGCAAAGAGTGCACTCGGCAAAGAGGATCTGTAACCAGCGGCGACTTGTGGTAAATCATCCAGGACCATTTTGTGTTACGTGACAACGTCTGTTCGGCAAGTAGTCATCAATATGGCAGGTTGGTTGTTTGATGTTGATGTCGAATGTGTGTCTGTGTGTGAGAGAGAGAGGGCCCCCTTTCCAACATTAACCAATCACATATTTTACATGGTTTTTTAGTTTAATTTACAAATTAGTTGTGCCACGCGAAGCGTATGAGGCATGCTGCATTTCCTATGGTTTGGCAAGTAAAAGGCGAGTGGTGGAAAAACTGATGTGACATTGATGTGGAGAAGAAATGAGTTATGGCAAGTGTGGCAAGAGTGGTAGGGGAGGATGTCACACCCCGACCCGCAGCGGAATAAGAGTCGGGGCATAATTGGGTTATCACCAAAGCTCATGACATTACTAATATGTTTCATATTTATTAGTCATAATAAGTACATTTCCAAAATCCAAACATGTTCATTCAATACAAAGAAAATAAACCAAGCATAACAATCCCAACTCTAAATCGTTTTATTCTTCTAGTCCAAGTTCTATGTGTTCCTAGCTGCTGCTGGTCCACCTGTATCATGTGTAAAATGGGGGTTTTTGGGTCAACATAAGTTTGCGAGTGAACCTTATTAGATAAACATTTATTAATGAATTAATTGTTAGTTTATCAATGAAAAATTGTGCATAATCATAGATGAGCAAATGTAAATAATCAAGCAATGACAAATAGCAGTCACAACTATAACATACAATAACACATGACAGCATACATGAACATACCAACATCATACTGTAAATAACATAAATGAAACTGTGCGATCAAGGCTCAATCAACCGGAGCCGATCGTATTGCATGTACTGAAAATGAAAATGTCTGTGCGATCAAGGCTCAATCAAACGGAGCTGATCGTATGTGGGCACGCCAGGTTCAACCTCATAATGAAATGGGGAACATGCTCAACGCTCATAATGTAATGGGGAGCGGCGGCCTATGAAATTGCATGTACTGAAAATAATAAACTTGCATCCAACAATAACAACACAACAGGAAACAAACTGAATACACTGGTTCATGATATGATGTATGCACAATGGTTTAAGTATAATATATATATATCAAGACACATGATACACCTCAAAACGTGATTAAAACGGGGAATTTGTAAAGATTCACTCACATTGGGTGCGTTGGATTGGAGATGGTGAGATGCGCACGAATTAGATGATCGGAACAACGAAAATTACTAACCTAAATAATAACAGAAAAATATATTAAACGAGTGAATTTTATTAAGGATTTTAATGAAATTTTTAGATATATTTTTGTGAGTTCAAGGCTATTTTCTATCTTTAAAAATGTTATTTTTAAGTATTTTTAATTGATTTTTAAATTAAATTAAATAAATAAAATATAAAAAAATTGTTTATTTAGCGTTGACCGTTGACCGTTGACCGGTTCGGTCAGCGGATTAATTTGCGCCGGGTGAGGCTCGAACCCGAGACCTCCCGTACGCGTGCACGCAGCTCTACCAACTGAGCTACGTGTCTAACCCGAAATAATCTTGTTTTTAATTATATTTATATACTTATTCAATTTAACCGAATTTCTTTTAATTGCCAAAAACATTTTAATTCCACGGACCGGTGCTAGTGACGGGTTTCGAACGCGCGACGTAGGACTTAGTGTTGCACACAGTCCACCGCTGGACTGTGTGTCTAACCCGGTTATTATCTCGGTTTTTATTATACTTAACAACTAACCGAGTTAACCCGGTTTAGTTTTTAATCAAAAAGACATTTTATTACACAAGGAGTGCGTGTAGCAGGGATCGAACTCGGGACGTGTATGTTTTTTGTTTGCACACAGTCCACCGCTGGACTGTGTGTCTAACCCGTTTATAATTCTGATTTAGTTAATCTTATGTCATCTCTGAACTCGTCTTCTTCATTACAAACACAGACATCAATCAAAATAACTGATACGCAATTAATTTAGTTAATGAACATGATGACCAATTTGAATGCATTGAACCGAAAAGTTTGGGGAAAGAAGATACCGAATAGATCGTCTTCTTCAGAGAATCCGGCGAAGCTCGTCGGCTCTGTTTTTTTTTGGAACCTTCGGCTGTGAGAATCAATTAACAGGTTTAAGGGATTAGATGTGAAATTGAACTAATGAGTATTGATTATCAGCACGTTGGAATGAGCATACGGTAATCAACGAGTTTCCGACAATTCCAGAAGTTTTTCGGCGAAAACAGAAAGTCCAGCAATGTCGTCTGTGGTTGATTATGAGCGATGGGTTAATGTTAGTAAGGTTCTAACAATTGATTGAAACAGTAAAGTAGAGGTATTTTACCGGTTTGAGTTGAATACGGTTTTCCGGCGACTTTTGCAGAAAATTCCGGCGAGCTGATTTAGGCGTTCTGATGGTCTGAAAATGCGACGAAAATGAAATGGAGTATTGGTATGATATATCTGAGTCGCGAGAGTGGTCTGAAGTTGAAGAACTCTGGACTTGATGATTTTTCGGTTTAAAAACCGATAATGATGAGGCTTTATGTTTAATCAATTCCGATTTGATTAAAAACCGTCGGTGCATCGGTTATAAACTGAATGTGTGAGTAAACAACGAATTGACGATTGGTTTGCCGATTACCGTTTCTCAGATGGCGCAACCGGTTTTAACTGGGTTTGTGTATAAATTTCATTTGTGTTCCTAGAGTTAGCAGAAAACACAATGTGGCGGAGTGGTCTTGTGAGTGCGTGTTAAGTCGCTGAAGTGTGTCTTGGCTGACCGGGGTTCGAGTCCCGGCAGCATCGTAATTTTTTTATTTATTTTATTTTAACTTTTTATCAAATATAATTTTTATGGTTTAGTTTATTTATTAATTATGTATCGTTTTAAATCAAAATAATCATAAATATTCGACGTCACTTTTATAACTTGATATTCGATTACAAAACGGAGCGTGTTTTGAAAACCCGATTTTTACAAATGTTACAGAGGATTTAGCATGTTAAGAGGAGTGGCCTCCGCTGCCCCTCAACTTTCTCGACAAAGTATATTATTAATGCAATTTTTTTTTCTTAATTCTTTTTATGTATTGGTTACTTCTCCACGAAATTTTTTTAGCCCGTGCGCTATCTCTTAACTTTTCTTTTAGATCCGCCACTAAAGAGTGACAAACATTCCTTGTACCCTCATAAACAAATCATTTCACTAGACTAAAATGGAACTAAACCAAAACCGGACCTCCGTATTAGAATTTTGTCACAAATTAAGTTCTATGCGAAGACTAATGGCGTCTCTGAGATGTTCGAGCTCGAAAAAATGTGCCCTTATGCCTTAACGATAAACAATGCAATTACTATTTAAACCATAAAAAATAGGCTCCCTAAACCTAATGCCATTTGTAAATGGGTCTATATTGGAATTGGTATATGTATACTATTAGAAAACACACACACACATATATATATATATATCAAATTTTCTTTTATAAAAAACACGTGCCCTCAAAATAACAGGCCATGTACGGTGATCCTCTCCGTACACCATAAAAACCGCCCATGACGAAGACAATACGATTTTCTTGTTCTTCAGGTTGTTATCTTCTTCATGCAATGCTATCTTCCGGGTTGTTAGAAGTCAAAAGCTTTTTCAGTAAAACATTCGGTTTATTTTAACTTATAACCAGTTATTTTATGATACTTATAAAATACACATAATTTGACACAAGTGGAATAATTTATAGCCTGTTGATTCAGGTTTTATATTAAGAATATCCAATCGGGTCCCAACTTTTTAACGACATAAAAACAGTAAATCCGACAAAATTCCCTATCATACGACTTCTTCAAATGATTTAAAATGATCAGTTCTCACGGATTTTCAACAAGCTAATATATGAATATCATTATAAAACCAACGGATTTGTCGTTTTTTCATAAAAAAGTTTTCTTCTAGTTCAAGTTTCAAGGCCTCATGGATTACTTTAATTCAACCAAAAATTAATTTTTTATGGCGACGACAAAACCCACTTGCGTACGTGTGGTGGTTTTTCACTAGATAGTCGATACATATAGTGACAATTTAAAGAGTTTTCAAGTATTTACATAACAGAAAAGACTCCCACTAGTCGCCAATTTTATATTCAATAGGCATGGAATATTAATCAGACGAAAATATAATCTACTGTTTCTCACTAGTAAATTTCAAGTTTGTAACTCTTTTAAGTTAAAATTGGTTAGGGGTGTAAAAAACCAAAAAGCTCACAGTTTGCAGATCGCTTGAATCTTACTTGGAAAAAGCTCGGTTTGAAAAAAGCTTAGTTGTGAACGAGAGCCTGCTCGGCTTGATTTGTAAATGAAGTGCAAACCACAAAAACCATCCATGTACTTTTAAAGATTAAATGTTTACAAAGTACAAACCACAAGAATCATCCATGTACTTTTGGCAAAGTTGCGCACTAAATGGGTTATAAAACGCAAACCATAGAAACCATTTGTGCAATTTTGAAAAGTTAGGGATCAAATCTAAAATTTTGGTATACTATAAGAATCATCCATGTACTTTACTCTAAAATAAAAAAATGTGTAGGTGATTGAAGTGATAACATTTTAAGTTAGTTAGTAAATAACATATAAAAATATGAGAAAATAAACAAAACTATACATATGATACTTTAAATATGTCTTTCGATCTTTGTACCATTAAAAAAATAATAAACATATATAGATATATGTTTAATTTTTTTTTTTATTGGTTTTTTATGTTATCAATGTTTGTAAAAAAATTAAAAAGTTAATGAGCCAACTCAATTTGGCTCGAACATTTTACGAGCCGAGCCCAAGCTTGACTTTCCGAGTTGATAAAGTAACGAGCCGAGCCAGCTAGCTCATTCAAGTTTGAGCTTGAGGTCAAGCTCAACCTGACTCGACTCAATTACAACCCTAAAAATGGTCAAGCTTTTAACTATATTTAATTTATTAGATTTCATGAAATGGAAAAATATTTTAAAAGGAGTTCTGCTAGTTAAAAATAGCTTTTATGCGTTAGGCTTCATACAAAATGTAAAAGTAAAAAAGTACAAACTAAGGTATGTTGTGGTGGTGTGAAAATAGATAGTGCCCCACTCTCACCCCATCGTTCAACTCGTCCCCGCCCTGGTGCCTGTGAATTCGTCCACTCCCTGCTAGCGCCCCTTCATCTCGCCATGCAGTGGCGGTGTAAGTGCCCATCATCCCTCCATTGTGGCAGGCTTTAACATCTCGCAACGAATGTCACAAATAACCTCTTAATTATTCAATTATTGCAAGTAGAATAGCTAGTTTGATAATAGTTTTGTAGATACATTTTAATATATTAAGAATATGTGGCATTAGAAAAAATAGACATACGAGTTAAAATCAAGCTAACCCGACCCCAAGACATCTTTTGGGTCGTCCGGCCAATAGTAGACGTAAAAAAATATAAGAATATATGCACGTGTATACCATCAAAATGTCTATTACTTTTTAGTGTAAATCAATACACACAACTTATATTTTTCAATAATAAATGCATACCGGCACCCGTTATCAAGCTGTCAAAATCTAATCTCCTATGTTCATATTAAAAAAATTGCACACTATTTGATTCCTCGTTTTATATTTAATTAAGTTTCACCAGACACCCGTTATCAAGCTGTCAAAATCTAATCTCCTTTATTCATAACACTTCTTTGATTATTTGATTTTCTTCATCACAAACTTCACCATTAGATCTCTCTCAAGCACACAAACTAACACAAATATTGTGATCTTTCTGAAGATGAATATTGTGTTGCAAAAAAGTGATTTCATATTCAAAAAACAAACAAACATTTATAGCCCCAAGAACAAAAGTATATCATGCAGGATAAAAGACTTGCACATGCAAAGCAAGAATTTGTACCAAGTTCTTTCACTAGAATAGCGAAACGTTAGTTTTGAAGAGCTGAAGAAGGCGTACTGTGCCAAAGCTCTTCAACTCCATCCATATGTGTGTCCATCTTCCGCTAGAGATGAATGCACGAAGAAATTTGTGGAGCTACAGAAAGCCTATGAAGTTCTTTCGGATCCAAATTCTCGAAGAATGTATGATAATGAATTGATCTTGGTTGAATCTTTTGGGTCGTGTGGCTCCAGTTGCCTTGATTGTGATGAGCATAAAGGGAAGTTTTCAAGGAAGGTGTGGGAAATGCAACTTGAAGGACTCAAGAAACGATCTGCGGATCGAATGGAGAGTATGAAAAATAAATCTAACGTAGGATAATATGAATAATATCTATGTCCATCTGATCTTGTTTGTCATGTTGATAACGTTGCCTTGTTAGTTAATTTATTACTGTGCAAATAACTTCATTTTGCTCCACTTTAGGTGTATATTCATGTGACCTGATTTGTGCTAAATTTGCTAATTATATAAATAAATGAGACAGATATGCCTTACGAATTCATACTCGTTCTGGCCCAAAATTATAGTCTATTATATTATTTTTTCTTCAAATAATTTCATATTTTGAAAATAATAATTATAATTTCTAACCTACTTTAACCTTAGTTAATATTTTTCATAAATAAAAGCCTTTTCACGTCAATTGATTAGTTTAATGCATTGACTTTTTTTTTACGGCGAAACTCTATAAATAATATAGAAAACCGGAGCAGTAAGAAACTGTTGACAAAACAAGAATTCAACAACCCACCAACTTATGAAATTATATCACAGATATTAAACTCACACCACAAAGTTCCCATATTTGAATCTACTCGTAATCCAAAGAAACAAGTTTTCTTTTATAAGCTCCACCGCTTCGTATGAAGTGAATGTGAATATTACTGAAAGTCTTCTCATTTCTCGCCTTCCTAATCTCTGAAGCCGCAATTAAAAAAAATGCTCCGATAATCTTCTTCCGTTCCTTTGATCCTTTCATCTCTGAAGCAAGAATTTGTTGTATTGAACGATAAAAATTGACTCAAATGCATTTAATTTAGTTTATTTGTTTTTTTCCAGAAAACCTTTTTTCTAGAACGGCTACATACAATTATAAGATGAATGAAGTATCAACTGATTGAATAAAATTTCAGAAATTTATAATTTTTATTATCTGTAATGTCGAGGATCAAAAACATATCCACACTGCCTAATTTCTTTGAGCATCACCAATTTTATTAATCAAAGGAAACAAGCAGCTAGCAAAGAGCTTGAGCATATATAATGTTGTAATTACAAGGAAACGTCTATGAATTGAAACTACACCATGAAGTTGGACGATAGCGATTAAACCAAGGGAAATTTAATGTTATACCGGTGCACAAACAAACAATCCATACCCAGTCCACACTCATAGCAAAGCTATTGCTAAGGTCCGGGAAGGTAGAATGCAAACCATATACATCTATCCGAAAGGACCGAGAGGTTGCCCCACAATCTCATTCCCAACTCACTCTGATCAGTGATACCTTTACATAAAAAAAGGAAAGAGGACTAGCAGAGACCATTATTACAAAGCAAAATAATATCTTGTGTCCAAAAGTGTATGTTGGAAAGTAGTTCATGACCACTGTTGCACTTTACTCAATTTGGGTTTACATTAGATCTTGAATACACTGAGACAGATCCTCCACTGCTGTACTTCAATTCACTCAAGTCTATCATCATCTGCAGTGAGTTCTGCTTCTTATCTCCAATTACAGTTGCATTTTAGATTTTAAACTTTTCACAAACTAAACATGTCTGCTTATATTATGCATATCTAATTCAATTGTTCTGATTACAGTATACATTGTTCTTCATAGTGTATGTACTTCCATTTTAACTATGGGTTGTGCTAAACGCATCCCTCCCTTATGTTTTTTACCGAATGTACCCTCTCCCCCTACTAAATCAGTCAAACCATTACTAATACATAGTATTAATTGGAAAATGCTGTATCTATCAAGAAGTAGTTTAAAATTCTTTTCAAGGGGCAAACAGAAATACATGCCCCTGGAAATCACTTCAGATGAATCAACTTAGAATCTTGTTCTGTGGACAATAACAATTACTGCCAGTTCAGCTGATTACTAATGTTCAGAGGTACCGTAGATATATCCAACAGAGTCTGATTATATCAGGAGAACATCATGGCTGATGCTAATGCTAATGCTCCCATCTTAAAGAGATTAATCTCCAGCATTCAGGATCATAACAAAAGTTCATACGATAAGACACAATCTTATAAAGATCTGATGGATCACCTGCGAAGTATGATGCTAGGATACGAAAATGAAGAAGTGAGGATTATATTACATGATATGGAGTTAACGTTCGCTGACTCAGTTGTTCCTGCTTTCTCTCCATATCAGATTGACATGGTACTTGAGAATTGTGAAAAGCTCTTGGAAATCAGATATGGCTCAAACGTAGAGTTAGAAGAAACTGTCGAGGGCTTTGATGATGAAGTACAAGCACTACTTGATCAGCTTACCACAACTTGTACTGAAGTTGCAGGTTTTTACGATTGCAGGAATGGCTGGGCTTGGTAAGACGACCTTGGCTAGAAAACTATACATGGATCCGTTAATCGAGTATACGCTTGACTATAGAGCGTGGAATTGTGTTTCTCAAACATATCTGAAGAGGGATTTGTTACTTGGTTTATTAAGCCATTTAATCAACGATCTTACAGATGAGACTAATAAAATGAGTGATGAACAGTTGGGGAGAAGCTATACCGACTACTAAAGGGACGTCAATATTTGGTGGTATTTGATGATATTTGGGATTGTACGTTTTGGAATGATATCAGAATTTATTTTCCAGATGATAAAGTCGGGAGTCGAGTTCTATTTACTACTCGTGACATTGAATTGAGTTTACATGTAATGGCAGCAAAACCTACTCATGTCTTGCGCCTTCGAACCGAAGATGAAAGTTGGAAAATATTTTGTAAGAAGGTATTAGAACCAGAGTTTGTCCTTATCGGTTGAAGAGACATGCAAAAGCGATAACAAGAAAATGTGAAGGTTTGCCCCTTGCAATTGTTATAACGGCTGGTATTTTGGAAAATAATTGGGCAGAAAACTCATGGTTACAAATTTCTGAGAGTCTACATTCGTTTATGGTTCGTGATCCAGGCCAATACATGGATTCACTTGCTTTAAGCTATAACCATTTACCTCTTCACTTGAGACAATGTTTTATCTTTGTTGGGGTGTTTCCTGAAGACTATGACATCCCGGAGACAAAGCTGATTTGGCTATGGATTGCTCAAGGATTCATACATGAAACTGAAAGAGGAACATTAGAGGATATTGCAGAGGGTTTCTTGATGGATTTAATCAAGAGAAGTTTGCTAATCCCTGGAAAAAGGAGGGCTAATGGCCATATCAAAACATGCCGCATCCATGATTTGTTGCGAGATTTATACCTTAAAAAAGCAGATGAGGAGAATTTTTCTCAAGAAGTTTGCAAGTATGATCATGCCACGGAATCTCTCGTTGGAACCATAGAAAGTATAATGCTTATTTTGCCATTGGAGCCTCCTGCATTATCCTTATTATCTGATTTTTGCTATCCATCTGAGTTTGGCGAATTTTTTCGAAATGACCAATCATTCGATATAGAAAGGTATGAATCCCTTACGATTCTTGATGTGGAATCTGTCTCCATTTCCCTATTTCCCGCTAATGTAACACAACTGGTTAATCTAAGATACTTGACTATTCAAGCTCGTGATGGAAGTCCAAGCATATCAATATCAAACCTTATCAACCTACAAATGTTGATGATATCATCAAGGAAGAATATCGTTATACCAAAAACCATATGGAATATGGTAAATCTAATACATCTGTATATAAAAATAGGTGAAAATCATATTGAGGATCCTTGTTTTGTACATGAAACAGAGAATGATGGTGGTCCAAGATACAAACCTTATCCCAAGTAAGTCCTCAATCTTGCCACAATGTATTTTCAAGAGCACCCAATCTTAGGAAGCTTGGCATTTGTGGACCGCTAGTGTCAAGCCAAGGTGAACTTGAACTTCCAAATATACGCGCTTTGCAGCACCTTCATAAATTAAAACTACTGAATATGATTCCTTATGGCAAACCAGCAAGGTTGCTCAATACTATGATGTTTCCGGGAATGCTCAAAAACCTGACGTTGTCAAACGCTTGCATGGATTGGGAAGACATGTGGGCCTTATCCTTGCTACCAATCTGGAGGTTTTAAAATTAAATTTCATGCATGTATTGGAAAAACGTGGGAGACAGACAATGTGGAGTTTAAACAACTTAAGATATTGAAATTACACAGTTTTCACATAAGGCAATGGGTTTGTTGGAGGGAAACTTCCCTGGTCTAAAACGGTTAGTGGTTCGTCAATGTTTATATCTTCAAAGTATCCCTTCTAAGCTTGGCAAGATCAACACAATGGAGGCAATTGAGGTACGGTGGTGTGGATATTCCACATAGGTTTCCGCGTTAAAAATCCAAGAGGAGCAAGAAAGCGAAGGGAACTTCTTCTTGTTGATGCATATGTCTGTTGCCTACGTCATCGTATTACGTCGAGTCTGTGTTTAGGAGTAAAACTTTAAATTTATGTATGTTGAGAGACAAGTTCCCCTGAACTTGTAGTGTACATGAACAAGTTCGCCCGAACTTGTCCAAGGCACATTCCAGTCGAACTTGTTCTCCTAAAATATGTGACTTGTGTTCTCATTTGTAAGATTGAGAGATTTTGTGTACTGGACGGTGAAGCTCTGTCAAAGTGTTTCCAGGATCTGTAATGTCTACACATTAATGAAACAGCGATTAAACAGTAATAAACTTGTCTACAATGTCGCCTATGCAAACGGATTCCGCACGTTTACTTTAGGTTTGCCAAATTAGGACCAGAACGATCCGTACAACGGACCCTCAATTGGTATCAGAGCAGGATTGGCCTAATTTGAAGACATTGGACATAGAACTTCACATCTTATACTCATTTCTTTTATTTTTAAACTTTTCTTGGACATTTAACGGACAAAATGGACTGATTTTCAAGTATAATACTTAAAATCTATAATAGTAAAACCCTTGAAAAGACCATAGCTTAAAATAAACGAATTCATGTCGAAAATTTGAAAAAACCATGTTTGAAAACACATTCGCTCGAACTTATCATCAAGTTCGCTCGAACTTGATTGAAGAATTCACATTTTGAGTGATTTTTTCATCAAGTTCGCCCGAACTTGATTGATTTTTCAAAGATTTTCACTCAAGTCCGCTCGAACTTAGCTGTTTTTCATCAAATTTAATCAAGTTCGCCCGATCTTGATCAAAATTTGTTGAAATTCTTTACAAGTTCGCCCGAACTTGCTGTTTCTCTTGAATTTTCACATAAGTTCGCTCGAACTTGTTCTCAGGGTGATATTTTCATAAATCTCAATACAAGTTCGCCCGAACTTGATAAGTAGCTGATTTTCACAAGCTGTGACAAGTTCGCCCGAACTTGTCCAAGGTTTCTATAAAAAAAGGCATGAAAATTCAGAAAAATGTCTTGGACATTATACATCGTTGAGTTTGTATTGACGAGACGAGTTTAAAGCTCTAATCTGGTAAAAATAATTTTCGAAAAAATTTTAAACGTTTTTAGCGAACCGATACGTTAATATTGTCGATTAAGAAGTCAAATTTTACTAGAATTGTCTGTTTGCTAATCATTTTTCAAGTGTTTTTGAACGACAGTTAAAATTTGGAAAATGAAATGGGGTCCGTGAAGCCGCCAAAGTTGATGAGTATGGACGAGTATGAAAGCTGGAAAGAAAAATTCGAGAACTGGAAACGAGCAAATTTCTCTACCATAATGTTCATGAGAAGAAGATGATCAGCTTGTTACAGCAATCGATAAATGAAAATATCTTGATTCTACTACCAGAATGTGATACAGCACCGAAGTTGTGGAATGCTATACGTGCTAAATATATAGAGAGTGCTGAGATGATTAAGAGCAAGAAGGCTCTAATCAAAAAGGAGTTTGATAATTTTAAGATGATCAAAGGCGAAACGATGAAGCAAATGATAGATCGATTTTGTCATTTGAAAGTGCATATGAGAAGGCATGGTCTTGATAAGACAGAAGCAGAGTATATCGACAAATTGGCTGATGCTCTTCCGGAGGGTGAATGGACAACGTACTTAATGGTGTTAAAGGAAAGTCCGAGCTGGGAATTTTTCAAGCTTTCTACCTTCACTGACAAATTGGAGGGATATGAAGTGGAATTACTAAAGAAGTCTGAGCTTGTCAGTAATAAAGGGAATGATCAGTTGAAGAAAGAAGGGAGTATAATGGTAAAGAACTGAGAAGTACAAGTTTCAAGTACATCTACAAATGAGTCTTCAAGTTCTAAACCAATCTGCGCAGTTTTTGATGTAGATTTGACTGACTATCTGGCAGATAATGGCAAACACTTGAACAATCTTGAGAGTTTGACATTAGAAAATAAAAAATTAAAAGAAAATGAAAAGATTTTTGAAAGTAGAATAAAAATTTTAGAAAATGAAAATTCTGTTATCAATAAAAATAATTTTGAAAAACAAAATATAATAAACTCGCATCCTGAAAAAATCAGAAAACTTGAACAAGATGCTGAGATTGATAAAAATAAAATTGATGATTTGAAAAGAAATTGAAAGGTTTTGTAACCTTGTCATTGATGTTAGATCATATTTGTCCAAAACCTATCAATAAGAATAGAAAGGAAATCCCAATAAGTAACATTGTTACAAATTATGAGAATGTCATAATTGAGGATTCTGATGATGATACCGATGATGAAAGAGTTAAAAATGATAAAAATCAAATATTTTTAAAACTAAAAGAAAAATTTCCAGAAACTGTTCTACAATCTACTGAAAAAGGTGAATGCTCAACGCAAAAACATTCTAAGCAGAATGGAGAATGAAAACAAAAGGAAAAACAAAGTTCTAAAAATTCTAAAAATTTTCAAAGAAAAATAAAAGCTCATCGATACAATCATCTAATCATTATAAAAATTCAAAACAATTTGAAAATCAAAACTTACAAAAATTTGAAAATAAGTGGTGCAGGTAGGACCGCAGTGCTTCAACGTCAAATCAGAGTTATAAAAGAAGCAGGAAAGTTGGATATCACACTTCAAGCCAATGTTACAATTTGAGTGTATGGTATGATAATAAGGATCGATATGATAACAGGTGCGTCACAACTGTGGAGTAAATGGACACATTGCTAGAAAATGTATACAAATTAAACCTAAACCTGTTTATATTGATAAGGAAAATTCTGAAGTACCGAATCAGGTTAGAAAACAATGTACAGAAACTACAAAGAACGTGAAGCCAATTATTACTAAGTTTTTAAAATTCGAAACTGGTGAATGACGTGATGTCGAAGTGTCACGCAAATTTAATCCAAATACTACTAATTAGCTAGCGGTAAGTGGTATCGAACACGAGGAGTTTGTGGAAAATGTGTCTATTATGTGGCTTCAAGTTAACTAATAAAAAGAAACAGGAAAGTTGGATATCACACTTCAAGTCATTGTTACGATTTGAGTGTATGGTATGATAAAAAGGATCGATATGATAACAGGTTGTGTCACAACTGTGGAGTAAATGGATACATTGCTAGAAAATATTTACAAATTAAACCCTGTTTATATTGATAAGGAAAATTCTGAAGTACCAACTCAGGTTAGAAAACAATGTATAGGACTACAAACAAGGTGAAGCCAGTTATTACTAAGTTTTTAAATTTTGAAACTGGTGAATGACGTGATTCGAAGTGTCACGCAAATTTAATCCAAATACTACTAACTAGCTAGCGGTAAGTGGTATCGAACACGAGGAGTTTGTGGAAAATGTGTCTATTATGTAGCTTCAAGTTAACTAATAAAATTAAACAAAGTTGCAGAAAAGTAATTTCAGAGATTTGGATTGTTTGGTTTTAAAGCTAACATTAACTAATTAATTCTCAAAAGAAAGATTTGGTTTGTAAACAATTTAGAGACACATGACCATCCTAGATTTCCGGTTTAAATTGACATTCATGCTCAAATTCACCTAGAAAGAGTCACATAGACATGACTCATGTGTTGTTACTTGTTGTAATGAAAGGGAACAAAGTACTCGGATTATACTAATGCGAGGTTGTTACCCGATGATCAATTAATCAATATCCAACCCTAACCCCTCCCGTGATATCTCGATTTTCAACGACACCAAGAACGTACAATTTAGGTTGTGATTAAAACATCAATTAGCAAGTTACAAACAAATATCAACATACCATAATAAACCAACAAAGATTGCAAGTCTATTATTCTAGAAATAAAAACAAGAACATAAATGTCTCAAACAAACCTTCAATCTAGGATGATCACCATAAGATTAGCCACTCATGACTTGGACAATCATCATCACACACATATCAATGTTCCTAGGAACTAAAACACTAATCCGATGTTTAGAAATTGTTCCGAGCTCTCAAGAACACCCAAAATTCGTCTCTAGACTGCTGGTAACCGAATGGGAATGATTGGTAGTGAAAAGACATCATAAACACTCATTAAACATGGCAGTTACACAATTCAACGCAAGCCGCCATCCGCCGTAGCTTACAGTGGTCATCAGAAAACCCTACGGTGCTTGGAACCTGTCTTACGGCCATCATTTGCTCCCAGCATCCACCGTAAGCTACGGCGCCATCATAACCTACAGTGGACATGGGGCTTCCTTCTTTTCTTGTTTGGTGCAAGTTCGCGGCTCCGGTTCGGCTTCAACACGTACGAGCATCCATCCAAACGTTATAAAACCTCGCTCTTACGCTCCTTTGTACCTGCAACACCAAACATACCGTAGTTATCCAATTCCACTAATAAACCCAAACTAAATGTGCGAGACGTATAGTTTTAAGGCATTTAAGGGTTGTCCAAAGGACCACCCGTCACATCCCCACACTTAACCGTTGCTTGTCCCAAGCAACCCGTTCAAAACCAGTCTCAAACTTATAAGCGATCAATACAAACCAAGCACCAAATGTCCTCATTTACTAACTTTTTCTTAGAACCGCAAATAACACACCCCTCACAAAAACTCTCCTCTCGGTGACAAGTAATAACTAGCAAAAACAAGCTAGATCACACTTTAAGCAAACGGGTGGTTGTACAACAATAAGCTTGTAGTTAAATCGATCCTTCACCTAAATAACTTGCTAAACATGCACGTGAATCAAAGGGACTTAGAGGTTGTAACATAGCTAGGCAAATGGGTAGGAAATGGAAATATATATATTATATATCAAGGTAACTAAATGATTCAACCCGGTCTTTATTTCTAACTAACTATAACATAAACAACTATACACAAACTATCACATTCCTCTTTTTCTTCATTTTTCATTGCTTTTCTCCTTTCTTTTTTCATTTTTCATTGCTTTTCTCCTTCTTTTTTAGTAACACTACAAACACAATCAAGCAAACAAACAAACTAAACAAGATATTTAAACTAGAAGACCGAGTGAATTGTCACACCCCAATCGATGGCGGAAACATCGGGGTAGTGGCACTAGGCGACCAGATTGTCTCATGAGAATTCCATAACAATTATCTATCAACATCATTTAACATTCAACGTCCCATACCATTAAACACAATATTTCAAAATAATCATTACAGAAACTTGTTTTCCCACAAAACTAATCAGGTTCGATATCCCCTAGATTTTATTACAAACCATTCTAAACAAAAGCAAACTAAACTAAACTCGGCTATCCAAAGCATCCGATAAGCTAAATCATCAACCTGTTACATACGTTAAAATACAAGTCAATACAATTAAGTAAATGTGAGCATACAGGTTTGAGTACTACTAGCATAATAGAGAAAGCGTTCGCGAACTAATCTAATTACATATCATGATACACCAAAACACATCACACAACATAGGCTCATTTCTCACGCTAACTACTGTGACAAGGCTTGCGTGTCCATCCTAACTAGACCCCATCGGGTGTAAGCCACACTATAGTACCATACTAGCTAAGGAGGCAAGTTAACGAAAATAAGTCCTAGTTACATGTTTCTAGTATCACGTATTGAGCATACACAATCAGATTATTCGCAGGTGATAAACAGTTTGATTTGTGAAGCGATTTTGATACCAAAAAGTGCATTAAAGCGAAAATGGGTCAAGTATACTCACTGTGGGTGCGTTTTAGGTAGGATTAGAGATCTGAGAAGAGTTGCGGAGAGCGTGGAATCAGCCTGTAAACGAACAGAAGTGCATCAGTCTTCCGATTTGCTGAAACGGTTAAGTTTTGGTTGAGCAGTGACAAGTTCGGCCGAACTTGTATGTAGACATACAAGTTCGAGTGAACTTGCAAGGTTCTGAGTGATCTAGAGTCAAGTTCGGTCGAACTTGGCAAGTTTCTTTAGGAAATTTGACAAGTTCGGGCGAACTTGTGAGAAAACTTTACTGGAAAGACAAGTTCGGGATAACTTGTATAGTTTCCTAAGAAACTAGACAAGTTCGGGCGAACTTGCAAGGAATTTTATGAAATAGACTCAAGTTCGGTCGAACTTGACCCATTTGGGTACAAGTTCGGTCGAACTTGACCTAGGTGATGGTGATTCTTGAGCGAACCTGAGGTTTTTGAGTCCAAAATCTTGCGTTTTCGCGTCGTTTGCACCGAGTAAAACTTAGGCTGGAGAGGTCTTTTTGGAGGAACTTAGCCATTTTACAGAAACTTGGGCTAATCCGGACGAACTTGGAGGTTCGTACGGGTTAGTCCAGCTTGTGTAAAGTGACGGTTTCATCCTTGTGCTTCCGGATCTGAGATCTAGCTTCGACAACGCCTCGTTCCACTCAAAAGTGAACGAAACATACGTCATTAGTCCGAAAATGGTGTAAAGTCAATGTTTTAAAAGGTTTTGCTCAGATCTAGTATAGATTTGAGTGAAAACAGAGTTTTGATGGAAAAAGATGACGATTTTCGTAAACAGAAGAGATTTGATGAAAACAAAGGCAACGCCTTGTGCAAAATCGTTGTAAAACGTAGTTGAACATCATTGCAGTTGAAATCGATTTGATTCTTACTTAGAAAACAGAGGGTGTCGGGTTTCGGGAGCTCTGGGCGAAGTTGCAGCAAGTTCAAATGAGAGAAATGGGCTGAGTATTTATAGGGAAAGGCAAAAAGGTGAGCTGGTGGAGTCAAGTTCGACCGAACTTGTGGAAAGTTGAGAGTTTTGTTTGGCCAGTCAAGTTCGGCCGAACTTGCGGTTACCCAAGTTCGAGCGAACTTGGCCCAAATTTTGGGTTTTCTTCGTTTGTTTAGCGTTAAGAGTTCGTTTGGCGATTCTGTTTGTATTAGGTGGTTATATTAAGCGTTATAATTGATATAATAATGCGATTTTGCGTTTCGAGTTGTGCGATGGCGATGCGATAGCGAGCGTAATCATAATTATAACATACATAACACATAAACACGTATAACACACAATCACGTAAACTAATTTTACCACATAATTCCAATGTACCGAATTAAGTAATTCCATGTCTTCGAGGGTGCGTATCGTGCGCTCAGTCTGACCGTCGGTTTGAGGGTGAAAAGCGGTACTGAGACTAAGAGTAGTACCGAGAGCAGATGAAATGTCTCCCAGAGACACGAGGTAAAACGACCGTCTCGGTCAAAGATGATGTCACGAGGCGTCCCGTGCCGACAAATGACTTCGTCGGTATAGATTTGGGCTAACCGTTCGACCTTAATATCTTCTCGTATAGCAATAAAGTGCGCGGATTTAGTAAGACGATCAACGATAACCCAAATGCTATCGTGACCAGAGGAAGTGCGGGGAAGTTTCGTAACGAAATCCATAGCTATACTTTCCCACTTCCACACGGGATTTCGGGTTGTTCGAGTAAGCCAGAGGGCCTTTGATGCTCGGCTTTAACCTTCGAGTAGGTTAAGCACTTGGAGACGTAAACGGCGGTATCCCTTTTCATGCACGCCCACCAATACTTAGGACGAAGGTCCTGGTACATTTTGTTGGCACCGGGTGAATGGAAATCGAGATTTATGAGCTTCGGTCATTAACAAATCACGAAGATTATCACGACTGGGAATCCAAATACGATCGAGATAGTAATAAATACCGCTAGGTTTGACAACGAGCTGAGTTTCGGCATCACATTTCATTTCTTCCTCCAAAGTATTCTCGTTAAAACAAGTGAATTGAGCGGAGCGAATCATGATTTCGAGATCATTTAAAGCTTGAGAGTCACGAACACTATATACATAGTTTCGTCGACTTAGAGCATCAGCGACGACGTTTGCTTTGCAAGGATGGTAGCGTATCTCGCAATCGTAATCGTTGAGAAGTTCAACCCATCGGCCTTGGCGCATATTTAGTTCCTTTTGGTTGAAGATATGTTGTAAGCTCTTATGGTCGGTGAAGACGGTACACTTAGTACCATAAAGGTAGTGTCGCCATATCTTCAACGCAAAAAAAACTGCACCGAGTTCGAGATCGTGGGTTGTGTAGTTCTTCTCGTGGATCTTGAGTTATCGAGATGCATATGCGATAACCTTGTCTCGTTGCATGAGAACACAACCAAGACCAAGATTAGAGGCATCGCAATAAACCACAAAATCATCGTTTCCGTCGGTAAAGCGAGGACAGGAGCGTTGCATAGCATACGGTTGAGAGTTTGAAAAGCTTCCTCTTGCTTGGAATCCAAAACAAAAGGTTTGTCTTTATGAGCTAAAGCGGTAAGCGGAACAACGATTTTTGAGAAGTCGGCGATGAATCGACGGTAGTAACCCGCCAATCCAAGAAATGAACGGATTTCGGATGCATTCTTCGGCGTGATCCAACTTTTGACAACTTCAATCTTTGCAGGGTCGACATGAATTCCTTGACTATTAATGATGTGGCCGAGAAATTGGACTTCTTCGAGCCAGAATTCACATTTTGAGAACTTAGCATAAAGGCGATTTCCTTGAAGAAGTTCGAGGACTAAACGAAGATGGCGCGCGTGTTCGTATCTCGACTTCGAATAGATAAGGAATCATCGATGAAAACAATGACGAAACGATCTAAGAAAGCTTTACACACACGGTTCATCAAATCCATGAAGACCGCGGGTACATTGTTAAGACCAAAGGGAATGACCACGAATTCAAAATGGCCATAGCGAGTACGAAAGGCGGTTTTCGGAATATCTTCTTCGAGTACACGCAACTGATGATAACCGGAACGTAAATCGATCTTGGAAAAACAAGTAGCACCTTGAAGCTGATCAAATAAGTCGTCGATACGAGGAAGAGGATAGCGGTTCTTTATCATGAGTTTGTTAAGTTCATGATAATCAATGCGCATTCGGAACGATCCATCCTTGTTTTTCACGAAAAGGACGGGTGCGCCCCATGGCGAAGTGCTCGGGCGTATGAAATCTTTATTAAGAAGCTCTTGAAGTTGGCTTGATAGCTCGCGCATTTCGGATGGTGCGAGACGATAGGGAGCTTTAGCAACTGGAGTAGCACCGGGAACTAAATCGATACGGAATTCAACATCGCGAGTAGGGGTAAACCAGGTAAATCGTCGGGAAAGACTTTAGGAAATTCACAAACAACAGGAACATCTTTATAAGTCTTATTTTCTTTCTCCAAGTTCACGATATGAGCGAGGAAAGCAACACATCGCTTTTGCAAGCATTTCTGTGCTCGAGTACATGACAAAAGCATTAACTTCTTTGAGGGAGTTTCACCATAGACATGAAGTTGATCACCGTTAGGGAGAGAGAAGCGAATCATTTTATCGAAGCATACAACTTCAGCATGGTTTTCACGAAGAAAGTCCATACCTACTATGATATCGAAGCTACCTAACTGCATAGGTATGAGATTGATCGAGAAGACATGGTTGTTGAGATCGATATTACAACCACGTAGGACGGAATTAACAGTAACGGTTCTTCTGGTGGCGACTTCCACATCGAAAGTCTTTGGGAGTTTAGCGCACTTACATTTTAAAACCTTTTCGAATTCTAACGATACAAAACAATTATCGGCACCAGTATCAAATAAACATGAAGCATAATACCATTTACGAGAAACGTACCATTGACAACATTGTTGTCATTCTGAGCCTGACGATGATTGAGGTTAAAGGCTCTCCCACGTGCAGCCTGAGCTTGTTGCTACTGAGGCTGTGGTTGTGCTGGCTGCTACTGCTGCTGCTTGAAGGTACGGTTTGGGCAGGCATTAGCAAGGTGGTTCGGATCACCACACACGTAGCACACACGTGCCTTTGGAGCTGCTGCTTGTTGCTGCTGGTTGTTCTGGGGAGTACGGTGAGGAGCTGGCAGTGCTGGAGCTTGAGGAGCTTGAAGAGCTGGCTGACGAGGGCCGGTATGGAAACTCACAGTGAAGTGGCCATAGATGTTGCAGTTAGTGCAAAAACGGCAGTTTCCACCCACCACATGATGATATGTGCACTTAGGGCACAGTGGGTGAGGACCGGTATACGCACATTTAGCTGGAGGTGCGTTCGGAGCGGCTGACTGAAGCGGCTGGGGATTTGCTGGAGTTGCGAGGGCATAGTTCTTACTCGGGTTTCCTCTTTTGCGTCCCTGACGCTTTCCCTTCGGATCACTGGATGGTTCGATAGCAGCAGTTGGTTCGGTTACAGCTTGATTGGCGACTTTTGCATGATTCTTAAAATAACCATCCTGAACTTGCTGATCGTTGATCTCAGCGGCGAGCATGTAGGTTTCCTCGATGGTTGTAGTACGAGCAACTTTCATGAAATTTGCAACACATTCGGGTAAATCTCGGATGTACTTGCTGATAGCTTTCTCAGTGGTATCAACTTGGCTGGGACATATGATGCTCAAAATCTTAAATCGAGTGGTAAATCCAGCATTGTCGGGACCATCTTGTTTGATACCCCAAAACTCACTCTCGAGCTTTTGCATCTCGTGCGGAGGACATAACTTCTTCATCATCACTTCCTTGAGTTCCTCCCAAGACAAATTATAGGCTTCATCATTACCACGCCTATTTCTTTCGGCGGTCCACCAGTCGAGAGCACGGGACTGGAAGACCCCTGTAGCGTTCCCCCGTGCAGAGGTCATCGGGACATCCACTTTGCCTAAAGGTGACCTCCATGGCATCAAACCAATGGAACATAGAATTTGGTCCATCATTGCCCGTGAAGGAGAGAGGTGCACACGCCTTGAAATTCTTAAAGCTGAATCGTGGCTTGGGGTTTTCAGTTTTCGAGTCGACTGAGGAGTTGCTGCTCAGCATGAATTTCCGAGACGATTTGCGGGATGACTTTTGCCACTTCCTTGGCGACTAGTGAAGCGATGCGCTTGTTGTCGCTGTGGCGCTGAGCAGTACAACGAGTATGAGATCCGAGTGACGACATCTACAATGAAAATTCTCGATAGGATGAGATTCGATTAATAGAGTTATGTTCAAAACCTTTATTATTATTATTACAAGTAAAGCACGTTATCATATAAGCACGTAGGCACATAAGCAGGTAAGCACATATTTTGCACGTAAGCACATATTTTGCACGTATTCACCTTCTAATAGCAACAATGTGAAATGCGTTTCAAGAGATAGCGTAGCGAGGCAACGATACATCATAGCTTAACGTGAAATAACCGAGAGAAGTAGCGCGTTGTAAGCGGAGCGTTAAGTTGGATTATCTGCGTTTGTTTATTAATGTTTTAGATTGAGATAGCTGTGCGAGTTGTGCATACATTCGATGGAGCGTAAATGTGATAAATCGAGAAATTGATAAAGCGTAAAATCGTAAAATCCGTAATTCCACACATAAATAATAAATAAACTCGATGATGCGTAAATTGACGATTAGGCTTAAATCAATTGGGAGTGTCCGGGGTTTTGAGACGTTTGACATGCCAAAGTGATTCAACTACCCACTGCATTTGGACCCACGCTTTGGCCTAATAGATAAATGCTCTCATCGCAAGCGGCTAGCGACGTTTACCCTTCCAGTTATTACATGTTCCAAACCATTGGTATAACCGAGACTTTGGTGCGATAGAAAATCGAAGAATGGAATTCTTCATTAAGGTAGGGGTTTCACCCCTGACTTAACCACTAGTTCCAAATTGTGGTTGTACTCGCCGATCACATCGGGAGTTCCACTAGATAGAAATGGAGACTTTCGTCAAGGTTTGGATACCACTCCTAACTCAACGAATATATCTCGTGATGAGTAATATGCGGGTGAGAGATCTTATCGAGAGTTCTTGGTTATCACACCTAATCTCGACTTGATCCTCGTTTGTGAGATACGAGCGTTTCATAATCGTGTGTTGTGGTGGCTTTAGGAAAAGTTAAGTATGTTGGCTGTTTCGTGCGGAGTTGTCGGTTCGTACCAAATGGAGCTTCTCTCTTTGAGGAGTAACACTTCGTAGGAAAGGACTTGTTCGCACGATCGGATCAGTTCGTAAAGTTTTGAGTTGAAATCACAAAGTTCAAACAGGTGAGACATCAAGTTCGGCCGAACTTGCACCCAATGGGTCAAGTTCAAGCGAACTTGATATACTTTGTTGTTGAACTTTGGACTTTGAGAGATGAGGCAAGTTCGGTAGAACTTAGGTCAAGTTCGAGCGGACTTGATCAAGTTCGAGCGAACTTGATCAATTTCCAGCGAACTTTCCCTCAAGTTCTGACGAACTTGTCTGTTTTTTGCGTTTCGGGCGCGTAATAGATGCGTAACAGTCAAAATCAGTATCCTAACCATAGACTTAGGCTAAACATGGCAGTTCTACCTAATTTTCTACAGTTATGGGCTGCTCTGATACCAATCTATCACACCCCAACCGATGGTGGAAACATCAGGGTAGTGGCACTAGGCGACTAGATTGTCTCATGAGAATTCCATAACAATTATCTATCAACATCATTTAACATTCAACGTCCTATACCATTAAACACAATATTTCAAAATAATCATTACAGAAACTTGTTTTCCCACAAAACTAGTCAGGTTCGATATCCCCTAGATTTTATTACAAACCATTCTAAACAAAAGCAAACTAAACTAAACTCGGCTATCCAAAGCATCCGATAAGCTAAATCATCAACCTGTTACATACATTAAAATACAAGTCAATACAATTAAGTAAAGGTGAGCATACAGGTTTGAGTACTACTAGCATAATGGAGAAAGCGTTCGCGAACTAATCTAATTTCATATCATGATACACCAAAACACATCACACAACATAGGATCATTTCTCATGCTAACTACCGTGAGAAGGCTTGCGCGTCCATCCTAACTAGACCCCGTCGAGTGTAAGCCACACTATATTACCATACTAGCTAAGGTGGCAAGTTAATGAAAATAAGTCCTAGTTACATGTTTCTAGTATCACTTATTGAGCATACACAATCAGATTATCCGCGGGTGATAAACAATTTGATTTGTGAAGTGATTTTGATAGAGGAACGTATGTAAGACCCAAAAAGTGCATTAAAGCGAAAATGGGTCAAGTATACTCACTGTGGGTGCGTTTTAGGTAGGATTAGAGATCTAAGAAGAGTTGTAGAGAGCGCCGGATCAGCCTGTAAACGAATAGGAGTGCATCAGTCTTCCGATTTGCTGAAACGGTTAAGTTTTGGTTGAGCAGTAGACAAGTTCGGCCGAACTTGTATGTAGACATACAAGTTCGAGCGAACTTGCAAGGTTCTGAGTTATCTAGAGTCAAGTTCGGTCGAACTTGGCAAGTTTCTTTAGGAAATTTGACAAGTTCGGGCGAACTTGTGAGAAAACCTTACTGGAAAGACAAGTATGGCGAACTTGTATAGTTTCCTAAGAAACTAGACAAGTTCGGGTGAACTTGCAAGGAATTTGATGAAATAGACTCAAGTTCGGTCGAACTTGACCCATTTGGTACAAGTTCGGTCGAACTTGACCTGGGTGATGGTGATTCTTGAGCGAACTTGAGGTTTTTGAGTCCAAAATCTTGCGTTTTTCGCGTCGTTTACCGAGGAAATCGAGTGCTCATCCCTCCAACCTTAAGCCACTGCGTAAAACTTAGGCTGGAGAGGTCTTTTTGGAGCGAACTTAGCCATTTTACAGAAACTCGGGCTAATTCGGACGAACTTGGAGGTTCGTATGGGTTAGTCCAGCTTGTGTAAATTGACGGTTTCATCCTTGTGCTTCCGGATCTGAGATCTAGCTTCGAGAACGCCTCGTTCCACTCAAAAGTGAACGAAACATACGTCATTAGTCCGAAAATGGTGTAAAATCAATGTTTTAAAAGGTTTTGCTCAGATCTAGTATAGATCTCACTGAGTGAAAACAGAAGTTTTGACGGAAAAAGATGAAGATTTTCATAAACAGAAGAGATTTGATGAAAACGAAGGCAACGCCTTGTGCAAAATCGTTGTAAAACATAGTTGAACATCATTGCAGTTGAATTCGGTTTTGATTCTTACTTAGAAAATAGAGGGTGTCGGGTTTCAGGAGCTCTGGGCGAAGTTGCAGCAAGTTCAAATGAGAGAAATGGGCTGAGTATTTATAGGGGAAGGCAAAAAGGTGAGCTGGTGGAGTGAAGTTCGGCCGAACTTGCATGGAAACATGCAAGTTCGCGCGAACTTAGGTGAAATTCAGTAAGGTTGAGTCAAGTTTGGCCGAACTTGGGGTTACCCAAGTTCGAGCGAACTTGGCCCAAATGTTGGGTTTTCTTCGTTTGTTTAGCGTTAAGAGTTCGCTTGGCGATTCAATTTGTATTAGATGGTTATATTAAGCGTTATAATTGATATAATAGTGCGATTTTGCGTTTCGAGTTGTGCGAGTGCGATGCGATAGAGCGTAATCATAATTATAACATACATAACACATAAACACGTATAACACACAATCACGTAAAGTAATTTTACCACATAATTCCAATGTACCGAATTAAGTAATTTCGTTGCGATTGCGATGGGATAGCGATGAGATATGCGACGCTTTGCGTTAAATAAGCGTTTAACTAGCTTTTAGCTGTGATGTAACAATGCGATGTATTGACAAAACACATTTAATTTAATACGAATATTTCTATTAACGTCGGAGTGCCAAACTGAAGATCAAAATAATTACACAAAAATAGGAACAACTGAACATACGGGTTGTTACATGAATACGGGTTAATTTTTAGAGAAACTAGGCACGGGTTACAAATGATCGGTTTCAAGCTCAAATTGGCTACTAAATTCTAAACTCCCGCCCTATCTCACTACCAAGCTCATATATATAACTTATGAGGTCCAACCTCCCAAATCCCACACTCACACTCACCAAGACGAGGCTACCTAATTGCCCTTATCCTTTTCACATGCATAACAAGCTAAGGCCTTAAACCGCATTTAAGCACAAGTTGTAACATACCCCCACCCATTGCCACTCTTGTCACACCCCGACCCGCAACGGAAAAGGTGATCGGGGCATGATTGGGTTATCATCAAAGCTCATGACATTTATTATGCGTTTCATATTCATTAATACAATTTAATGGAAATTTACAATAAAGATTACAACATGTTCTAGCTATCAATCTAGGCATCTTTGTTCTCTTCTAAGGCATTTCCTATGTTTTCTTTGCTTCAACCTGTTCACCTGTATCATGTGTAAAAAGGTTTTGGATCAACATAAAGTTGGCGAGTGAATCCTATGGAAAACATTTGAACAAGTTTATTTAAATTGGTTATGAAATATGTGCACAACCAAACATGAGTAAAAATAGATGTAAACTTATTCAACAATCATAAGATATTAAATAAAACACACATGAACAATAATGGAACATTTAGAGGCACGCGATGCTCAACTCGTCTCTCACGAGGAACTAGGGGCCTAATGAATGAATTGCATAAACATGATAATATGAATGACACAACTACAAACAATATAAACTCAATGATACACACATGAACAATAATGAATTTGATTTGAGGCACGCGTTGTTCAACTCGTCTCCCACGAGGAACTGATGGGCTTAATGAATGAGTTTTATATAATTTGACAAAAGGAAATAAGTAATCACAACAATATAAACAATCTAAGTTTAGATCATGATGTGGTATGGCACAAGTTTAAATAAACAAGTTAATTATTTTTATAACACATGACACACACCCAAAACGTGTAATTTAAAAGGGGGAGTTGTAAGATTCACTCACAGTGGGTGCGTTCGGTTGATGATGTAGAATGCACGCGAAGTGGTTTTAACCACGAGTGAGATTAACCTAGATAAATATCATTATGGTTCGGTAAGTAAACGGATTTTATTAATCTATTTTAGTAGGATTGTTGGGTGTATTTTTGTGAGTTTAAGGCTATTTTCTAACCTTAAAAATGTTATTATTAAGTATTTTTAATTGATTTTTAATTAAATAAAATAATAAAAAAAATTTGATTTTTTTTCAGACCGTTGACTTGACCGTTGACCGGTTCGAATCGTGTATATAAGTGCGCTGGGTGAGGCTCGAACCCGAGACCTCCCGTACGCGTGCACGCAGCTCTACCAACTGAGCTACGTGTCTAACCCGTCATATATCCGTTTTTAATTATATTTATATATTAATTATGTTAAACAGAAAATCCTTTATTTTAAAAACAATTCTAAATCAAAGAAACGGTGCGCTCCATAGGTCTCGAACCCGGGACCTGTGGCTTATACTAACACACAGTCCACCGCTGGACTGTGTGTCCAACTTGTTAACTTTACTGATTTTTATTATACTTAAACACAAATTAGTTATTTCCTTTTCTGTCTTATTTTAAAAAAATAGATAATTGTCCGAGTCGGTGCAGTAGCCCGGACTCGAACTCGTGACCTGTGATATAATCATACACACAGTCCACCACTGGACTGTGTGTCTAACTTGGTTATCTTTCCGGTTATTAATATACTTAACATATATAAGTATGACTCCGGTTCTGTTAATAAAAAAAATCATTTTTATTAAGGTGACGTGTGTGGAACAAGATTCGAACTCGAGACCTTTGCGTGTTTAATGTGCACACAGTCCACCGCTGGACTGTGTGTCTAACCTGAGTAATTTCTTGTTTTTAATTATACTTAAACATTACAGCAGTCATCGTCTTCTTCACTGGTTTTAACCAGAATCGGAAATCGACTGGTTCGATGATTAAAACATGTTCTTTAGCGTTTTATGATTAATTACAGATGAGGTATAAGTAAAAAGAAAGGAAAATAAGCGTGAGGTATACCGACTAGCTTTCCTCTGTTTTCCGGCAGAACTCCGACGACAGCAATCCCTTCCGGCGACGAGTGTCTTGCAGCAGCGAGTCTCCAGGAAGCTTACAAAGGGTGTGGGTGACTTCGGTATAAGCTCAAAGGGTTTAGTAAGGCTCAGAAATGGGGAAACCGGTTTTCCGGCGACGAACAGAATAATTCCGGCGAGTGAGTTTTCGCCGAGAAAAGGTGCGGTTTTTTAGCGAAAATGTTTGCAGAAGTTCGAGGTGGTTTTTATAGGGCAAATCTTCGAAGAACTTGGTCTGATTTCCGACTGGATTCGTAAGTTATAAAAACTCCGGCGGTTATGACTTTGGTCGCGGACTCAGACGTCGGTTATAACCGATGTCTTAGTAATTGTTTACGTTATAACGGAAAGATTCGTTAAATACTCGCGAGATTGCCGGGATTTCCGACGATTGAACTTTTGGGCGCCGGTTTTGAATTCGGAACGTCAAGATATGAATTAAATGATCTTAACAATTAACAGACAATACAAGTGGCGCAGTGGTTTGTGTGTTGTGAGTTAAGTTGCTGAATCCGTGACTCGGCGACTGACCCGGGTTCGAAACCCGGCAGGGACTTTTTATTTTTATTTTGCGAATTTTCAACAGTTTTTCAAAAACTAAATATATATTCCCGTATAATAATTGATTATGTATCGTTTAAAATTATTTTGGGCATTTAATTCGCAACGAAAATTTTAACTGACTGTTCGGTTGATAAACGGAGCGGGTTTGGTAAATCCGTTTTTGACGGATGTTACAGTATCCCCTGCTTTTTAGAAATTTCGTCCTGAAATTTTAAATTGTGATATATTTGACTAAAAGAATGATGGTGTTTAGTTTGACAGTTATATGCTTTGAAAAATAAGGGTTTAAGTTTTTGTTCGAGGCGGTAACGTTCCTTGTAAGGGTTAAGTACCCTATTACAGGAATCGCTTTTTGTTGCCTACTGTATAAGTATTGATAAGCAGGAATGATTGAAAAATGATATCATGCATAAGAGTTTAGATACGTTTGGAAAAGTATGGTTATATCCTAAGGCAAAACTTCTAACACTACAACCTACATGGAAACATAAATAAAACACAACAGCTGATATTTGAACATAATTAAACACAACAGCTAATATTTGAACATAAATAAACACAACAGCTAATATTTGAACATAAATAAACACAACAGCAAATATTTGAATCCACATTCTGATAGCATATATGTTTGAATGGTGGAAGTTCCTCTCTCGTTTGTTATGATGGAGAGGTTAGTTTATGTAGAAATGGAACACAATCCAATCTCTGTAAATAGCAAGATGATATAAATGTAACACAAATTCCAACCAAGGCAATACCAAATCTTACATGGAACTTCTCATAACCGCCTGATAATGCCTCTGATCCTTTGGCAAGAATACTTATATATAGGAAGTACCAGCGGCGTATCCACCATATTCTTGCCAAATTTTCATTGGTTTTATCCACAAGTTATGATTAGTTATCAAGAAACTAATAAATCCTACATAGAACTTCTCATAACCGTCTGACAATGCCTCTGATCCTTTGACAAGAATACTTATATATAGGAAGTACCAGCGGCGTATCCACCATATTCTTGTCAAATTTTCATTGGTTTTATCAGTGAATTATGATTAGTCCTATAACCCTACAACCAATACAACAAACATAAAATACTGAAATGAAATATATCTGTGCGATCAAGGCTCAATCAAACGGAGCCGATCGTATTGCATGTACTGAAAATGAAATATCTGTGCGCTCAAGGCTCAATCAAACGGAGCCGAACGTATTGAATGTACTGAAAATGAAATTGTCTGTGTGCTCAAGGCTCAATCAAACGGAGCCGAGCGTATTGCATGTACTGAAAATGAATAACTTAATCACACAAACAGCCTATGCATGGAACCTCTCATAACCGCCTGGTAATGCCTCCGATCATTTGACAAGAATACTTATATATAGGATGTACCAGCGGCGTATCCACCATATTCTTGTCAAATTCTCATTGACTTTATCCGCAAGTTATGATTAGTTCTATGCGACTCTACAACAAACACAACAACCACAAGATACTGATAATGAAATTGTCTGTGCGCTCAAGGCTCAATCAAACGGAGCCGAACGTATTGTATGTACTGAAAATGAAATTGTATGTGCGCTCAAGGCTCAATCAAACGGAGCCGAACGTATTGCATGTACTGAAAATGAACAACTTAATCTAAACAACAATCACACAAACATCCTATGCATGGAACCTCTCATAACCGCCTGATAATGCCTCCGATCATTTGACAAGAATACTTATATATAGGAAGTACCAGCGGCGTATCCACCATATTCTTGTCAAATTCTCATTGACTTTATCCGCAAGTTATGATTAGTTCTATGCGACTCTACTACAAACACCACAACCACAAGATACTGATAATGAAATTGTCTGTGCGCTCAAGGCTCAATCAAACGGAGCCGAGCGTATTGCATGTACTGAAAATGTAAAATGAACTGTGCGCTCAAGGCTCAATCAAACGGAGCCGAGCGTATTGCATGTAATGAAAATGTAAAATGAACTGATCGATCAAGGCTCAATCAAACGGAGCCGATCGTATTGCATGTATTGAAATGTAAAATGAAATGACCGATCAAGGCTCAATCAAACGGAGCCGATCGTGCGGGCACGCCACAGATCAACCGCATAATAAAATGGGGATCAAGCTCAACCTCATGGATGGGGAGCTGCGGCCTCGGCAAATGCATATACTGAAAACAATAAACAATAATTACTCTAATAGTCTACACATGGAACCTCTCATAACCGCCAGATAATGCTTCTGATCCTTTGACAAGAATACTTATATATAGGAAGTACCAGCGGCGTATCCACCGTATTCTCGTCTAAGTTTCATTGGCTTTATCCTTAAGTTATGTTTGGTTCTATGTGATAAAGAAAAACATAAAACTAAACGATAGGAGTTGAATCTGGATCTTCGGCGAAGAGGACCAGTTGAGTATCTTTGTTTGGGCCGTCATTATCTTCGACAGGATTGGCGTTGATATTGAAGACTCTTCCTCTTGCTGGTGGCATAGTGGTTGGGTTTCCTTGATTTACTTGGTTAACTGGGTTTGATTGGGCTTGAGTGTTGATGACATTAACCAATTGAGGGCATGTGTTTCTAAAGTGGGTAGGGTCGCCACAATTGAAACAAGCTCGAGCATATGGGAACACGGGGTATTGGGGTTGATGATAAGTTTGGGCCATGATTTGAGTAGGGGAAGAGGTTTGGTTTTGGAAGGTGCGACAAACCTTGCTCAAATGACCATAGCGTCCACAAGTTGTACATAGTCGACAAGGTAAGGTAAGGGGATGGTGATAAAAACAGTTGTTGCATCGAGGGTGAGGTCCAAGATATGGCTTCTTATTTGGGTAAGTTGAGTTGGGTGCCACTTGGGTGATTGGGATAGCTTGGATGGGTATGGCGTGTGAAATAGGTTGGTTTCGTTGGGTAGCAGCGAAAAGTTGTCCGTCTCTTCTTCTCTTAGAATTGGGTTGAGAAGGGGATTCGGTTTGGGTGTAGTCGGAGGTTTCAGTCGATTCTTTATCCTTCTTCTTCTCCTCCTTGAAGTCGTTGTTTTGGATTCGGTTCTCTGTGAGCTCTGTTGCTAGCTCCATTGCTGTTTCCAAAGTTGCAGGCGAGGTACTTATTACAGGGTCTTGAATCTTTGACAGAAGACCACGAATGTAGTGCTCGATCAAACGGTAGGGGGGAGTGAACATGTTGGGAACCATTTGATGTAATTCGAGGAATCTTTTGTTGTATGTGGTGTGGTCTCCTTCCTTTTGCTTCAACGAATAAAATTCATCTTCCAATTTCTTGATTTCGCTCCTTGGGCAAAATCGTCTAGTCATGATTTCCTTTAATTCGTTCCAAGTTAAGGTCATAGCATCGTCGACGCCTCGTTTGGCCTTCTCTGTATTCCACTAAGTAAGTGCTATCCCATATAATCGACCGGTAGCATATCGCACTTTGCAATCGTCAGGGCAATCGCAATTTAGAAAAGTGTTCTCCATTTCTTCAAACCAATGGAGAAGAGCAGTGACGCCTTCAGTCCTTTTGTATTTCGGAGGTTCGCATGATTTGAAATGCTTGTAGGTGCATTTAGTGGTATTTGGGGGAGAGTTGATAATGTTTTGGTTTGCTTGATTGACAGGATTAGCGGTAAGTGCTTGTTGTACTTGGATTACAATGTTGGGTATTACGTCAACCATATGTTGAACGATTTGGGATCATGGGTCGCATTAGGAATAACATTCATAAAATAATTATAGAAAAATAAATCTACTACATCCATAGGATGTCTTGGGCTTTGCTCGCCGTTAGGCCCTACATGCCGCCATACTTTACCTGTGTAATCATGTGGGCCCCCATGAATACCGGTTTTTCATATGGTTCGCACGGGTTTGCCAGGTTGCGTACACAAAAACCCGGAGAAAATCGAGAAATATGTATACAACGTGTGATATTCGGAATGTGTCCAGGTGTAGACACGGTGACACCTCAAAGTAGGTTAGTTCGAACGACGTTTGGTGTGGCATGCTTTGGCCTAATAGGTCCTTCGTACTGTCATCGTTGGTCCCCAGGTAGGCAAACTGGTCCGTTATATTGGATTTATACGAATGCCAACCTAGACAGGACGTTCCGACTACCGGTACTTGTACCCTTCCAGTTACTACATGCCCGTCGCAGAACTTACTTTGATGAGATTTGAAAATTGCAACAAAATCTTTGGATAATGAGAGTATGAAAATAAATTGAATACATGAACATCGATATATGTATAATGAATATGTATATATGTATAATGAATATGTATATAAGCATGTATGTTTGACTGTAAATGTAAACAAATATGAAACAAATAAATATCACAAGTTTGTATGTAACCACCTAATCAATTAAAATTTAGGCAGACTATAGTATAGGCTCTAAGGGTCTAATAACCTATCCTATATCCCTATAGTCATGGCTCTGATACCAATCTGTCACACCCCGACCCGCAGCGGAAAAGGTGATCGGGGCATGATTGGGTTATCATCAAAGCTCATGACATTTATTATGCGTTTCATATTCATTAATACAATTTAATGGAAATTTACAATAAAGATTACAACATGTTCTAGCTATCAATCTAGGCATCTTTGTTCTCTTCTAAGGCATTTCCTATGTTTTCTTTGCTTCAACCTGTTCACCTGTATCATGTGTAAAAAGGTTTTGGATCAACATAAAGGTGGCGAGTGAATCCTATGGAAAACATTTGAACAAGTTTATTTAAATTGGTTATGAAATATGTGCACAACCAAACATGAGTAAAAATAGATGTAAACTTATTCAACAATCATAAGATATTAAATAAAACACACATGAACAATAATGGAACATTTAGAGGCACGCGATGCTCAACTCGTCTCTCACGAGGAACTGAGGGGCCTAATGAATGAATTGCATAAACATGATAATATGAATGACACAACTACAAACAATATAAACTCAATGATACACACATGAACAATAATGAATTTGATTTGAGGCACGCGTTGTTCAACTCGTCTCCCACGAGGAACTGATGGGCTTAATGAATGAGTTTTATATAATTTGACAAAAGGAAATAAGTAATCACAACAATATAAACAATCTAAGTTTAGATCATGATGTGGTATGGCACAAGTTTAAATAAACAAGTTAATTATTTTTATAACACATGACACACCCCAAAACGTGTAATTTAAAAGGGGGAGTTGTAAGATTCACTCACAGTGCGTGCGTTCGGTTGATGATGTTGAATGCACGCGAAATGGTTTTAACCACGAGTGAGATTAACCTAGATAAATATCATTATGGTTCGGTAAGTAAACGGATTTTATTAATCTATTTTAGTAGGATTGTTGGGTGTATTTTTGTGAGTTTAAGGCTATTTTCTAACCTTAAAAATGTTATTATTAAGTATTTTTAATTGATTTTTAATTAAATAAAATAATAAAAAAAATTTGATTTTTTTTCAGACCGTTGACTTGACCGTTGACCGGTTCGAATCGTGTATATAAGTGCGCTGGGTGAGGCTCGAACCCGAGACCTCCCGTACGCGTGCACGCAGCTCTACCAACTGAGCTACGTGTCTAACCCGTCATATATCCGTTTTTAATTATATTTATATATTAATTATGTTAAACAGAAAATCCTTTATTTTAAAAACAATTCTAAATCAAAGAAACGGTGCGCTCCACAGGTCTCGAACCCGGGACCTGTGGCTTATACTAACACACAGTCCACCGCTGGACTGTGTGTCCAACTTGTTAACTTTACTGATTTTTATTATACTTAAACACAAATTAGTTATTTCCTTTTCTGTCTTATTTTAAAAAAATAGATAATTGTCCGAGTCGGTGCAGTAGCCCGGACTCGAACTCGTGACCTGTGATATAATCATACACACAGTCCACCACTGGACTGTGTGTCTAACTTGGTTATCTTTCCGGTTATTAATATACTTAACATATATCAGTATGACTCCGGTTCTGTTAATAAAAAAAAATCATTTTTATTAAGGCGACGTGTGTGGAACAAGATTCGAACTCGAGACCTTTGCGTGTTTAATGTGCACACAGTCCACCGCTGGACTGTGTGTCTAACCCGAGTAATTTCTTGTTTTTAATTATACTTAAACATTACAGCAGTCATCGTCTTCTTCACTGGTTTTAACCAGAATCGGAAATCGACTGGTTCGATGATTAAAACATGTTCTTTAGCGTTTTATGATTAATTACAGATGAGGTATAAGTAAAAAGAAAGGAAAATAAGCGTGAGGTATACCGACTAGCTTTCCTCTGTTTTCCGGCAGAACTCCGGCGACAGCAATCCCTTCCGGCGACGAGTGTCTTGCAGCAGCGAGTCTCCAGGAAGCTTACAAAGGGTGTGGGTGACTTCGGTATAAGCTCAAAGGGTTTAGTAAGGCTCAGAAATGGGGAAACCGGTTTTCCGGCGACGAACAGAATAATTCCGGCGAGTGAGTTTTCGCCGAGAAAAGGTGCGGTTTTGAGCGAAAATGTTTGCAGAAGTTCGAGGTGGTTTTTATAGGGCAAATCTTCGAAGAACTTGGTCTGATTTCCGACTGGATTCGTAAGTTATAAAAACTCCGGCGGTTATGACTTTGGTCGCGGACTCAGACGTCGGTTATAACCGATGTCTTAGTAATTGTTTACGTTATAACGGAAAGATTCGTTAAATACTCGCGAGATTGCCAGGATTTCCTACGACTGAACTTTTGGGCGCCGGTTTTGAATTCGGAACGTCAAGATATGAATTAAATGATCTTAACAATTAACAGACAATACAAGTGGCGCAGTGGTTTGTGTGTTGTGAGTTAAGTTGCTGAATCCGTGACTCGACGACTGACCCGGGTTCGAAACCCGGCAGGGGCTTTTTATTTTTATTTTGCGATTTTCAACAGTTTTTCAAAAACTAAATATATATTCCCGTATAATAATTGATTATGTATCGTTTAAAATTATTTTGGGCATTTAATTCGCAACGAAAATTTTAACTGACTGTTCGGTTGATAAACGGAGCGGGTTTGGTAAATCCGTTTTTGACGGATGTTACAACTCTCATCAAGAAAAATATATACTAATAATTCAAAGAAATGGCTCAAACCCTCACAAGAAAAAGGGAATATGGGCTGCCGACGTGGTCATGCGTTTAGTACTTAAGTGTTCAATTTTTGGTCCATTTTTCGCTTGATTTTTAAAATTTTCACAACAATTATTTTCAAAAATTCCCTCATCTCCACATTTGGGATACATTGTCCCCAATGTATGGTTTTAAAGGGAAGATCACTTAAACACCCAAAACATCCACTTTTGCTTATCGACTCAAATCCCAAATTTCTTTTTGTATATATAATTTATTTATATTCAAAAACCTCCACCAACCTTCACATCCCATTAAAAAAGATTTTAACACCACCATTCCTCCCAACCAAAAACATCAATATAATCACAAATATATACACAAATATACAATCAAGGATAGAACACCACCTGATCAATAGTAGCGAGGTTGGGGCGGCCCAAAAATAGATGTCATCATCTCTGAGAACTCACCGAACCCGAAAGTTCCACTGCTGCTTCCACCTTGATAATCACGTTGAGCAGGCTATTGACTTCCCATGCCGGTATGTGGATCCACCCATTGGGAATGGTGCAATGGTGGGGTAGGATATGTCATACTACCATCATATGGCGGTAAAGAAGAATAGTAAAAAATCGGTGGATCAGAGACAACTGGCTGGCCCGCATGCCAAGCGTCATGCATCCGTCGATTCCGATCATCCATGTAACGACTGTTCATCTCCTCCTCATGAGCATACATGTGAGCTCTATTCTACTCCTCCTGTCGGTCGTAATTTCTCTTTAATGAACGCTCCATGCTCGCTCCCATGAATGTTTGATGATCAAAAGCCACTTGATAAGAATAAGACCAACCCAAAAAAGTAGACGGACACATTCTCTCCACAACTTGTTCCATCAATCCACCATATGCCCAATCTGCACCGTACGACATTTGTGCATAGTCAAATGCACTTCCAACATATCTCGACTGGAATCCGCCTCTACTCCCACTCGGTCCTTCCCTATCAGTATCCATGTGCTCCACATTAGGATTATCCATGTAATCCTCATCACCACTCGGCACCTCCTCCTCACTTTCAGGGTCATCAGCCTCCCCTGGTCGTAACGGCCTCGCATAAGCTTTTAACACCCTCCACCTTTTACCTTCATTCTTCAGCTTATGATACCTTTCTGACTCTGAATATGACCAACCAGGCCCCAACTGTTTAAGATCAAAGGGTTTGAATTTTTTATACGACCCTTTGTTATCCGTCGTGATTGCCCCGTACATCTTCAGCAAGCGGTAATCAGTGGACAATGCAGAATTATCTTTCGTTGATCGCTATTTTGACTTTTCCACACATTGTTTAACACCAAAAATGGGAAAGGAATCAAAGGAGCTCCCCTCAACAACGAATACAAAATTGAAACTTCCGGATATCTCACCTCAACCTTATCACCCCTCCGCGGAATTACATTCTGCGTGCAAATCACCAACATTAACCTTGCTTCTATTATCAAATTCTTCCGATACAGCTTTCCATGTGTAGTACCTGGTAAGAATAGATAATCCAACATATTTTGCCATTGCGGATGCTTCTCAGGTGAGATATACAAATCTTTCAATGTAGGAGTCATGTACTGATTCGTAGGTTTACTGTCAAACTTTGCCACCCTTCTCAAAGAATCAAAGGACATCTCAACGTCAATCCCGTTAACCGTCCCAATTAACTTCATTTTTGTTACACCTTTAAACAGAGGGCATCGAAAAGTGGCCATCCACTCTTGAATTTCTTCGACATATAAGTTGTTTCCTACCTTATCATGGGACTTCAACGTCGCCTCCCAACCAAGTGCTCGAAATTTATCAGTGATCCCAAACGGTCCAAAATCCACCTCACGAACCTCCTTTTCGCAAACAAAAGCTTCTTTGCGTTGAGACAATGCGTTCATCTGATCATGAAACAACTCCTTTTGCCACTCAGATGGCTGATCATGCAATGGACCAGATGTCCACTTCGGCTTTGGCCCTCTCGGTTGTTCCTCTTCTACTTCTGATTCTCCCGCATCTTGTTGCAAAACTAATCTCCTCTTCCTTCCCGGATTCTCAGACGGGTCGCTCGATGAACCTACATGCTCTTTTCCTTTACGCCCCATATTCCTGCATATCACAACCACAAAACACACAAACACAATTTAACTTCTCATCACTCACCTTCCCCACACTTGCTTATCACAATGATTGTTGCTGTAAAAACACAAGTTGTTAAATTTTTAACAAAATTTGGGCATGGTTGTAACATCCGTCGAAAAACGGTTTCAAAACCCGCTTCGTTTATTAATCGAATAGTCAGTTACAATTATCGTTGTTTATTTAATGCTCTTTTTAATTTTAAATAATACATAATTAATAAATATATTAGAATTTATAAACTATAATTTATAAACAATAAAAACGGTCGAAGAAAAAAATAAATGCCGCTGCCAGGTTTCGAACCCGGGTCAGCTAGTTTATCAAACAAACACTTAACCACTCCACCACTTGACTCGTTTGAATAATCAATGAATCAAATAAAATTTAAGTTGCACCCGTGAATTCATCTGTTTGCGCCAAGAACTGAAACCGCTCAACGGCTTTCAAATAACCAGGAAACTTTTGGTGTGGTCGCGAGTTCTGAGTGTAACCGATGATTCAATGCCAATTACAACCCACGTTCTTAATCAATTCTGTCTTCAACGAACTCGATTCATATGATTATCGAGATTAAAAACCGAAATCATATTACTCCTGATTTACACTAATAATACCATCGTCTCACATCTCGGAAACAATCGCAACACCCTCAATTTCATTTTTCACTCTAGCTTCTGTTCGTCGGAATCACTATCTGCTATCGCCGGACTTTCGCCGGAAAACCGAGACATACATCAAATCGGTAATTTTCTCGACTCTTTCGTTTTCAATCCATTGTTAGACTTATACTAACTTAAATCCTTCAACCAGAATCGGTCCCAGACGACGTTGTCGGATAATCTGCACTCGCCGGAAAATCTCTGAAAATTTTCGAAATCACGCTGTGAATCGGTACAAACATCTAAACCCTCTGATAATCTTTGTTTATAACTCAATTTCACAACTCATCGATCAAAATTGTTAATTGATTCAATCAGACGGAAATCACAAATCAGAGCCGACGACCATTACCGGAATTCTGAGAAAACAGTCTGTTCGGTACGTTCGATTCCGTAGTTTTTTTCTACCCATTACATATCAACCACTTATATGTTCGACGAACGATTTAAACCAGAACAGTCGAATATCGGTTGTCTGTGTCTTTGAATGAAGAAGACGAAGTTGAATATTATGTATAAGTTTAATTAAAACAAGATATTAAACCGGGTTAGACACACAGTCCAGCGGTGGACTGTGTGCAAACACATAGCGCACGTCACGAGTTCGAACCTTACAAACGCACCGACTTTCCGAATTAAAACCAATTTTTTTAACAGAATCAGATCAAGCCACGATATGTCTATAAGATTAAAATAAACCGTAAATTAAACAGATAAGACACAAAGCCCAACTGGTTGGGCTGTGCGCTTACAAACCAAAGGACCCGAGTTCGATCCGGCTTCCCTGCAACCGGTTCAACCAGTTTAAATCCTTTTAATATAAACCAAATAAATTAACATTTAATTAGTATATATATATAATTAAAACATAGAATATTTCAGGTTAGACACGTAGCTCAGTTGGTAGAGTTGCGTGCATGCGTACGAGAGGTCCCGGGTTCGAACCTCACTCAGTGCACACTCAGACCACAGTCCGACCGGTCAACGGACCGGTCAACGGTCAACGAAAAGTCAAAATTTTTTATTATTTTATTTATTTATTTAATTTAAAAATCAATTAAAAATTACTTAAAAATAATATTTTCTAAAGTTAGAAAATGACCTTAAACTCACAAAAATAAATCTAAAAATCCTATTAAAAAAATCCACTTATTTACCAAACCATTTCGTTATTATTTTAGGTTAGTTATTCCTCGTCGATCAAACCTCCAAACTCGTGCGCATTCAACATCATCAAGAGAACGCACCCAAGGTGAGTGAATCTCTACCAATTCCCCGTTTTAATCACATTTTGGGGTGTATCATGTGTCGCTTATTGTTTATTACATTAAAACACTTGTGCATCCATCATATCCATGATCAATGTGTATCCAATATGTATCAATCGTTTGTGTGGTTAATGTTTAGATGAAATTTATCAATTTCAGTACATACATCATCATTGGCTCGTCTGTTCCCCATTACCTATGAGCGGAACGTGGCGTTGCCAACATACGATCGGCTCCGTTTGATTGAGCCTTGATCTCACATACATCATCATAGGCTCGTCCATTCCCCGTTACCTATGAGCGGAACGTGACGTTGCCAACATATACATTATCATTCATGTCATATACTCATTCAAGGTGGTTTGTGTTTGTTTGTTTATATACGTTTGCTCACTTATGATTATTGCACAAATTTTTCCATATTAAATACAACAAGAAATCAATAACAAATGTTTTTAACAAGGTTCACTCGCCAACTTTTGTTGACCCAAAATCCCCCATTTTTTACACATGATACAGTGATCCAGTTGAAGCAAGAAACATATAGGACGGCCTAGAAGAATAAATCAGTTTAGGCTTTGGATTGTTTTACTTAGTTTCTTTTCCCTTGTAATTGTATGGACTTGTTTTGAATATTGAAGTTGTAATTCGAATTTAATAAATATGAAACATTTTAGTAAACATCATGAGCTTTGGTGATAACCCAATTATGCCCCGACTCTTATTCCGCTGCGGGTCAGGGTGTGACAATGGTGACTCTATATTTAACAATTTTTCCAAAACATAGAACCAAAAACCTTAACATCACCCCTATCAACAACCATTGCTCAATTAACCCTTAAGTTCATATAATATAACCTCTATAAGCAGTGTGTATGCAAAACAATCAAGAAAACTTACAATCATGCAATATACCTCAAATAATAAACATAAATTACATACCTTTACTTTCAAGAGAATGAGAATGACAAAAACTTTAAGCTTAACACCAACCCACAAAAAACCCCAAAATTCCGGACCAAAGATGTCCAAAATTGACCACCAAAATGCAGGAATTTTGCAAAAATAAGCCCAAATCTGAATTCCTTACGAAAATTTAGTCAATATTGACCCAAAATTGCTTGATTTGGTGAAGATTTGAGAAAATGGTGTAAGGATGAAGTTATGGAAGCTAGGGTTTGTGTTTGGGAATAAATGAAGAAGAAGATGAAAATATATGGTGAAAAAGGTGAAAACCCGTATTTGTGGTTGTGATAAAAAGTTGTTTTTCATTTTTTTTATTAAAACCCGGATCCCAAACACCCAGCGATCACCGTAACTTACGGTGCCACCGTAAGCTACGGTGGACCTGGGAAACAAATTTTCACCGTAAAACAAGTTCAAAATGGCGTAATGGTTTTTTATGGCCACCGTAAACTACGGTCCCACCGTAGCCTACCGTGGCATCTGGGCATTCTTACTTTGATTTTTTTTTAAATTTTGTAATTTTTATGATTTTCTTATATTTTCCAAAAGTGTGAAAATTACCCTACCCCCATGAAAAACCCGTGTTGTCCTCAACACTATGATAGAGAAATTCGGAAGAATTTCCCCACACTTGTTTCAAACACAAGCTAGAACGGATACGGTAATCTAAACTACATATTTACACCGCCAAACCTGGGCCTCTCATGCTTGTTCTTCATCGACCGGGCGTAAGATGTAGCCCACTTTATCGAGCTCGAGATTGTTGATGTCGTTCCCTTCCAAATACGGCTTGAGCCGGTGCCCATTCACCGTTTACTTCTTGTTGGTATGAACATCTAAAATGTCAACATCACCAAATCAACCCACTTACGTAATCTCATATGGACCCATCCATTTACTCTTCAACTTGCCCGCGAATAACTTTAATCGAGAATTATACAACCACACCTTTTGACCCACTTCAAAGGTTCGTTTCCTAATCTTCGCATTGTGAACCTTTTTTAGTTTGTCTTTGTATGCGGAAGCACACTCATACGCTTCATCATGAATTTCCTCAATTTTGCTCAATTGCAATTTCCAAATTCTCCCCGTTTCATCATAATCCGCATTCACCGTTTTGATTGCCCAATGCACCCGATGCGCGAACTCCATCGGTAAATGACACCCCTTTCATATACCATCTGATAAGGAGTTGTACCAATAGGAGTTTTATAGGCTGTTCGATATGCCCACAATGCATCGTCCAACTTACTTGACCAATCCTTTCTATCTGTTCGCACCGTCTTCATGAGAATTTCTTTGATTTGACGGTTGGACACCTCAACTTGTCCACTTGTTTGCGGATGATACGGTGTAGCGATTCGATGGTTCACACTATATTGCTTCAATAACTTCCCAAAATGAAAATTTTTAAAGTGTGACCCACCTTCACTAATCATAACCCGCGGAATACCAAACCGAGCAAAGATGTTGGATTGAACAAATTTGCAAACAACCGAATGATCATTTGTCCTTGTGGGTATAGCTTCAATCCATTTCGAGACTCGGAAAAGGCCCCATGAAGTCTATCCCCCACACATCGAATATCTCCACCACCAAAATTGGTTGCAACAGCATCTCGTCTCGCTTCGAAATACTACCCATTTGTTGCATCGTGTACATTGTCGGGCATATTCACATGCATCCTTGAAAATGGTCGGCAATAAAACCCACATGTGAGTACCTGGTAACCCGTTTTATGACCACTAAAATAACCCCCACAAGCGGATGAATGAGCATGGGTCAAAATTTCTAGCACCTTTGTCTCGAGCACGCATCTTCGAATCACCTGATCGGGCACAATCTTGAAAAGATCCGGTTCGTCCCATATATATTGCTTGACTTAGACCATGAATTGTTGCTTCCTCTTCTTGGTCCAATGACTTGGAATCACACCGTGGCTAAATTGTTAACATAGTTAGCATACCACGGTGCAACAAAAGTAGAGACAACCAATAGTTGTTCATCGGGAAACCGCTCATTAATTTCACTCACACCATCCTCTCCTTCCAACGGAATTCGGGATAAGTGATATGCCACTACATTTTCATTTCCTTTCTTATCCCGAATTTCCAAATCAAATTCTTGTAATAAAAATAAACAACCGATCAAACAGGGCTTTGCATCTTTTACTCCATCAAATATCGGACCGCACTATGATCCGAATATATCACAACTTTGCTTCCCTAAATATACGAACGAAATTTGTCCAAGGCATACAACGCCGCTAACAACTCCTTTTCGGTTGTGGTGTAATTCAGTTGCGCCTCGGACAAAGTTTTACTCGCATAATAAATTACCACCGGCTTCTTATCAACTCGTTGACCCAAAACTGCCCCAACAGTTGTATCACTTGCATCACACGTTATCTCGAATGGCTTTGACCAATCAGGTGGTTGCAAAATAGGAGCCTTGACCAACTGTTCCTTCAACACATTAAACGCTTGCAAACATTCATTAGTAAACTCAAAAGGGACATCTTTTAACAACAAATTACATAAAGGTTTAGTAATTACACTAAAACCTTTAATAAATCTCGATAAAAACCCGCATGTCCCAAAAATGATCACACCCCTTTTACATTCTTTGGTGGAGGCAAAGATGATATTACTCGAATCTTTGCTTTGTCCACCTCCATCCCTTTTTCAGAAATGACATGGCCTAACACAATACCCTCTTGTACCATGAAATGACTTTTCTCCCAACTTAGTACCAAAATTTTCTCAACACATCTTTTTAAAACTTTTTGTAATTCGTTGAGACACGACTCAAAATTTGTGCTGAAAATGGAAAAGTCATCCATAACTACCTCGAGTGACTCTCCAACCATGTCCGAGAAAATACTCATCATACATCGTTGGAAAGTCGCCGGGGCATTACGCCAAATGGCATTCGCCGAAAAGCAAAAGTGCCATACGGACAAGTGAAGGTGGTTTTGTGTTGGTAGTCCGGGTGAATGGCAATTTGATTATATCCCGAGTACCCATCTAAGAAGCAATAATATTTTTGACTCGATAATTTTACAATAATTTGGTCAATGAAAGGTAAGGGAAATGGTCCTTAGAAGTGGCGGCGTTCAATTTCCGGTAATCAATTCAAACTCGCCACCCGGTGACCGGTCGGGTGGCTATTTGTTCACCGTTTTTCATCTTTTAAAATTTGAATATCGGCCTTCTTAGGCACAAATTGTGTAGGACTTACCCAAGCACTATCCGAAATCGGATAGATAATTCCCACATCTAACAATTTAATTACCTCCTTTTTTACTACCTCTCGAAGATTCAGGTTCAATCCCTTTGAGCCACTCGTGTTGGTTTCGCATCTTCGGTGGTGATAATTTGTGCATAACGATCGATGGACTAATCCCTTTCAAATCGGCGATCGTCCATCCAATGGCCGCTTTATTTGCCTTCAATACCTCCAACAATACTTCTTCTTGAGATTTTTCCAAGTTAGAGGCAATAATGACCGGTAAAGTGTCATTATCCCCTAAAAATGCATATTTCAAGTGACTCGGCAAATCCTTTAATTCCAACGTTGGTGGCTTCTCTAGTGATGGCTTTGTACCCGAATCAATCTCCACCGGTAAATTCTCAAACTGATGGGTCCATGGCGGTCGACCCTCTTTAACCGTAAGAGCATCCAACTTTTTCTCTTCTATCCTCAATGCACATGCATGTACCTGTTCAGAAAAATCACAAACACAAGTTTCCATGCTATCCTCCACATACTTGTGCGGGTCGCACCCATCAACTAAATCTGCCATAAAACACTCATCAACACCAATAGAATTAGATATGTTAGTAAAAACATTTAATCTCATTTTCCTATTACCGAACGTCATGTTAACCATACCAAATCGAAAATCAATAACGGCATGTGCGGTGCTCAAAAATTGCTGACCCAAAATAACGTTTTGTTGTTGTTTTGGGCCGCGGATGAGTAATCTAAGACTAAAAAGTCAACAGGATAATAAAATTCATCAAATTTTACTATAACATATTGTACCATCCCCCTTGGTAACTTATGAGACAAATAGGCCAAAACCACCGTTGTCTCAACCCACGCTAAAGGACCAAAATCATATTGGTCATATAATCCCCCGGTAGATACTCACTCCGGCTCCAAGATCTAACAACGCCCTCGACATTGGAGAATTTCCAACTTGAATATTAATTAATGGTGTCCCCGGATCTTGGAGCTTAGGAGGAAGATCCCCTTTCAGCACCGCACTCACTTGCCCGGTCAAATCAACCCGTTTAGGCATCTTTTTCTTTTGTTGCCTCTTTTGTGTGCATAATTCTTTTAAAAATTTCGCATAAGCGGGTACTTGTTTAATCGCATCAAGCAAAGGAAGATTAACCTTCACTTGCTTAAACACATCAAATAATTCCTCTTTTTAAGGACCCCTTGTTGAAATAAAAATTTTCTTACCCGGGTCGATTAGAGCTGAAGGAAATGGAACTTGACTAGTTCCCCCTTCCTCGTTTTTATTTTTTAAAATTTCACCCAACCCCGGTTTTTCAATTTATTTTTCAACATTCGGGTCCTTTGACACAATTGAAGGTGAGACTTCATCCTCATCACTTTCATTACCCGTAATATCCTCAACCACACCATCAACCGAGCCCGGTGACAAATTTGCCTTAAATTCTTTTCCACTTCTTAAGACACTCACATGATTATTAGGAATATTACGTGAAGAATTATGAGAAGGGTTTACCTTAGTGTCGCTAGGAAGTTGACCTTTACCCTTTTTCAACTCCGCTACCTCGGTTGCAAGTTGACCCATTTGAGTGGTCAATGTTTGGATGCTCTTGTCACGAAACTCATCCTTTTGCATTCGAACTTCATCAAGTTGATTCCACTTTTGCATATCTTGTTGCATCATCCGAAGCATATCCATAACTTCATTCCCACTTGACAAAGTTTGACCCAAAGGACCACTTTGACCACCACCACCCGGTTGTTGATATTGACCTTGGTAACCTTGGTTGTTCCCGCTTCTAAAATTACCTTTATTGTATTGTTGACGCGGAACAAAATTTCCTTGAGTCCCTTTGAAATTTGGGTTAACTTGGTTCGTCGGGTTCCCATAACGAAGGTTTGGATGATTCCTTAACCCGGGGTGGTATGTGTTCGAGTTCATGCCAAAATTTCTACCACCCCCTTGAATAGCATTTACCTCCTCCGCTTGACCTTCAACACAGGCCACCACACAAACATCCGCCACATGCCCTATTTCATTGCAATTAGTACACACATTAAAAACTTGATTAGTAGGGTGTACCTCTACATCTTCCACGGCATTTACTTGTGGTCTTGTAACCACATACTTCTTGTTTCTCGATGCTTGTGCTTGCCGTTTAGAATTAAACAACATTTGTTCCAAAAAGGCCCAATCGTCTTGCTCGTAGTTGGTACCGAATGTACCATTAGAAACCGACACTAAATCACGAGCATCACCATCACTCAACCCCTCACGAAAAGCATGTAAAAGCTCCGAAAGAGCAATCCCATGATGTGGACAATTTTTAAGCATTATGTTGAACCTATCGAACGCCTCATGAAACATCTCACCTACTTGTTGCTGAAATTCCCGAATACTTTTTCTCGCATCATTCGTCTTTTGGGCGGTGAAAAATTCTTCCAAGAATCTTTGTTGCATATCGGCCCAAGTATATATCAAGGCGGAAGGTAACGTATAAAACCATCTTTTTGCTTTGTCTTCCAACGAAAATTGAAAGAGAACTAACTTTACCTCATCTGCTGAAAATCCTTGTCCCCAATAGTGTTACAAATGGAGTCATAAGCCTCCAAATGAAAATAGGGTTCTTCCGATGCTAACCCTTTGAATTTAGGCAAACTTTGGAGCGCATTGGTTCTTACCTCAAAGGTTCTTCCATCCGGATGCTGAGGAATTACCACCGGAGAAGGGTTGTTTGTGATAACCGGTCGGAAATGGCTTCAACTCCCCCTACCACTTCTCTATGGTATCTTCGTGGAGCACCTAACAGTACTCTTGGACGACCCATTTGGGGCACAAATTGTTGTTGGTAATGAGGTTGTTGCATAGCCGGTTGTTGCACTGGTCTTTGAACTTGTGGAGGTTGTTGAAATTGTGGTTGTTGATATTGAGGTTGCACTTGTTGCAAAGGCATAGGCCGTTGGAACTGCGTGCCATGGGGACGAACTTGTTGTACCCCCGTTGGCTTCCTAACCACTTCTTGAACCTGTTCCACTTGTTGCCTTTATTGGTAAACCATACCTCCTTGAGGTCCCAAATTACCTCCATCACCCATAATAAAAGCCTTCTTTTTCGTATTCTCGAAATTCCTCCTCATACCCATCATCAAACCATATCCCCGAATACCCGAAGATTGCATATATTAAGAAGACGATTGATGAAAACCCGTTTGATATGAAGGTTGGAAAGTGGATGTGGTATGGACAATAGTCGAACTTGGGTGGAATTGATTTGGTGGTATTTGTTGAGTGGAAGATGATGAAAATGGTGGAATCGTTGTTGTGGAGGCAAAGGTAAGGGTGGGACCGGTTTGAGTGATTGTGGGTGGTGTGGTGTTAGTTGGTTGTACTTCCAATGTGAAAGTAGGATTGGTAGTAGGATTTAGTGAAGGTGTAGACGGTGATGTTTGACCCGTAGTTGGAGTCGGTAAAGCCATGATGACTTTGGTTTGTAAACAATTTAAAGACAAATGAGCATCCTAGATTTCCGGTTTAAATTGACATTCATGCTCAAATTCAACTAGAAAGAGTCACATAGACATGACTCATGTGTTGTTACTTGTTGTGATGAAAGGGAACAAAGTACTCGGATTATACTAATGCGAGGTTGTTACCCGATGATCAATTAATCAAGATCCAACCCTAACCCCTCCCGTGATATCTCGATTGTCAACGACACCAAGAACGTACAATTTAGGTTGTGATTAAAACATCAATTAGCAAGTTACAAACAAATATCAACACACCATAATAAACCAACAAAGATTGCAAGTATATTATTCTAGAAATAAAACCAAGAACATAAATGTCTCAAACAACAAACCTTCAATCTAGGATGATCACCATAAGATTAGCCACTCATGACTTGGACAATCATCCACACACATATCAATGTTCATAGGAATTAAAAACACTAATCCGATGTTTAGAAATTGTTCCGAGCTCTCAAGAACACCCAAAATTCGTCTCTAGACTGCTGGTAACCGAATGTGAATGATTGGTAGTGAAAAGACATCATAAACACTCATTAAACATGGCAGTTACACAATTCACGCAAGCCGCCACCGTAAGCTACGGCGCCACCGTAGCTTACGGTGGTCATCAGAAAACCCTACGGTGCTTGGAACCTGTCTTACGACCATCATTTGTTCCCAACATCCACCGTAAACTATGGCACCACCGTAAGCTACGGTGGACACTGGGGCTTCCTTCTTTTCTTGTTTGGTGCAAGTTCGCGGCTCCGGTTCGGCTTCAACACGTACGAGCATCCATCCAAACATTATAAAACCTCGCTCTTACACTCCTTTGTACCTGCAACACCAAACATACAGTAGTTATCCAATTCCACTAATAAACCCAAATTAAATGTGCGAGACGTATACTTTTAAGGCATTTAAGGGTTGTCCAAAGGACCACCCATCAGTACATCTTCGAATAGTATTGAACAAAAATTTTCTACATTGTATTTCAAGAAAGCTTTAACGAAAGATGAAACATGGTTGGTAAAAGAAAAAGAAGTCATACAATCAGTGAAACTTGAAAGTTTTGAGGACTTTCCAAAAATTGAGAAAGTCCAAGATAAACCTGATTGTAAAACCAAAGTCAAAATTAAGGTTGAAGAAATAACGCTTAAGGCTAAAAATGCTTGGGTGTCACTATTCAACTAACTGTTTGAATTTCTGTGCAGGAACTTCTGAGAAGAAAGCAAATTACTGATAATGGAGTTCCGTGGCACACAATGAAGACGATGGCCGGGTTATCAAGTTTTATATAAAGGCCATTTTTAAAAATTTTGAAACTCAAATAACGTTTACTTTACAATTTTTGAAAACTTTTGGAGAAAATTTTTCGAAAAACTTGTTTCAATAACGTTTACTTGAGAGTTTTACAAATTTTTGAAGAAAATTTGAAAACTATCACAGAACCCTCACTGTTGAACAGATAAAACGCAGGGATATAAATGTTTTATTAACATAAAAGTGTCAAGGTTTTGTCATCATGAGGGGAAGAGGTGCTTAAAAGAAAATTTGTGAAGCAGTAATGGATGGCGAATTGAAGTGATTCTCATCGGCTGGTCAATGTTTTTCTATAAATAAAAATTCCAAAAATATGTTTTTGAATATTAGGGGGAGAAAAAGTTTTCAGAAAATCCAAAAACATATTAAATACGAAAAGTACAAAAACATTGAAAAAGACAAAAATAGTTTTGTGGATAAAAGGAAATGATAGTACATCAGTGGACTATCATAGTATGCTAAAGATTTGTAAAGTTTAAAAAGTGATAAACAAGTCTTACTGTGGATGTGTCGAGAGGATTTACACGTTCAGTAAATTGTTTCTGAGATATAAACTAAATTTTACAACTGCTTAAACTTGTGGATTAACATCTCTTAGATATATGGACTCAGTACTCTGAAATTTCATTTGAGAGATTGCTTGATTCTGAGATACGAGGTCTTTATAGATGATTGATATCTGGGGTATTATACAAGTTCTTCTGATTTTGCGGAAGGAATAGCCTAGAACTTCTATAATGCTTTTGCTAAAAACCCTAAATTGCATGCAAAATAGAAAAGAATAGAAAGATCTAATCATTTGCAGTGCTTAAAAGATTCCTTAATGGGAACATACCTTAAAGTCGAGCCTTTATCTCTTTGTCGGTACGGTGGTACTAACCTGAGCTCTCAAGGTCTCGCACAACCCAGATACAGATATCAGTTACGCTATACTCACCTGTAAGATGAAATCTAAGGAATCTTGATACGGGAGTATATTATGAGATGGGAACCATAGTTGAGTCTCATAATTCTAACTAAGATATCTTGGAACAATTGAGAAATGTGTCGAAGTTTAAGTGGATAATTATATCGACAATCTAGGTAAACGAGTTTAAAGCTTAAAGTTAATCAAAAGGTCAATGGTACTAGTGATATGTCTCAATAACTGATATGATCCTTTAACACAAACTCAACAAAAATATATGTGTAAATATGTTTATACATACTTAATGTTTGATATCCATTTCGTAAAACAAAAATATTATATTATCTTTTAGTTTCGACCACTGATGATGAAAAGCTGATTTTTAAAGTCTAGAGTTGCTGAACAAAATCTAAAAGTTTTTTAAAATTGATCTAAAAAGTTTAAAGTTTATTAAGTTGAAACTTACATTTGAATAATACGTCAGTTTAGTGTCAAAATGTTTAATCAAGGTCATTAAGTTGAACTTGATACATGAATCAGATATTAAAGGTCATTAATTTGAACTTGATTAACTGAGAGGGTTTAAAACTGATGAGAAGATTAAAATTTGAAATGGTTGTGTTTAGAAATTTCAAAGCTTGAATCTAAAATGTTTATTTGCATGTTTGAGGAACTTTGAAACATGAAGTAAATTTTAAGGGGGAGCTAGATAAAAACGATGAAGATGCCAGAAAGCTCAAAGTAAGGGGAGCATGGTGATTAAAGTTTTATTAAGACAAGCTTAAGAAAAGGAAAGCGGTTTGTAGAAGATATGATGATCAAGGACGATAAAGTTATTCAAGTATAAAGATCAAGATTATTAAAGACTCAGAATTTTAATTGAATAATGATGACTACGGCAACATCCAAGGGGGAGTCTGTTGATGCATATGTCTGTTGCCTACGTCATCGTATTACGTTGAGTCTGTGTTTAGGAGTAAAACATTAAGTTTATGTATGTTGAGAGACAAGTTCGCCCGAACTTGTCCAAGGCACATTCCAGGCGAACTTGTTCTCCTATAAATACGTGACTTGTGTTCTCATTTGTAAGATTGAGAGATTTTGTGTACTGGACGGTGAAGCTCTGTCCAAGTGTTTCCAGGATTTGTAACGTCTACACATTAATGAAACAGTGATTAAACAGTAATAAACTTGTCTAGAATGTTGCCTATGCAAATGGATTCCGCACGTTTACCTTAGGTTTGCCAAATTAGGATCAGAACGATCCGTACAACGGACCCTCACTTCTTGAAAGTCCATGCAACCAACAATCATTGAGGAGTCCCTTAATAGTGATTAACCAGTTCACTTTCCCAGGCTAGTATCTTTTGGATATTATTTTTCTATTATGTAAAGTAAAAGAATTAACAATTTACCAGAAACTTTCGTTATTTAGCATATTTTGGTTAAAAGTTTATGGAATAGCTCCATCACCTAGTTATACATTCTCGTTTTTTTGTGTGATGTATTAATTTCATTGTTTGTAGGATGAACATTAATCAAGGTTGGTTTTCAAATGAGGTAGATTCATAAAATAGTATAATAAGCTTTCAAGTGGATAATTAATAATGTACAAAAACATGATTACCACCCTTACTCCTTACTTTTGATGCCATATTTATGAATTGGTTTCGGTTTCACTTTGTACTGATATGCCTAACATGATCTACGCGTAAAGATGGTTGAACAAATGAGTTTCTTCCCTGTTGTATTCCTGTTTCTAACACATTCTCAGCTTGATTCGCTCACCAACTCACGGCTAAATCACAACAGAAACACAGCAAAGGAGCTGCAGTCGAATATTCAATCACCATCAAGTCACAGTTCGTAAACCCCTTGTTTACAAAAGCCCGGTATTTGTGGGAACTTGGCATTGCTTGTAGAGGAGAAAAAGGTATCAGTAAGTTCGGTAATATTGCAAAATTAAGTCATCTCGAGAAGTTGAAATTGTTGAACGACACAGTTCGCAAACCCCTTGTTTACACTAGGTGCTGCTTCAACAAATTAAACTTTGTTTTACCATCAATTTCATCATGGTGTATTATCATACTATCTTACAGATTCCATTCCTTAAAGATTAAACTAGAATAAAGTTCAATACTAACATAATATTAGTAAAATGGGAAAATTACAAAATGTCTTTTGACCAATCAAAATTATGAAATTGTCACCTTCATGCGTCCGTGGACGGACTCTTCCACGTGGGATGTGTCCGGATGCAAGGGATGCGTCAGGGAGGCATGGGATGCGTTGGGGAGGGCATGGGATGCGTCGGGGGGGTGGATGCGTTGGGAGGGCATGGGATGCGTCGGGGAGGCATGGGATGCGTCTGGGAGGGCATGGATGCGTCGGGGAGGCATAGATGCGTCGGGGAGGCATGGGATGCGTCGGGGATGGACTCTTCAACATTTGAAAGGACACGTGTCAGCTCCTCGTTCATGGACTCTTCAAGGTGACACACAAACTCCTCCCATGTGGAGGACCGTCCACGGACGCATGAACATGACATTTTCATAAAGAACGTTGATCAAATGACATTTTCGTAAATTTCCCCAGTAAAATTTACTAAACAAATGATCCATTAAATGGATGCAAGTAAAACAACTCCCATATAAATACAAATCTTTCTAAACAATACATGAGTTTGTAAATTCATTACACCATTTCCATTCAATGGCAAGATATGCATCGTTGCTTCACACACCAGTACCATCCTTGATCCTTCATTGAACTAAGATGTGCATAGAAAGATTGAGCAGCGGGTTTGGGGGGGGGGGGGGTTAACAATACCCATATGTACGTTCTTCGCCAAGGATAATCTAACAATACCAACTTACCAAGAGTATGTTGATTGAACAATTCTCAATCTTCATGCATCAGTTTTGTTGTATATCCTCTCATAAATGTGCATGTAGATGTGCATTGTCAAGAAACCAAAGTTGCGGCCCTTAAACTTAATCTTCACTTACCATCTTCTTGCATTGTTCCTAATAGAATTCAAGAACCCAAATGCTCTAATAGGTTTGTTGATTTTGAGTTGCGACACAAGAAGCATCACAATAACAATAGCTAGAAAAGTCCAAGTGGGAGAAAAATAACAACACAAAAATATAATACGATTCACGCGATCTATTTGATCAAAGCTATGTCCATGACCGGACTATTGGTAATAAAAAGGTCCCACTTTTATGCTAACTAGAGATTTAGTTAGTACATAGAATGTTAAGATAACAAAACGTTGATGACAAGTAATGTGTTCTATATCACTACTAATCGAATCAGAAGTATTATCATTACACGTTAACATTCCTTTTCAGTTTTCACCATTATGTTTTCAACACTCTTATTCAGTCTCTATTTTACAAAGTTAGTTTCTGAATAACAGGTGTCAAGTATAAAAATTGTATATGCTGCCATTAACAGGAAGGTAAAGTGTTTCCATAAAAGCATCCAAAATAGATGTTTTTAAGAGACGTTTTTAGTTTTCTTGCCACATCACCTGTGGTTTTGTTATTGTGAGACATGTTTTTTTTTTGTGCTTGTTTTTTCATAAAGAAAAAAAAGACTATGTCACACCCCGATAAATCAGTTACATCAGAGTTGGGCGTGATCGACTGGTATCTTCATTGCAAAGCAAAAGTATTTAATGCTAAGACTTCTAAAATGTGAACGCCTGCTAATCACTCGAATCCCAAAAGGTTCTCCTATTCCAACCGTGTCATAGTTTGAAAATATAACCTGAGAAAGAACATGCGGAAAAATCAACATAAAGTTGGCGAGTTCATAGTTTTTGAAAAAGATTTGAAAAAAATCTTTCGATAACCGGTTTAAATAGTGTTGAGAACGTATCGAAATAATTTTCTCTTCGACGTGTCATATGAAAACCGTGTACGCTTTTATAACATTTATTTAACCGTCAATATCCACATACAACAAAGACATAATAGATTCGTTTCTGTATAACTCAAAAATGAAACCCGTGTGATCATTTGTGTGTAGCTAGGACACTAATCTATATGCCGAACTAGGAGACAACCAACCCTTGACGATTTATCTGTGTCATAGACACTAGTTGTACACACAAAAGCACTCTGAACGGACATAGTTTTATTCAGAGTGGGGCTCGTCCACACCCAATAGATCTATCCCATTGTTCCTCGGCTACTTTTATTGATTAATGGCCCCTTTGATTTTAAACACCTATCGGCATATGATCTAGTTGGTTTCATTCTCTCCCAGCTATACAATTCATAACATGTATACATCCCCGAGCGTTTAAAACCATTAAAACGTTTAAGTAAAAGGGGAAAACATGAACTCACAAGTCTTTGTGCCTTACAGAAATAAAATAGAACCTAGCCCGTTTGAGTTTAAAAGCAGGACCTATCCGTCCCCTTGTTTATATATAGAACAACCTAGTCCCGTTTTAATTAACAAAATCCCATCACTAGTCATGAAACCATGCATGTTTCGTAAATACGCGTATGTTTTTGTATAAATTGGTATGTTTAGCATAAACCAATAGTAAACCATTCGTGTAGTTGTAATTTGTTTATGACATGGTTTAAAAATATGTTGTTTTTGTTTATCGAAATATTGTGTGAGTTTGTAAATCTTGCATGTCTTTTGTAAACCGGCATGTTTAACCTAAACCATTCATAAACCATTTGAGTTTGTTGGAGTTCGTTTGTAACATTGTTTAGAAATCTGTTGTTTTCGTTTATCGAAATATTGTGTGCTTTTGTAAAACTCGCATGTCTTTTGTAAACCGGTTTGTTTAGCATAAACCTTTAGTAAACCATTTGAGTTTAATGAAATTAATTTGCAATACGAATTTTTGTCCACTGAGATATTGTGTATTTTTCAAAACTTGTATGTCTTTCCATCTCTGAAAACATTTATAAAAATGTAAAACTGTAAAAAGTGGGGTTATGAACTCACCTTGATGTCCAATGCAAAGCTAGTATAATAAGAGTCCATAATGTCGTTTCCAAAAAGTAATTCGCTAGCATGCAATCTATAACATTCCTATCAAGGAATAAACTTATAAGTTTCTATTAAAAACGTAGCTAATCTACGTGTCACCGAGCTCTTACGAATCGTTGTCTATACGATTCTATGAAAGTGTTGATATCTTAGTTTGAAATAATCAATCTATGGTTGTTTGATTCCATTCAATCGGGATAACACTAAGTAGTGGACATGACTTAGTTTCGAGTGACTTTAAATATATATATTTTATAAAATATAAATATATTTATATAATCGGGTTAGTCGTTTCAAAGGATCGTACATATCTAACGAATATGTATATGAAAATAAGTCGTCATAACTCGTATAATGTGTTAACAGTTTCACGAATAGTCGTCATAGCGTTTCATATGATGTAAACATAATTATATATAAAACGTTGTGTAGTCATGATAGCAGTTTCGCGTCTATTAGGTAATTATCGAAATAATTATATAGTTGTACGCTTGTTAAGTCGACTCTCGTTTGTTTGTTATCAAAATCATTCTTCAGAAAATGTTATTTACTATGATCGTGCGGTATTACGATCGTGCGGTATTAAGCCAGCTGTGTGCATCTCGCCGGAGTTCGCCGGACTCCGGTCATCGGTTTTCTAGAGAGAGAGAGAGAAAGGACCGAGAGAAAGGGTGTAGAGAGAGAGGAGGTTAAGTGAAAATGAGGGGTTTGGTTATAAAAGGGGTTTAAATAGGTAAGGTTTTTGGTGGGTTGGGCTTTTAGGTGGATTGGGTCTAAAGCCCAATAGCTCGTTTTTATTATTTTGAGCATTCCAAATGCATTTTCAAGGCCCGTTTTCGAACCCGAACGTCATAAAATGTCGTATCACATCACTTATTATTGTCATATTGTTCGTTATTCGCGTAATTAAAATCCAAAAATGCCGGTTGTCACATTCTCCCCCTGTTACAGAAATTTCGTCCTCGAAATTTAGTTCAGGTAATCTACAAAGGAGTCTTGTCGAAGAGATGATAAGGTATAGTAACTTGACCATACCATTTATAGAATTCTAGTACTTGCTTTTGTTTGAGTATCACCAGCCAATAACAGGGTCTAATTAGGGCTTGGTGAAACAACTGTCTCTACATGAGAGACGGCAATAATTGACACGCAATGTGTCCTATGACCCTTCTCATGAATGCCTTAGCCGACTTTCCATTTTTACTTTCCCTTCTGGGGTAGGAATAACGCGGCTAAGTAAAAAGTTCGTTAATTTTTAGTTTGCGTCTGAATTAGTTTAGTAAAATGTGTCAGATAAGTCAACAGTTTTCGAAACTGTTAATGTATGTTAAAAATGTGACAAAACAGGTGTACTCCCAACACCTGGCCCTACCAGACCAATGAAAATGGTTTAAAGTACACAGATAAATATTGTTGAGTAGTAGAACTAAGGATTCACTATCAAGTCGGTTTGAGAATTAGGTAAACATTACTACACTAGTTCGAGCATATGATTGAAAATTATGCCAAACATCGAAAAAGCTTGGTGCATCTTTTAATGCTTCAATAATGAGAAACAAAGAGGGTAATACTACATGTCATCGACACCAATAATACTTAAACCTAAGGGTCGGATTGTTCCAAGTGAGTCGATCACCAAGGCAAAGGATGGCTTCTAATAATACATAGAAATCTAGTTTCATGAGAAATCAATCTACCTCTTAATAGGTATGGTAGGAAATGCCACAGGTGGTCTTGTCATTAGGGCATGACTAACCACAAAAAGTTAGGAAGGACATGCAAGCACCAAACCGATACTAATGTATATTGTTCGAAATCCAAATGGCAAAGGAGGCACATCTAAGGATTACTGATGGGGATTGAACTTTTAGACTTGCCAGCCTAAGAATGTTAACTGGTCATTGAAAAGTACATATCAACGCGAGTAAGGTTATCTGTTAACACTATGGGTTCATTTAAAACAGAGAGGTATATATTTGTGTATAGGATACCTCATAAAATAATACTCAAACATCCTTAATTAGAATTACTATTAATTATATTCTAAAAGAAATATCCCGTATGTATAAAATGAAAGTCTTATCCCTTTTTAAAACTATTACAATATATTTCTCAAATATATCTGTTTAATAAGTAGGAATTCGGGTGAGTACTCATAAGTACTGTGGTTTATCTTGGGGTGTTGAGTTAAATTAGCTTTGACATTATTCAAAGCAAATTTCTGAAATATTGTCTATAGTTTACTTGAATTCCAAGATTCCAAATCTTATTTATGGGTGTAATTTAGCAAAACGTATATCCATTTATCTTGTATCGATCAAAATGTATATTCACATTTTCTTGAAATGAAAATTCAAAGTGTTTACCCTTGTCCTCAAGGGACTATTTTTGTGGGAAAATTTCTCATACCAAAATACATATATATTTTTCCCAATATATATAGTTCTTTGTAAAACGTCACTTTTATATGAAAAACATAGTGTTTACTATGGGTCAGTTTTGAAGCGCGATGCCGATGTTGACCTTTGAAAATTATAGTGTTTAACAAAATACATTTACAGAAATGCTCATATGTATGATTTTGGTTATAGAAATGAGATTACATCCACATGTGGTTTGTATTAAACACTATGCTCATTACTAGATCAAGAAATACCGAATCGCACGAATCAAACTTGAAGGGGGTCAATTATATTCGCGAGTAAAAGACACGTCTCACTATTGAACAGCGAGTAGTGAAATTATGTCATTGTATCGGTTGTCGAAAACTAACCAATAAGATGTATGGTATGAAAATATTACAATTTTAACTAAAAGTAAATTTATGGAAGTCTAAGACACAAGGATTTGACATGGATGTGCATCAGATACCGACGTGAAATCGATGCGAGGTTCAATTTGTCATAAGGAACCAATCGAAGTGTGTGGATTTTGATGAGAACTAGTGTTTGCAAAGTTTAAAGGTACGAAATGTAATTTATTCAAATCCTTAGTTTACCCAATACTTTCATGTTTGTTTTCAGAATAATTGTATCATTTAGGATCACATGAGACACACGCCAACTAAGATGTGTTTACAAAATGTACCATCGTCATTAAGAAAACTCGATGTTGATAAGCGTTATGAAGATTTTGACAAAAAAATTTCTGTTGGGAATTCCAACAAAGTTCGTTCATAATAAGATGATTTCAAAATCCTCCTTTATTGTCAAATACAGTTATAGTTTAGAACTTACTTGTAAAATAATATGTTCGTACATAATGTTCCATAATACCCTGCCCTATACTTTTTAATCATTTTCTTCATGTTGCGTGTGATCTTTGTAAAAACTTTGAGCCTTTGGATGGTTATTGCGAAAACATACTTTTTGAGTGTGATAAATTTGTTTAAGTAAATTTCTGGTATTATTCAACTTTCATGTCCTCTATAATATCAAGTACAATGTTGGACAGTACTTATGGTCCAAAACAAATCAAAAGAAAACGTTTGAATAACTCACAATCATGGAAAAAACTGTACCAAATCTAAAACAAATCACCAAACAATACGAATGAGACTCTAGAATCTGATTCAGGAATAATAGGGAAATACCAAGGAAAGGCATTTAGTTCCAGTTGGTGTGAATGAGGGATTATTTAGCGACTATTGCTATGATCCGAAGTGATTCCATTCTTACAAGAATTATAGAAACTGGCCTAGTTATACATAGAAATTGAGAACATCCACTGAAAGATGTAGTTATTAAGATAACGATAAGATTACAAAAAGGCAGTCAACCATCCGAAAGAAGTTCACTGCAAACAACGAGGGAATATTACCTTGTTGCGGGGCATTGTCGCAATTGCTCTAGTTAGTGTTCAATCGCTTAGGGGATCAAGTCTCGAAGAACAACTTGAGACTTTAGAATAGGTTGTGACCATTAGCTTAACCCACAGAGTCCACATAGATTCTCATGCACTGCAATTTATGATTACGTGTGCACTCGTAATGATAAATTACCTTGCATGATTCTCTGAGCATCCTCATGTTCCGAGCTTTTGATCAATAGAAAAAAAAAAGAATGACTCGACATGGAATCACTAAGATAACTTCATTTAGGTATGTCCTCACTTGTAGGAAGTCACGTTGGACATCGGAAAAGTAGTCCTCCAACTACTTGGGCTAGTAATTAGAAATGTTTCGACGAGCCGCTACTCCAGTGGGCGTTCCCTACTTGTTGGTGAGAGTGACTGGTACGGATGCAGAGACTAGTAGATCGTAAAATGTGGCGATGAGACGATCGGAGACCGATGGTTTGGTCGCAACATCGAGAATACATGGTTCGGATAGAGTAAGTACAAAAAATTTGTAACGACAATTATCTGTACAGGAAACATGAGGCGTATCATGCAGGGTGGTTGTATACGCAACACACCACTATGCTCACTAAATGAAATAAATCATTATATAGCATCTAGTAATATCATAATTAATCCAATAGCGGTGATCGAACTAGTTCACCACGTTTACAATCAGATAAAAGGTTCAACGAAGTGAGTTTGAAATACATGTTCCAACTGAATCTTATAGAATTTTCAGTTGATAGCAAAGGACAAATGAATATCATAAAGTTTTCGATCAATGATGAAAAATCAATTTAATATCATAGAATTTCTCGATCGATAATGTATGAATCGTTAGAGGTACACTAGAATACATAATGAATTTGTGTACCCATATCTTAACACGCCTTTGTATTAAGACTACTTTAAAATAGCAAGCCCACGAGGTGGACTTAAAATAAATAAGCAAGTAAATAATTTGCTCCGTACATGAAGAGTGCAAACGAGATTCGTCCAAGCTCCAATTTAGTGAAAACGCCACCACAATGTGTTGTGACCAGACCAACGATATAATTAAAGTGAAGACTAAACAAGTCTAATGTGGTTCGTGGCAGATGAAGTGCTTGTTGAGATTATTTTGAATATGATGAACTCAACACATCATATGGAACCTTCAATTTTATATATATACAGTGGGCAAGTTTGAACGATTGAACTTGGTTTAGGCTCAATCCAACAATAAATATATGTATCAGAAATAAAATTTTGACATGGCTACAACAGAAACCATGTATGGAACTTTCCAAGCAAGGTAGTTTTCAAGAATTCGTTGACTCGGTATAGAGGAGTCAATACTTACAATAATGCAGGTCATTTAGATCACGATGCAAAAATTTGGTATAACGAACTAGTATTTGAATTGTTGATGAAATAACCATTCAAAATGAAGTCCCTGGTGGTCTCCATGAATATAACTAATCACATCCGTAACAAACAACGTATGCGTAACATATGAGTTTGTCAAGAAGGATGCAAGTGGGTGTTCGCTACATGAAAGAAGTTCTCGTGACACAATGACTGCTAGGAAAAGTAGGGATGTGAAAATCTACCAACTATATGCAAAAGTCAGAATTTTGATAAAAGAAATTTAAGGACTTTAGAAATTTCCTATGATAACTTGTTATTAGGTGACATTACCATGGAATGTCGAACATAGCGTAATCGCCATTAATGAAGTAGGGGGAATATGAAGACATGTGACTTCTTTTGTGACGTCAATAGTTGTGATTACCATTAGACTAAGCATCGTGTGTCGTGAAATCTCGTTTGAATGTACTTTAGTGTGATTTGTGTCGCTTACCGGACTACGTGATAAATTGTCGTATTCTCTGGCCGATAGTTCTCCCGCTAACAGGATTAGAACCATTTTTATAATGTTCAATTGTGTTTTCTAAAAGTCCTTGCTTTCAAAGTCGTATGTGATGTACTTTAACATTCGTTAATGTATAGGTTAAATTTTATGTATATTTGCGCACCAGTATTTCGTTTTGCGTAGGTTACCTACTCGGGTAAATAAAATAGCATGGACAATAAAGATAATGGAGTTTATCTGAGTTAATAGTCGCATTTTCTATGTAATGACCTTTAATGGATTTTGACAGAAGTTTTCAAAAGATCCTAAGTGTATGTTACCAAAACTCTCAAAGTTTTGCTTACTATATGTAACTATTCATATACCGTGTATCAAACACACCACTAGTGTATGATTAAAAGCGAGATTTTTGACTCACTGCTTCGGCAACGGTTGGAACCCATATTCAAGTCCTAGGCGTTCTGTATATATACAAAGTCTTAATAATCTAAGTCCCCAGAGAAAAGTGAGGTTAGAGCCTAGGTATCTCTACAGAAACATAATTCGCAAAAACCTATAGCTCTGATACCAATCTGTCACACTCCGTAAATCAGTTACATCAGAGTTGGGCGTGATCGACTGGTATCTTCATTGCACAGTGGAAGTATTTAACGCTAAGATTTCTAAAATGTGAACGCCTGCTAATCACTCGAATCCCAAAAGGTTCTCCTATTCCAACTGTGCCATAGTTTGAAAATATAACCTGAGAAAGAACATGCGGAAAATCAACATAAAGTTGGCGAGTTCATAGTTTGTTTGAGAAAGATTTGAAATAAATCTTTTGATAACTGGTTTAAATAGTGTTGAGAAACGTATCAAAATCATTTTCTCTTCGACATGTCATATGAAAACCGTGTACGCTTTTATAACATTTATTTAACCGTCAATGTCCACATACAACAAAGACATAATAAATTCGTTTTTGTATAGATCAAAAATGAAATCAGTGTGATCATTAGTATGTAGCTAGGACACTAATCTATATGCCGAACTAGGAGGCAACCAACCCTTGACGATTTATCTGTGTCATAGACACTAGTTGTACACACAAAAGCACTCTGAACGGACATAGTTTTATTCAGAGTGGGGCTCGTCCACACCCAATAGATCTATCACACTGTTCCTCGGCTACTGTTATTGATTAATGGCCCCTTTGATTTTAAACACTCGGCATATGATCTAGTTGGTTTCATTCTCTCCCAGCTATACAATTCATAACATGTATACATCCCCGAGCGTTTAAAACCATAAAAAATGTTTAAGTAAAAGGGGAAACGTGAACTCACAAAGTTTTTGTGCCTTACAGAAATAAAAATGAACCTAGCCCGTTTGACTTTAAGAGCAGGACCTACCCGTCCCCTTGTTTGTATATAGAACAACCTAGTCTCGTTTTAATTAACAAAATCCCATCACTAGTCATGAAACTCATGCATGTTTCGTAAATACGCGTATGTTTTTGTATAAATTGGTATGTTTAGCATAAACCAATAGTAAACCATTCGTGTAGTTGTAATTTGTTTATGACATGGTTTAAAAATCGGTTGCTTTTGTTTATCGAAATATTGTGTGAGTTTGTAAATCTTGCATTCTTTTGTAAACCGGCATGTTTAACATAAACCATTTGAGTTTGTTGGAGTTCGTTTGCAACATTGTTTAGAAATATGTTGTTTTTGTTTATCGAAATATTGTGTGCGTTTGTAAAACTTGCATGTCTTTTGTAAACCGGTTTGTTTAGCATAAACCTTTAATAAACCATTTGAGTTTAATGAAATTAATTTGCAATATGAATTTTCGTCCACGGAGATATTGTGTATTTTTGCAAAACTTGCATGTCTGTCCACCTCCGAAAACCTTTATAATAATGTAAAACTGTAAAAAGTAAGGGTGATGAACTCACATTGATGTCCAATGCAAAGCTACTATAATAAGATTCCATAATGTCATATCTAAAAAGTAATTCGCTAGAATGCAATCTATAACATTCCTATCAAGGAATAAACTTATGAGTTTCTATTAAAAACGTAGCTAATCTACGTGTCACGGAGCTCTTACCAAATCGTTGTCTATACGATTCTATGAAAGTATTGATATCTTAGTTTGAAATAATCAATCTATGTTTGTTTGATTCCATTCAATCGGATAACACTACGTAGTGAGCGATGACTTAGTTCCGAGTGACTTTAATTATATATTTTATAAAATATAAATATATTTATATAAAATATAAATATATTTATATAAAATAAATATATTATAAAAATATAATAATTTATTAATCGGGTTAGTCGTTTCAAAGGATCGTACGTATATCTAACGAATATGTATATGAAAATAAGTCGTCATAACTCGTATAATGTATTAACAGTTTTACGAATAGTCGTCATAGCGTTTCATATGATGTAAACATAATTATATATATAAAAACGTTGTGTAGTCATGATAGCAGTTTCGCGTCTATTAGGTAATTATCGAAATAATTATATAGTTGTACGCTTGTTAAGTCGACTCTCGTTTGTTTGTTATCAAAATCATTCTTCGGAAAATGCTATTTACTACGACCGTACGGTATTGCGTTATAGTTTGTTTTGACGTTTAAAACAGATAAGTTTTTGAGTCGTAGACTTTGCAAATAAATATAACTAATTATATTTATTTAATAATCGTCTGATAATAGTCGTTCGAATTAACTATAAATAGTTATATTTATTTTATAAACTCTTCGAGTTATGGACGTTTGAAATAAATATAAGTAATTATATTTATTTTATATAATTGTCGGATTCTATATAAAAATGCTTGAATCACGAAAGGTGTCGTTTTTAGAATATATATACGTTTCGTATTACGGATTTTTACGAAAAACGACAGAGTTTCCTCTGTTTTTAGACGATCCTGACAATCATATTGTCGATATAATTTCGAAAACACAACAATTTAAATGTAAAAATATATATAATTTCCATATGTATTCAAAAGTGGTATTTTTTCGTGTATAAATCTAATATATATTTTATGTGTCGGTTCGGTTTTTAACTAGTACATATATGTAATGTACAAGTCCAACTAGTTAGTAATTTGCTTATATAAAAATTGTCATTTTTATTAGTTGTGTCGGTTTAGAGCTCGATGTCGTATTACGACGAAAAACTAAATAATTATTTAGTAAATTTTACGTTAATATTATTTTACCAAGACTCACGTTGACCGGTTTGACCCGAACCGAATCTGATGTTGTCCACGGTTGACTGAACCCGAAACAAACCAAATCTGAAACAAGTGTAACGAGTAGAACCGAGTGAACTCGACTGAACAGAATGAATCGGTAACTAAACCGAGTGAACCAAACTGAACCGAGTCGAACTAAACTGAACTGAGTAAAACTAAACTCAAACCCGAGTCATTCACCACCATTACCGCCACCGTCGTCAGCCTAGAGCCGCCGCCGACGGTGTCGCACCACCACCACCTTCAGCCGCTACCACTATTAACCACTCTCCGCCTACCAAAAACGGTTCAAGTAACCATTGCCGTTAACCACGTCAAAATATTAAAAGAAATGACATAAAACAGAGCCGGAAAACTCACCGGAATTATCGTCGGAAAATAAAAATTCGTAAAAATATCCAGAAAGGTCTCTAGTGACCCGAACTACACATGCACGGAAAGAAAAGTTGAAAAAGAGTTCGCCGGAATCTTGACCGGAGCATCGCCGGAGTTGCTCCTGAGCACAAACGGCTTCGATTTACGTAAAACCGCCACCACCAACGCGTCAGGGTGGTTCGAATTAGTGGGGGTAAGGTGTTTGGCTGAAAAAAATGTCGCGGGAGCCGCCACCACCGTCGCCCCATTACCGTCGTCGCCGGCTGTGTGCATCTCGCCGGAGTTCGCCGGAGGTTGGCCGAACTCCGGTCACCGATTTTCTAGAGAGAGAGAAGACCGAGAGAAAGGGTGAAGAGATAGAGGAGGTTAGGTGAAAATGAGGGATTTGGTTATAAAAGGGGTTTAAATAGGTAGGGTTTTTGGTGGGTTAGGCTTTTAGGTAGATTGGGTCTAAAGTCCAATAGCTCGTTTTTATTATTTTGAGCGGCCCAAATGCATTTTCAAAGCTCATTTTCGAACTCCGTACGTCATAAAATGTCGTATCACGTCATTTATTATTGTCAGACCTCCTCAGACCCTACCTTAGCTTTGCTATTAGTGGGATTACTTAGTATGATGATGATGTTGGATATGGGATTGCTCGGTGGGGGACACCCAACTTGGTTTTAAAAAGCGAGAGGCGCACAAAAGCGACGAGGTCTAAAACTGAGACGCGAAGCACAAAAACGGTACGCTTTTCGTACACGAGGCGCAAGCTAATTATATATATATTCCAAAGGTTTCTAGTATCATTTACCCAAAATTTAGACACAAATAACCTCTATATATGCTTTAATATTTAAATAACTCATATGTACAACCTAGGAAGCACAAAATCTCAACTATATAATCAAAGTACAACTAACGATGTTATGTGTACAATCAATAAAACTCCATAAAAAGCAAAGAAAGGAAAAAAAAATAAGTTAGAAAAAGTTTTGGGTTTAATTTTAAAATAGTATAACATTAAGGATGAAAATTGTAATTTTGTGAAAATAAAAGATAAAAAGTGAAAAGGGTGTAAACCCTAAAAAAGTTCGGTCATCACTCTCTATTTCATATCTAGTTATTACTCTTACTTCTCCTTCTCCCCAAAGCACTTCAAATAGTTAATTCTGGCAATATTTCATCTACATTCTTATGAATAGGCAGATGTTTCATCTTCATGTCCTGCAGGTATGGTTGTTTCTACACAGAAGGTGAAGTTTTCGTATAAGGTTTTTAAAGTGCACGCTTTAGTGCCTAATTGCCTAACAAAAAAAGTGCTCAAATGCACCGCTTCTTGGGTTTACTCTAGGCGCTAAGCAAAAAACCGAGGGACCTTAAACCTTGATGCGCCCCGTGCCTAGGCGCGCTTTTTAAAAGAAAGATGACGCACACACCATAATTCGATTTTCTAAGGCGATACGTCGAACACCTAACACCTTGTGCCCATAATTCTTTTTTTTTAATTGGAGTGTTGGCAGTAGGTCGAGAAGCTTGTGCTCATAATTCGATTTTCTATGGAAGGGGAATTGTTAAAGTATGGAGTGGATATTAATGACAAACTTATAGTAAAAGTTAGAGACGGATCAAACACGAGATTTTGGAAAGATGCTTGGCTCGAACAACAATCATTAAAAAGACGTGTAACCTGACTTATACCAGATTTCAAAATGCAAAATTGGTCATGTGGTTGCTTGTGCTATGGTGTCGGGAACAACTATCCAGTGGGGTTGGGAGTGGTTCAGACCGCCTAACTCAGGGAGCGAATGGAACCATCTCTTGGAACTTATGAATAAACTCCAACATCACGGGTTAAAGGCCGGTAAGGACGACTGGTACTGGGAGAATAAATATGCAGAAAAATTCTCAGTCAAGGACCTCCGTTTGGATTTAGCTAGGTTTTCGCCTCAAACCGATACATGTAATTTCTGGCGGAATGCTTGGGCTCCTCCCAAGACGAACTATCTGTTGTGGCGGGCAATTCTAGGCAAGATAACTTTAAAAAAAGGTTTGCTCTCGCGTGGCGTAAATCTCTTAGATCCCATTTGTTCTAGATGTGGTTTTGCGGATGAAGACCCGAACCACATTTTCGCTAATTGCATATGGGTTAGAGGGCTGTGATGGAATGTCTTCATTTGGTTGCGACTGAAACAACCAGGGAAACTATTATTCTTTAAAGGAGATTCTGAAAGTTCTTATGGCCAATCCGGGTAGCAAAATTTGGAAGCGGCTTGTCTACACTATCGCAGCGGCAACACCTTGGAGGATATGGCATGCACGAAACGCATAAGTTTTTGAGGACTCCTTTATTCCGGTCCATAAATGCTGGAATTAATTAAAGAAGACTCATTCTTTTGGGTGTGTAACATGTAGGGATGGCAAAAACGCCCAAGCCCGACGGGTATACCCAAAACCCGAAACATACGGGCCGGGTATACCCGAAGCCCAATGGGTATGGGTCAGGCATGGGCTTAAAAAAAGAAAAAATTCAAGTACGGGTATGGGATTTAGTGATACCTGCCCGATACCCGGCCCATTTACCCGAATAATACCCGAAAGTATTATATTATAAATTTCCATATATATAAACTTAGTCGATGTACTTATTACCTTCTCTTACTAAGGTCTAGTCTTCCAGTCATATGTGAATATGTATTTGGCAGGTTCTTAACTAAAAGATAACTTATTTTTGAGCATGTATATTGGATATGGAAGATATCACCCTTTATTATGTGGATGTTTATGCAATTAGGTGGTCCTAATATAATTACTTAATTAAATAATCATTTTGATTTAGTTTGGTATATGTGGTATTAGTATGATATATATGTTATTAATCATATGTTCATTTGTTATAGTCATTAAAATAGTAAATTATATAAACATCAAAGTAAAAAATTCACATTTGTCCCAACGGGTATTTTTAAGAAATTAACGGGTATACCCGATACCCGCGGGTATGCTCGATACTCGACTGGTAATTACCCGACAAATACCCGACGAGTAACGAGCCGGGTATGGGACAAATAATTACAAGCAGGTATGGGTGTAATAGCCCAGCGTAACCGCACCATGATATTGTCCGCTTTGGCAGCCAGCATGCCCTCAGCGCCTGCCCCTCACGGTTTTTAAAACGCGTCACGATGGTGAAGGTATCCAGCCTCTTATAAGGAAGCCTTTATTCTCTTTCACAACCGATGTAGGATATCATAATCCACCCCCTTAAGGGGTTCAGCGTCCTCGCGGGACCTGGCACCACCAGTCTGGCCCTGGCTCTGATACCATCTTTAACAAACAAGCGTAACCGCACCATCATATTGTCCACTTTGCCAGCCAGCACGCCCTCAGCGCCTGCCCTTCACGGTTTTTAAAATGCGTCACGTTGGTGAAGGTATCCAGCCTCTTATAAGGAAGCCTTTATTCCCTTTCACAACCGATGTAGGATATCATAATCCACCCCCTTAAGGGGTTCAGCGTCCTCGCGGGACCTGGCACCACCAGTCTGGCCCTGGCTCTGATACCATCTTTAACAAACAAGCGTAACCGCACCATCATATTGTCCACTTTGCCAGCCAGCACGCCCTCAGCGCCTGCCCTTCACGGTTTTTAAAATGCGTCACGTTGGTGAAGGTATCCAGCCCCTTATAAGGAAGCCTTTGTTCCCCTTCAAAACCGATGCGGGATATCACAAACCACCCCCTTAAGGGGTCCAGCGTCCTCCGGGACTTGGCACCATCGGTCCAGCCATGGCTCTGATACCGAACTGTCACACCCCCAAATTACCACTTACGAAGTTTTACAGCAAGGCATGTGACGTACCAGAATCTAGCCACTGATTATGTCGGACTAATAATAAATAATATAAAATGAAGTGATCATATCCAACATGAATAGTGAACTTCACATTAAACGTTTCAAACATAGTATGTGTTCAGCGGAAGCAATGTAAACATCTCAACAACTGAAATCAAACCGTTTTAAAACATAAAGTATTAATGTTTGCAATCCGGTCTCACGCCCCATGACACTTCAACTCCTCAGACTACAAGTTTTCATGCAAGATATATCTAACGACCTACAAGCATGCAGAAAAAGTGTATCAACGCTTAACCCGGCGTCATAATTTAGTTACCGTAAAACAAGTAGGTGTTTAGTTTAAAGACATGTCATTAATAAACTCGATACCGAAGTGACTGTTATGTTTGTTTGCCCTCATCAATGCCTATCAACATTGGGCATGTGTTTAAGGTCCTTAATTCACGCCCGTCCTCCTAGGTACGGTGTAAGGTTTGTCAAGCCTAATAGCGCTATCAATTAATAACCCGTTGTCTCCAAGGAAACTAGTTCGGTAGTAAGTAGGGACTTTCATGATAGAGTTGAATTTATTAACTAAAATTGAAATTAAACTACAACATTTATAAAATGTATTCCTCCAAGGAATAGTTGTTTGCCCCCCTGGGACGCATGCTTGTGAAAGAGTAGTGAACTCACCTTAGTTTGCTCGGTATGTGTTAACGTGCTTTTTAGCGTTAATAAAGTGATAGGTCCGTTACACGCGACCTGATGTACGATATATGTAAGTATGCATGTATGTAGGGTTATGCGATCCCTAATTTTCCAAACAACAGTGTTCCATGATGATCAAATTAACATGTTTTATCTTACAATAACTACAGTAGCCAGGGTTTTTGTTTCACATAGAGAGAGAGAGAAAACTTGCATTTCATTCAATGACTATAAATACATGATCCTAAGTTCGGACAAAAAGACCTTGCAAAATTAACTCCATCATAAGTTCTATCACCACAAGTTCTATCAATAATCAAGTTCTATCAATACATGTAAACAAGTTTGGACAATTAAGTTCTATCAATATGTGTAAACAAGTTCGGACAATTAAGTTCTATAAATATATGTAAAGAAGTTCGGATCCCCATTGTCCTCATTAAATTTTGACCCTCTTATATATGTGTAAATCCAAAAGTTTCATCATATATACATAAGTTCGGACTATTTACTAACCTATTAAACTTGGATAGGTGTAAGCTCATTAAATTCGGACAAGGCCTGATCACCACATAAGTTCAGACTATATGTACATGTTCGGATCATGAATAACTAAATCTGGACCCTAGAGTTATTCAGACAAGCACGGTAACAACCCTAAAAAATATTCCCGACGACAACCCATAATCAAAACTCCTAGTGCGCGCGACAAAACTTATGATATTCAGAAAACTTAGCGGTTAAGAAAACTTGGCGATTGACGAACCAACCCGCACAAAAATACCTTTGTTAAACTCACAATTAAAAACCGAACCATTTGGGATCAAGACCCGAGTATACGCAATAAGAATCAGCATGAAAATCGAGAAAAACGCATGATTGGGCGAAAAAGACGGCCAAGCACACGTGTCACGCCCATGCGCCACGTGTCAGACCTATGCTGGACACGTGGCAGACCTATGCCAGGCCGACCGCCCTGGCGCGTCTCGCCAGGACCCTGGTTTCTCCCGCGACGCGCGGGAGAGCCCAATTTTGGGTATATAAAGGCTAGTCTGGGAAATGTTCAGATGCACCAGTTCGACCGAATTTTGATGAACTCTCTCTCCCGTACGTCCGTTTCTTTGCAATATACCCCTAAAACCCCTAAACCTGCGAAACTCGGCCGCGTTGTAAGTGTTTTAACCTTGATCACTGATTCGATACTCTGTCCAATTGATCTAAAACCCAACATCGGATGCCAAAGTGCTACCTGTATATAAGGCTATACTTTGTAAACTACGTTGGGGATTTGTCTCGTGATGTATCGTTAAAGTTTAAGTTGGGTTATTGTACTGACACGTGTTGCATTGTAGTGTTTTTAGGAACTCAGAAATAACACTGGGAAGCTCTAAGATAACAACCTTAAAACTACAAAGTGAGTAATTCTTTCTTTTTACCAAATGCTTTGCAAAACCCTAAATGTTTTTCAGTTATATTACAATGATTAAGTTTCTGTATTCTTACCGGGAAACTACCATCAGTATGTGGGGTTTTGTATACATTACATGATAATCTTCACTATCTGACAATGAGTTAGCCAATGAGTGATATGACCACAGTCACAGGAACTGCCACCGAGTGACAGATACTATTTAAAATAGTTTATTTACAATTGGACAATGAGCTAGCCAATAGTAGTTTGGTAAGATAAACAAATGTAAAAACTCTTAATGCTGTAAATATAAGAATGTGTCATTTTGTACAAACTGAATGAACTCACCAATATCACCTGCTGATAAAATGTTTTTAAACATGTTTCAGGTAAATACATTAAGAGTTGGGATACGGCACCGAAAGGCTTAAAGAAGTGGCTTATTTTATCACTTAAATTAAGAAACGTTGTTTTATGTATTCGGGTTTATCCCTTATTAAAATCTACCTTTATAAAACCTGGGTTTTATTCCCATCTGTTTAAATAAATAAAATCCGGTGTTTTTAAACTATGATATTTTTCCTAACTCACGGTCCTGATGAAATTTCCGCTACGATGTTTTCAAAATAACCACTGGTACCACTTACCGCTCACGGCTCCCGTCCAGGGTGTGGTCGGGGGCTGTGACAGAAGTGGTATCAGAGCCACTAGTTTAAGCAATTAAGTGTTGTGATAATATCTAAGCTTAAACAAAAGAGTTAGGAAATTGATATTAACTGGTAGCACCAGAATAGTATTTAGACTTGAACTTAAGAAAGATGCACTTTTAAAATCATGGTTTGAGAAAATTCTTTTTACGGGAAAAACTATTTCCTCTCTGGCAAGATTGGGTATGGTGTGGTAGACTCTCCAACTTGTCCGGGTAAGATGGGGTAGCCTCTCCGGCGAGACCGGGTAAGAAGGTGGTATATGTTATGTTAAAAAGTTACAAAATTCCCTAAATAATACCATGACCTGATGTCTGACCTGTATTTGGAAATATGAACTTGTTAAATACATTAACCTTCTGAATGGTATGTAGATTACAATATATGAAACATATAATCGTATAGATATTTATATCTACAAGGAAATCTAAAAGCCATTCAGGTGCTATTTTAAACTTAAACCATGAAGTTAAGAGGTTAATACAAAATAACCTATGAGTTATTTCTGAGAATATAAATTTAAATATTTATGATTGTTTTGTTTTAATTGTTCTATAATATTAATACTTGCAAATCAGATGTCGAATGAAGTATCACATAATCAAGAAGTTCATGTGAATAATAAAAATCTCTTAGACAAAGATGTCACAGAAAACCTAATCGCCCAAGGAATAGCCAATGCTATCCCGTTAATTATTGAGGCTGTTAAAAATCCCGTAGAACGTACCAAGGCTGTGAGTAGTAAGCGTACTCGTAGTAAGAACTTTAGCCACATCGTCATCGTCAATGGAGGCAATGATGATATTATCAAAACCCCATTTCCTAAAAAGATGAAGGCAATGATTCTCGGGTGTACCTACAAAGAATTTCTAGCTTGTAAACCAACAGAGTTCATAGGCAGTGAAGGAGCTACAGCTGCTCTGTGATGGTTGGAAAAGACGGAAGCTGTTCATAAGATCAACAAGTGTGCCGAAGAAGATAAGGTGATGTATGCTTCCAACCTCTTTAAAGATGAAGCCTTAGAATGGTGGAATACTATTCTTCAGGCAAAAGGAAGTGACTTGGCCTATGCCATGAACTGGGGAGAATTCAAGGAAATGGTAGAAAGAAAATTTTGTCCTCCTTATGAGAAGAAACAAATGGCAAACAAGTTCCTAAATCATAGAATGGTCGATTTGAAGTGTCGTGAATATACTACAACGTTCTTCGAATATGCTAGAATGGTACCAACTCTGGCTTCACCAGAACTAGTATTAATTTCTCGTTATATTTGGGGTTTAGTCAGTGAAATCCAAGATATGGTAAGGCAAGTAGACCACATTCTATTGAAGAGACAGTTGAACTAGCTAACACCCTGACAGATGGACTAATCCGAACAAAAGAAGAAAACAAGAAGAAGGAGTTAGCTCGGAAAATTACCCACGAATTTTGCCTTGATGATTCCCATAAGAAGAAAGGAACTGAACCGTCATTTGAGAAACCTATCTACAGAAACTATAATAAAAAGCATTTAGGAAAATGCTACTTTAAAAGGAGACCCTAGTGTAACATCTGCAAAACACCTGGCCATAAGGAAGAACAATGCAAGAGGAAAAACCCAGTCTGTTTTAACTGTGGTGAAACAGGCCATATTCGCCGATATTGCCCAAAACTGACGAAGGCAACCGACAACAAGGCAAAAACAACAGACGGAGCTAAGAAGAACGCACGAGCATTCGTACTTACTACGCAGGAAGCAAAAATGGTTCAAGACGTGATCGCTGATATGTAATATCTATGTTAAAGTATTATTTGACCCTAGCACAAATTAAAGTTTATAAATAATGCTTTCTATCAAATACTTCATCTGTTCAGAACCATAATAGACTTGTTTGGTATTCACCTTCTTTGAATCATTTGTTGGTTACGACACCTTGTGGTGGCCTTTTCACTAACTTGAGGCTTGAGCTAATCTCGTTTGCACACCTGATATACGGGTTTATTTCTTCTTTAAACCCATCTGAAACAGGCCATATTCGCCGATATTGCCCAAAACTGACGAAGGCAACCGACAACAAGGCAAAAACAACAGACGGAGCTAAGAAGAACGCGCGAGCATTCGTACTTACTACGCAGGAAGCAAAAATGGTTCCAGACGTGATCGCTGATATGTAATATCTATGTTAAAGTATTATTTGACCCTAGCACAAATTAAAGTTTATAAATAATGCTTTCTATCAAATACTTCATCTGTTCAGAACCATAATAGACTTGTTTGGTATTCACCTTCTTTGAATCATTTGTTGGTTACGACACATTGTGGTGGCCTTTTCACTAACTTGAGGCTTGAGCTAATCTCGTTTGCACACCTGATATACGGGTTTATTTATTCTTAAAACCCATCTTCTTAATTCATTGTCATAAAATAGTCTTAATACAACTATGTGTTAAGATAAGAGTACACAACTTCATGTTATTTTTAGGTGTACCTTTAACGGTTCTTTCATCATTTATCGGAAAAAAATCTACAATATTCATTTGTTCTTTCATCATAAAATTCAAAATCCTAAGAGATTTTTTTGAAATAAATATTCGAATTTACTTCATTAAACTTTTCAATTGATTACAAACACGGTGAACTTGTTCGGTCACCGTAATTATTGAACTATTTAGATCATTACAACACCTTGCGACGTCGGTACAAATTTGTAGCTTGGGCTAGTCATGATCATACAAAACTACGTATGCTTTTCGTTTGACTCATCATTGAAAGTAGTCTTAATGCAACTATGTATTAAGACAATGATACACTAAACTCTGTTATATTTCGGTGTATCCTTTTTAATTCAATAATGTCAACACATTGATTTTTTCCTCATGATTTGATAGTTGACACATCATCTTCGTACTTCTATTTCGTTTGAGCTTGTTGATTCTAAGTCTTCCTTAATTGACAACCAAAGTAAGTTTTCCATTGGCAGTGAATTCCATTATTTCTAAGAGTCATTCACAAATTGTAAACATTCGATTTAGACATCCGTTGGTCATAAATCTCTCTTTTGATTTGACCCATGTAAATTTAGTCACTATGATAATTATATCATTTTACTTCGCTCATTTGATATCAATTTCTAGAAATAATTCCATTAAACCATTGAGTTCTATTTATTGTAAAACTTATATTCACAAAATTTGAATATGTCCTGATCCATTAATAACTGTCATTTACCTTAATCCTATTAATATTGAACAACGCGTAAAATAAATCGAAAATGACATCATAACCTAAATCTCGAGGACGAGATTTAAAACAAGGTGGGGAGGATGTAAAAACCCTAAAAAATATTCCCGACGACAACCCGTAATCAAAACTGCTAGTGCACGCGACAAAACTTATGATAATCAGAAAACTTAGCGGTTAAGAAAACTTGGCGATTGACGAACCAACCCGCACAAAAATACCCTTGTTAAACTCACAATTAAAAACCGAACCATTTGGGATCAAGACCCGAGTATACGCAATACGAATCAGCACAAAAATCGAGAAAAACGCACGATTAGGCGAAAAAAGCGGCCAAGAAAATGTGTCATGCCCATGCGCCACGTGTCAGACCTATGCTGGACACATGGCAGACCTATGCCAGGCTGACCGCCCCGGCGCGTCTCGCCAGGAACCCTGGTTTCTCCAGCGACGCGCGGGAGAGCCCAATTTTGGGTATATAAAGGCCAGTCTGGGAGATGTTCAGATGCACCAGTTCGACCAAATTTTGATGAACTCTCTCTCCCGTACGTCCGTTTCTTTGCAATATACCCCTAAAACCCCTAAACCTGCAAAACTCGGCCGCGTTATAAGTGTTTTAACCTTGATCACTGATTCGATACTTTGTCCGATTGATCTAAAACCCAACAACGGATGCCAAAGTGCTGCCTGTATATAAGGCTATACTTTGTAAACTACGTTGGGGTTTTGCCTCGTGATGTATCGTTAAAGTTTAAGTTGGGTTATTGTACTGACACGTGTTGCATTGTAATGTTATTAGGAACTCAGAAATAACACCGGGAAGCTCTAAGATAACAACCTTAAAACTACAAAGTGAGTAATTCTTTCTTTTTACCAAATGCTTTGCAAAACCCTAAATGTTTTTCAGTTATATTACAGTGATTAAGTTTGTGTATTCTTACCGGGAAACTACCATCAGTATATGGGGTTTTGTATACATTACTTGATAATCTTCACTATCGGACAATGAGTTAGCCAATGAGTGATATGACCACAGTCACAGGAACTGCCACCGAGTGACAAATACTATTTAAAATAGTTTCTTTACTATTGGACAATGAGTTAGCCATAGTAGTTTGGTAAGATAAACAAATGTAAAAACTCTTAATGCTGTAAATATAAGAATGTGTCATTTTGTACAAAATGAATGAACTCACCAATATCACCTGCTGATAAAATGTTTTTAAACATGTTTCAGGTAAATACATTAAGAGTTGGGATACAGCACCGAAAGGCTTAAAGAAGTGGCTTATTTTATCACTTAAATTAAGAAACGTTGTTTTATGAATTCGGGTTTATCCCTTATTAAAATCTACCTTTATAAAACCTGGGTTTTATTCCCATCTGTTTAAATAAATAAAATCCGGTGTTTTTAAACTCTGATATTTTTCCTAACTCACGGTCCTGATGAAATTTCCGCTATGATGTTTTCAAAATAACCACTGGTACCACTTGCCCGCTCACGGCTCCCGTCCAGGGTGTGGTCGGGGGCTGTGACAAGCACTCTCTAATCTGGACCCTTTCATATGCATATAAGTTCAGATGATATTGATTTAAATTCGGACCACTTAGATTAAATACAAACTCAGACTGCTTACTTATATCCTTGTTAAACTCGGACAAGGGTAAGCATGTTAAATTCGGACCCATTTACGAGTTTCAAAAACTCGGACTCTGTGACTTCACAAAGTCGGATCACTTACAATCGTACACTAACATGAAATCAAGCAGAAATCACAACAGTTTCTCAATACAACAGTTTCAATTCTACCAAAATCCTAATCTCAACGATGTAATCAATCACATCAATAGTTTAGCATTCCTATCATGTCAAATGCATCACTAATCATCAAAAAACAGTTATATTCAACAAGTATGATCAACTACACACAATCAATAGTTTGGATCATCTAGAGTTTGCATGAATCAAAAGACCAAGTTCTTAACATAAACATAAACACATACCTTAGATTCAATCTAGTGTTGTTCTAGGAGGATTGGAATGATCAAGATTAAGGATGGAAAATTGTGTTGTAAAGCCAAAATGATCAGAGAATGTTTTGAGAAGAATGAACTGCCGTACAATGATTTTGAGAGGTGTTTAGGGTTTGTGTTTTATTATAACTTCCCTAATATCCATAACACACCCTTAATTATAAAATCTTCACATAAAGCACACAACATCTTGTAATTTACAATTAAGGCATATAATTCAGGTATCTGTCAAGCATGCAATAGTTTCGCATAAACAGTTTCGTATAAACCATCCGTTTACAATTATTATTCGTGTTAGTCACAAACGTTCAGAGTTATCATGTGAGTGTTTTGGTAATTCCCCGAATTACCAAAGTAGACTCATTTCACTAACCCTAGTTAAATGCAGTGCTATGAATGTATTGTCTAAATTAACTGTGGTTAGGTTAAAGTATTAACCTGAAATTGCGAGTTGTTACATCATCCTCAAGTTGAAAGAAATTTCGTCCCGAAATTTGATAAGTAGACACAGGGGAGTGAAAGACGAGTTAAGATGACTGTGGATTTTCCTCGGGTACCACATCGGGCCTTGGATTACCAATACCCGACCCAAGCCCTGCCCATTGCCATTCCTACTAATATGGCTAAAATTAGAGCTCTACCATGGGAGAAGTGGGTGCATTTTTTATGTAGCGGACATTGTACGAGTCCTATTTGATTTTTTCCGTTTTTCATTTTTATTTGTTGTTTTTCCTCCAGTTTCTTGTTGGCCATATATATATATATATATATATATATATAGTTGTTGCCGTTAAAAAATGAACATTATCAACTTATTGATAAAAAAAGGTATTAATAATCATACACCCTTCCCCTCTATCTCTCTCTCTATATACATAGATATATATAGAGAAAGAGATAGAGTGAAAAATAGTGTGAAAATAAGACTAAGGGTGTAAGAATAAAAGGAACTTAAAAAAACTTGTCGTTTCCAGTGTTGTAAAAATCGCGACTAGGCGGCGACTAGTCGCCGATTAATCGCTAGTCGGCCAGTAACTGGGTAATTTTTCGTTAATCAGTCCATTAATCGCTAGTCGGCCCTAGTCGAACCTAGTCAGCCCATGTCGGCCAGCCAAAAATCGACGTTTCTGGCCAAATTCCGGAATAAACCTATATATTCCGGCCAAAACCTCTAAATTCCGGTCAGTTTTCAACCAAAACATGTGAATTCCAACAACTAATCTTTTATACTTAGAGGATGTTTGGCTTAGCTTATTTGAAGGCAAAAGGACTTTTAAACCAAGGATTTTTCTAAAAGAACTTTTGGGTTTTGAAAAGTTAAAAATTCTTACTTTTCAAAAACCCTTGAATCTAGCTTTAGTTAGAAGAAAAAGTAGAATTCTTTCTTCAATTGTCAAACACTAGTTTACAACTTATTAACTTATAAGAAGTCAATAAGTTAAAAGTTGGGGAAAATAAGCTAAGCCAATCATCCACTTAAAAAAAACGAGTTGAGTAAAGTTAAAACTTAGCTACTTAATATATTTACCTATAAAAATGTGTATATGTATACATAAAACTGAAACTTACATATAGAAAACCCGATCCGATTAATTCCGAGTACTCGCTAGTCCCCACCTCACCGCGACTAGTGACTTCTCAAACTTTGATTAATTCTTAAAAGATATAAAATATTTTATTTCCTTTAACAAAAGTACTTGTCCACACTTGCATCGATGACTTTCAACTTTAACAAGTCAATACTCAATGAACTTGCCAGGAAGATGCTACCAGTTTCCCCAAAATCAACATATATTCCAAAGTCCAACATCCAATTATTAAAGATCTCAATCATCTCCTCCCTAAACCCACTTCCTTTTCACTCTGCAACAACAATCTTTAACCCCAATGGCTGATGCAGCTGTGGAATTCCTGTTAGGCAATCTCAAACAACTTCTTGTCTACAACGCCCACTTAATCTCAAGCGTCAAAGACCAAGTGGACTCTCTATGCAACGACCTCCGTCTACTCGCAGCTTTCGTCAAAGAAACCACCGAGAGCCGGAACAAACACGCGGTTGTGAAAGAACTTGTTAGAAGGATCCGAATCGAAGTGTACAAAGCTGAAGACATTGTGGATATGTACGTGTTCCATGCATCTGTTCAAAGATCACGAACCCATTTCGTCAAAGCGCTTCATATCCCGGATTACTCCATGAAATTACGAAGTGTCGGGAGAGAAATCCAGGATATACGACGTCGTGTGAAGGAGATCCAGGATAATAAACTGTTTGCAAATGAGGTGTTTAACAAGACAGAAACTTTTATCAGGTATTTCCTTCTTTTTTTTAATTTTTTTATTTTATAAAAGGGGCAGATATTTCTAATTGTATTCCAAGTTGTTTATGGTATGGTTTGTGTCATGTTGGTTGTCAGGTTGAAATGTGCAAGAGCAAGCCGGCTTATATATTACTAGTTATAAATAGGTTGTTAGGATGTAATCGGGTTATTGCTAACGTGGTTAATAGGTTTTTTTTTAATAAAAATTAACATCTTAAAAATGGAAAAATGAAAATGAGACAAAAAAACAAAATAAAGAGTGTTGTAAGAATTGCTAGGCGCTAGTTGGCCGGTGGGCACCTGCTAGCAATTAATCGAGATTAGTAGGGATTAACTAGGATTAATCGGATTGGCATTTTATATGTAATTTGAAGTTTTACTTGTATTTACTCATACTTTTATATGTATTTTTTTAGGTACACATGTTTTAACATTTTTTTCAACCCATATTTTCTAGTAGATAGGATTAATTGCCGGAATTTACATGTTTTGGTAAAAAATCTGCCGGAATCGCTAGACTGCCATCGATTTTTGGCTAATTAGAACTGGATTTGACCACTGTTGACTGCCTATTGATTAACTGGCCGATTAGATAAAAATTAGTCGATGAACCTCCCACTAGCTTAATAAGCGAATAATCGGAGGCTAGTCTGGATTTTTACAACCATGAAATAAAGTTGTAAAAGTTTTATTTTAACTATTTAAATGGGTTAACAGGTCAACCCATTTGTTATACGGGTCAACCTGAACCCAACATGTTTTTTTAATGGGTCAACTCGAACAATAACCATTTTTAAATAAGTTGTGTTAGTCAACCTAAAATCTTTTTTTCTTTTGGTGTCGTGCCAAGAATTGGAGCCCATGAAATCGTCCAAACCAGTCTTCGTTGGTCTAGTTTCACGGGGTTTTCTTTTTTAACTTTTGGTCAGTCGGTTTCCAAAACTTAAACCATAGTAAACAGTTTGGTTTACGGTTTATACCAAACATCGACTGGACCATTCCAATCATTGTTTCCTGTGGTTGAATTTCGCTTCACTCAGAACATAATATCAAATATGATATATTCATATGTATTCATGTCTAAGAGAAATAATGTTTGTTCTTATGTGTATTGATAAATCAGAGGCTTCTGTTTTGAAAAATGTTTTAATTTTTGCTTTTAGATGCTGCATTCTTCTGTATTTATTTTGGCAACTTGATTTATATATATAATGTATGTTGGGAGTTTCATTTTGGCAGCTTGTATTAGAGAATTTAATTTTAGACAGAGGTCTTTTATCAATTTCATAGTTTATTTTTGGAGAACCTGTATAAAGTTCCAAATATCCCAAAAGTCTAAGCCTGAAGCCAAATCGTTAGTAACGGTTTAGTTTTAATTTTCAACAATTTGATTTTGGTTTTCAATAATAAAAAAAACGTTGGTAACAGTCTGACCTATAAATCGTTAAAACCGTGAATACGATTGTCTAATTCTACTACTAAACTATACATTTCAGGTGTCCTCCGTCTGTGGAGGAGGAGAACGTTGTGGGTTTTGATAAAGAAGCCGAAAATGTTATCGGGTGGCTCAAGGCGGCTACGGATGAGCTGGAGGTGATATCCGTGGTAGGCATGGGTGGGTTAGGAAAAACCACTCTCGTTAAGAAAGTGTACAATGATTCATCCGTACAATACGAGTTTTTCATCCGTTCATGGGTTTATGTTTCACAAGTTTATAGCACACGTGAGGTGTTTCTTAAAATTTTGTACGATGTTACAAGAGAAAATAAAGATATGTCACAGTGGAGCGTGGAGACAATAGCTGATGAACTTAGAACAAGATTGAAAGATGGGAAGTATCTAATTGTGCTAGATGATATCTGGACTAAAAAGGCATGGGATGATCTGAAAATTGTGTTCCCCAATAATAGAAATGGTAGTCGAATCTTGATAACGAGTCGAAACAAAGATGTGGCAGTACACGCGAAAAAGAGTCTTGATCCTTATCAGCTTCGGTTTCTTACAGATGATGAAAGTTGGGAGCTTTTGGAGAAAAAAGTGTTCCCAAAAGGAACACGTTGCTCGAAGGAATTGGAGGGTTTAGGGAAGCAAATCGCAATAAAATGTTATGGGTTGCCTCTCGCGATTGTGGTGATCGCGGGGATTTTGAAGAAGAAAGATAAAGCACGTAGTTCGTGGGAGAAAGTTGAGCAGAAGGTGAATACATATGTAGCTATGGAGCCGGAGCAATGTATGGAGGTGTTAGCATTAAGTTATAATCATTTACCTTATGATTTGAAAGCTTGTTTTCTATATTTTGGTGTTTTCCCGGAAGATTTTGAGATACCGGTGTGGAAATTGATCCATATTTGGGTTGCTGAGGGTTTATTCAGCGGATTGGAGACGCAAGCGCAGAAGAAATGGCAGAAGAGAACTTGCAAGATCTTGTGGATCGAAACTTGATATTGGTTGAAAAGAGGAGGGCTAATGGTGGGATTAAAACATGTCGGATTCATGATATGTTGCATGATATGTGTGTTAAACAAGCTGAAGAAGAGAACTTTTTTAAAGAAATCAAAGGTTTGGAACCATCCATGATTAAGTCAGTTGATCCAAATGTCTTTCGTCGTGTTTCTGTTCATTCTCGGGTCTCGGATTATGTTTCTACCAAGCCCGATTCTTCACACGTTCGGTCTTTCTTGTGTTATGCTAAGGAAGAAACAGTTTTGCGTCCAGAACTCATAACATACTTCCCGGGCTCGTATAGTTTGCTTAGAGTTCTGGATGTTCTCCCTATTAGTTTCTCTCGGTTCCCAAGCATCCAACTCGTTCATTTAAGGTACATTGCGTTGCTAGGCACGTTTGAAGTTCTTCCTGCAGCCATCTCGAACCTTTGGAACCTACAAACGCTCATAGTCGAGACAAACTATCGTAAAATTGAGGTTAAAGCGGATCTATGGAAGTTGTTACAGTTAAGGCATGTTTACACAAGTGCAGCGAGTGTTTTGCCGACCCCGTCTTCTAACTCACGAAAGGGTGGTAAAGATCCTTTGGGTAACGAAAACCTTAAAACCATGTCTAAAGTATCACCGAATAGTTGTACCGATGTAATTTTAGCACGGACACCAAATCTACAAAAGCTCGGTATTCGTGGGAATTTGGCATTGCTTTTGGGAGAGAAAAAAGGTATTGGTAAGTTCGATAATATTGCAAAATTAAGTCATCTCGAGAAGTTGAAATTGTTGAACGACACATACCCGATTTCACCATTGGATGGTAAGTTGCGTGCTCTTCCCGATTGGTATAAGTTCCCACCAAAGCTAAAGAAACTTACATTATCTGACACCATGCTTGATTGGGAGCAAATGTCGGTTCTTGGAAAGCTTCTGGCGCTTGAGGTTCTTAAACTCGGGGACAATGCGTTTGTGGGTGAACGATGGGTAACACCCGATGGTGGTTTTGTTCAGCTGAGAGTTCTTCATATTGGGAAGACGGATTTGGTGCGTTGGGAGGTTGTTGGCTATCAATTTCCTCAACTTCAACGGGTTAGCTTGAAACATTGTGAACAACTTGCTGCAATCCCTTCAGGTCTAGGGGACATATCGACTCTTGAGTTTATGGAATTGTCTTGGACTTCTCGTTTAGCAATTTCTTCAGCGCGTTCGATTAAAAAGAATTTTAAGCTGGTTGTTTTCCCTCCTGATCAAGACACTCAAACTTGAGGTCTAATTGATGTTACTGGTAAGAGGTTGTTTGTGCAATGATCATTTCTTTTATTCATATAAAGATTGAGACTGGACTTACTAGATTCGAAGATGAACCTTGCATTAGACCATTAGTACTTTTGCATAAAATATTAAATGTAATCAATAAAATTAAAATTTACTTCCCATGTTAATTAAAATATTTTATCCTACACACTTTATACCAAAACGTTCTACACAATTTATACCAAAAAGTTCTTAAAAGTCCGTCCAACTACCAATCTGAGATGATGGGTTTTGGGCCCAACATTAAGCCCACCCACCAAAGGTTTTAATATGGATCAAGTGTTGAGTCTGTCTCTGTGAAGTTTCTAAAAATTTCACTCCATTGCCCAAGCCAAGTTAATACACATTTTGAAATGTGAATAGATATTACACAGCAAGATTTTGTGATCAAAACATCTAATATGAAATACAAGAGCAAACTCACCTACATCCAAAATATACATAAGCTTTCAGTTTATAACATCATACACAAAATTGCATTCGAGTCATTTGACATCAATATTTTAGATGGATAAATGTTCTCATAATAATAAATAATATATAAAGAGTCACTTCAATATTTTCCTGAGTATGATTCTAAACTTTTCAAATTCAAAAGGGTTTACTTTATTAATTTACAATCCAGCGTGGGGTATAGGTTGTAAGCAAAACATGCTCCAAAAGATTATGTAGTTTGTATGACTTAAATATTAGGGTCAAATGACTCAAATACGGGTTTTATCACTCTGATTTAGTCAAAAGATAAGTTTCAAGTTATATTATTTATTTATTATAAATTTAACTAGGACAATCTATGGATTATTATTATTTTTTTTTTTGGTCATTTTAGTTTGCTCACAAACTCCATTCCTGAAAACACACATGCACACTAGGAATCACACTCCCCCATTATTGTTGTTATTTTGTGTGAAAACTTGGGATTATGGTTTTCTTTTATGATATAGAAGATACAGATACATCAACTTACGTTTATATTATATTTCGTTTTTAACTAAGTAATAAAATATATTTAAATTGAATTTTAAGAAAGAAATAGATTGTTAACATTTAATAAAAACATATAATCAAATAAAAACAAACATAAAATGAATAAAAACTTACAAGAAAATAAAAAAATCTTAATCCAGAAAAAAAAATTAAGATAGGTTTCGGGGTCTCCTGATTCCGGCACACATCTTTAAATGCATTCTCTTATGCTTCTCATCCATGCCCGAGGTCCTTCATAAGTATGTTGATGTTTGTTTATACAGAAATTGTTTAGTGATATAATAACTATCTTTAATTAAAAAATAAGTATCAAAAGTTAAGTAGAACAAGGATGCGAAAAAACCAGAAAGAAGTTATCTGCAATGGATGAAATACATCCTCTATGATTTTCTTTTATTATGTAGTATAGATATATATAGATATATCTTACTTACTTTTATAATATTTTTATTTTGTATTTTGTTTATAACTAAGTAACTAAGTGTTTAACATTTAATAAAAATATACAATCAAATAAAAACACATATAAAATGAATAAAAATTTACAAGAATTAAAAAAATAACATACATAAGCTAGAAAAAAGTAAGATAAGCTTCGGGGTCTCTTGATTTCGGCACACATCTTCGGAGGTATTCTCTTACGCTCTTCATCCATGAGCAAGTGGTCCATTATAAGTATGTTAATGTTTTGTTTATATATAAATTGTTCCATTCAATCTTTGAAGGAGTCCATGTTTGATTTCAATTTTTCTCTTTCTTTTGCCCTTGCCTTGGTCGCCGCCTTCGCTTTCTTTTGGCCAGTTAGACAAGGTAATTCTTCAAATTGGTTAGACAGGTTGATCCTCAAATCTGCAATTGACTCCAGAGTATCAATAATGTCGAGATCGACAACGTATGTGTTCTCGTCAGAAACAGACGTTCTATAGTGGCCAGAACTGGATGTCTTCGTCCTCTTTGGTCTTATGGGTAGCATATTTCACCATTTGGGCTCGTTTTATGCGCTCATATTTGGAATTTGCTTTCGTGTCTGTGTTGTATTCTGTTTTGGTTAGCTCCGAAACTTAATCATCCTAGCGGTTAACCAACCTTTTAAAACCGAATTTATAACCGAATGGTCGGTTAACCAATGTCTCAAAAACAATAACAATCAGTTATGTTGGTTATCGGTGGAAAACGATTTTATTAGTTGTAACGATTAAGGCGATTAATATGTCAACCCCTACAAAATTGCATGTAACAATAATCAATATAATAACGGTAATACCGATATAATACTAATAATAATAATTAAAGTAATAGTAATAGTATAAATATAGTTAAATAAAATTATAGTACTGTAGTTAGATAAAACTATAGTATCATAAATTTAATAATAAGTACTATTATCTATAGTTAAGAACGAACGTTGAGGAACAGTTAATATTATCTATGCTTTATCTATACTTTAAGAACGAACGTTGAGGAACAGTTAATATTATCTATTTTTAAATTTAGCATATATATTTTTTAAACTTAATTTTTTTTCACCAATTGTTTTTCTATATTATTTCTCCCCCCCCCCCCCCCCCCCCCCCCCCCCCCCCCCCGCTTTGCATCTGGTAACAAGATTTTTCTACTTGAACACAATAGAAGCCTAACTTGATCCCTGTGACTTTCGGCTTCACTCTTTATGATTAAAGGTTTAAAAACCATTTGCCTAAATCACTCTTAATATAGTCGAACGCTAAATTAAATTGGTTTGATTACTATTTCGTCACTCTAAATTAATATTTTTGCTTTTAAATGTAGCCTGTATATTTTTGGGACTTTCAAATTTTGCCATCAATTGTTTTTCTATATTATTTTTCTTCCTCGTGGCTTTGCATCTGGTAACAAGATCTTTCTAATTGAACACAATAGGAACCTAACTCGAGCCCTGTGACTTTCTGCTTCACTCTTTGTAATTGAAGGTTTAAAAACCATTTGCCTAAATCACTCTTAACATAGTCGAATGCTAAATTAAATTGGTTTGATTACTATTTTCGTCGTTCTAAATTGTTAGTAGTAATAATAATAATAACTAGTATTGAATTTTGCGCTTCGCGGCAGGTCGTAGGAAGGTGCTGATGAGTTTTTATTTGTTACATGATATATCGATAGGTTATTTATAGACCGTGCAAACTTTAATCTAAAAGACAGTAAATAAGTGATCAAAACGCTTAAGTACACATGTCTAGAGTTAAAAGTTAGCTTTAACTATAATATGTTAAATAAATAATAAGTAAAATAAAAAAATTAAACTAATAAAAAAGATAAAAAGGACAAATATTTGTCAAAAAGGAAAAGATTAACCTTATTAAACTTCAAGGGCCATATGATAACTATATTAAAGTTTGGGGGTTGGAACATAAATCTTTTACAGAAAAAGAATTATTATCAAACTTCAAATGATAGATATATCAAGGTAAAGGGTTATAAATGTAAATCGTTTATAAAAAAATCACTAGAGTTTAGGGGTAGTTGTACGATGGCTCTATTAAAGTTTAGGGGTTAGAAACGAAAATTAATAATAGAAAAAAACAATAATATTGTAACCCAATAAGTCACCTACAAAATCGTTAAAAGACAAACGTCAAAACGTCACCACAAACCTACCCGTTGAAAAACGTATTGATAACACACGTAACGTTATAAAAAAAGAGATATGGACATCAAAATTGTTGCTACCCGTATTGTTGTTGAGGCGAGACCATTGATAATATTTGAAAACTTTCATCAAAAATTGAAACCATTAAAAAGAACTAACATTCAAACGTAGTTAAAAATAAACACTCCGAGAAACAAAATAACATATTATGAGTAGGAAATCAAAAAGTTAAAAAATATTAATGTATTATAAATATGATAGGATAAAAATAAATTTGTCTTATATATTAAAAGATTATTTTAGTTATTGCATATTTAGTAATTTAGAAAAATTAAAATTTTATAAATTGGAAAACAAATCTTACAAGGATAAAATAATATAACTAATAACTAATAAACCCCTTTGCCTAAGCAAAATAGTTGTTACCAGTCTTTTAAAGGTGGTCGAATATATACATAATGAAGAAAAGTTTGAAGGGAAATAAATGAAAGTTCATTTTCTAAAAGAATTTCGAAATGTACATGTAGGGTATGAAGGAAAAAGAGGTTGGCAATACGTGCCTGCCACCAAAACTAATCTATGAAATATAACACTCTTCACAATTAGAATTGTTATTATATAGAAATAGTTTTTAACCCCTGCGTCTTGGGGTGTAGGTCCTAAACCGTGCTAGGTAGTAAGCAAACAGCGACAAAAACTGAAAAATTCGTAAAACAAAAACCTGAATTTCTAGCACTATGTGACGTCAAACATAGGAAAAAACATACGCAAACTTATATTGTGAGCTAACGTAAAACGTAAAGAAACTCATATTTATAGCGATGAAAGTGTAAATTAAAGTAAAAACTCACAATGCAAAAAACTAAATATAAAGAGTTAATTACGTTTTCCGTCCATGTGTTTTGTCAAAAATCACTATTTCAGTCCATTAGTTTAAAAATTACGAAAGTGAAACCATAGGGACTGTTTTTGTAATTTTTAAACTAATAGACTGAAATAGTTATTTTTGATAAAACATAGAGACGGAAAACGTAATTAACTCAAATATAAAAATATGGAGTAAAAATGTAAACCAAATCAAAGTACTAAAAAAACCACAGTCCACCATTCAGAAGCAAAGAGTGGCAGTTTTGTAATCAAGTGTTAATTAAGGCCTAGTTTTTTACTCTTAGCTGAGTGAAAATGTAAACCAAGACCAAACACTACATCAAACTATCAAAAGTAATAAAAAAGATTAAAAAAAAAACCAGTCCGTCATTCAGAACCAAAGAGTGGCAATTTGCAATTAAATCTTAGTTAAGACCTAGTTTTTACACTGTACCTAAGAACTACCCAAATTGTGATATATACTAATACTAGTTGGATGCCCGACTCGCGTTACGAGGCGCTAAACTAAATATGTCTTAGTTTGATAACATACACATATAATACTATTTTTAACACGATCTAAAAAATATATATCAAGTCAACCAATTAAACCAAAACAGTACCATAGTTTTGCTAAAAGAATGTAAAACGGTAGCAAGCATGTAATTTTTAGCTGGGGGCAAAATGGTAATTTGTCAGAAACAATGAGCGAAATCATATTTTTTAACTCAGAGCAAAATCGTAATTTTGAGCTAGGGAGAAAAACTAAAATGACAGTAAGAGTACAAACTTTAACCGGGGCAAAATTGTAATTTTTTAAATTAGAGCAAACTCATTATTTTAAACCGATGACAAATTCATAATTTTAAGCTGGGAAGCAAAACTGTAATTTTATTTTGAACTGGAGCAAAATCATAGTTTAGAACAATAGGTGAAATCGTAATCTTTGGCTGGGGCAAAAGCTTAATTTTATTTTGAGCTAAGGCTAAAATCGTAATTTTAAACTCAAATGTAGATATTGAGATAAGAAAAGGGGAAAAAATACGGGGCAAACTCATTATTTTAAACTGATGGCAGATTCGTAAATTTAAGCTGAGAGGCAAAACTATAATTTTATTTTAAACTGAAGTAAAATCATAGTTTCGAACTAAAGGTAAAATTGTAATTTTTAGCTGAGGACAAAAACGTAATTTTATATTGAACTGAAGGTAAAATCATAATTTTAAACTCAATATAAATATAAATATTAAAATCAAAAAAGGAAAAAAAAAAAAAAAGGAAAAAGTGATGGCCGTCCAAAGCCACCACTAATCTTACATCACTATTCCCGCCGACTTTTCAACTTACGTTTGTAAGCATTGAAAATGAAAACTATTAGTAGTAATATCTATTATATTATATATATGTACTATATACATTTTTCATAGAATATAAATAGTAATTTATAACACCTTAGTATATCATAGAAGTATAAGTGTTCCAAGCAACATATAGATGGATTTTTTTTCTTTATTATTTTTTGAGTTAACTTCGTTTTTGTTTCTTGTATGTGTGAATATACCATGTGTGTATATGTAATAATGATAATACTTTACATGTAAATTACCAAAATACCCTAGTTTTATCTTTTGAAATTACCAAAATATCTTTCTAGTTAACTTCTATTTGGAGTTCATTGGAAAAAAATACCTAAGAACAAGGAGGAAAATGGTTGTTTTTAAACTATTGAGGCAAAAGCGTTAAAATGGTTAAACCACAGGGAACAAAAACAAAATTAACTCTTATTTTATTGTTTTAATTAGTTTTGGTATATTTTATTTTTCTTTTATAACTTTTAAGATACGTTTATTTTAAAGTTTTGAGTATGTGATTTCAACGTGCCTAACTTTATCTATTTCGCGATATAAAAAAATTTCTAACCAAGTTGTTAGTAGTAATATACAAATAATCGAAATATAAATATACATGTTATCAAACACCCCTCACATTTATTTTTTTTAATTATAAATTAATGTCTTTTACCATTTGCGTTATTCTAATAATGTAGTGATTTATAATGTTTCGAATATAACATTGTGATGTGATTATTTTTATCAAAGTTTCAATACAAGTTTTGTTTAAAATCAAACATGCTAGATATAATTGATTTTTTCTTCTTTGGCCCGATGAACAAAACCAATATCGTCTAATCAAATTAGATGTAAGTGGTACAAGTATCATTTTTATGGATTTTTGTAAAAAAAAAAATTCGTTAAAACAGAGTTCTATCAGAAATCGAGTATCTGTCTTATATTGTGTTTGTGCTTATATCTATTTAAGCATATCACGACTTACTTTTTGGGTTTTGTTTTATAGCTGCGGCACCGAGTTTCAGTACCGTACCAATCAATATCGTAATAAACAAAACCAACACAGATCGAATTTCTGCGGTTAGAAATTTCCACTTGTTTCTTACTTAATTGAAATTTACTTCTAATAATCTCTTAAGAAAGTTTATAACATCTCTTAAGAAAGTTTAACGTGTTTGTTTTAAAGATATTAATATTTTTTTCCAAGAAAAGATACGAGTAGGAAGTATACTGAGGTAATTACTTTATTGTTGGATACCTAATAACTTATGAGATATATATTAAATTTAATTAAAGCCGAAATTTTATGAAAAAAAAGATACTATCACCTTGCATCGAAATCCTATTAACTATCGTTCTTTCAAGCTCTATTTATAGTACATATTAGGGTTTTAGGTCCTCTCCTCCAAGATATCCACAAGTTTACAGACGAAAAGTTATGGCTACACCAGCATATTCACACAAGATTATACTCCCAGAATCCCGACAGATTGTCCTCGTGAAAGCACGACCAGGTGAGCGTGTTCGAGATGGTGGACCTGATTACACAATTCTTTTGATGGAACTCAAAACGGATCAAGGGTCAGTACCCGTTCTTGTACCATTGGTTGGATCACATGTATTGGATCATGAAACATGTGTAAAGCTTGCACGTTGGATAACACTGTCTGTTAGCGCAAACATCGTTGAACATTCGGTCGAGATTAATGGAAACAATGTTGAGGAGGGTGAGGAAGAAGAGGTTTGTGTGATTTGTTTGGATGAACTCAAGAAGGGTGACGTCTTGGAACTAACAGAATGCGAACATCGGTATCATGAACAATGCATTGAGAACTGGCTGCAGTTGAAGCAAAATTGTCCAATTTGTAGAGTGGAAATATGATGCAGATTTAGGGTTGCTATCAGTGTGTTTTGGGTTATGTTTGATCATCAAAATACAAAAAGTGATACATGTGTGATTTGCATTAACATGTATAAGTATATAGTTAGGGTTGATATATCTCTATGCTCATATCAAATACTATATAAATTTTGTAGAAGCTTAATGATTTAACTGAAAACAAGTCAAAACTTGAGACACTAATGTTTAATCTCAAGTAGAGTTAATGTTCGGAATTCCATGATGTATTAGGAACTAAGACTTTTATATATTTATATATTTATATACGATGTTGTTAGAATAGAAAGATAATTTTAAACAATGTTCACGAAAAGTTTATATAACATAAACGAATCTTTTCGGTTTTTATAGAAACTGTTATCAAACATATCTCTAATATGTTGGTTCAAGTTAGACCTTCGGAACAACATGTAGTTTGAAACAAAGCGTATCAAATATAGCAATCAGAAACCTAGAAACCTTGATATGAGTATCACCAACTCTATGATTCATTCTTTTGTATTACTTTCATTTGAGTTATTTTTCTGCTTGTGTTTGAATGTTGTTCAAGTTTTAAAATCTAGTGTCGATGCGTGATTGATCCATGTAGATTAATGATGTGTTTATTGTTCCGGTTTTAAGATTCATTGTCACACCCATGGTAATAAAACTTACAATAATATTTGGGTGGTAGGGACGCCCATCACTCACCACCCACCCATCACTCATAACATTCAATCAAGTTCCGCCATGTCATCAAGCAATATTCCATCACTCACAATCTTTTTTTATTGGAAATGCCCATCACTCACCACCACACCCAACAATTTCCCTCAAAACCAACAATTTCCCTCACCACCCAATACCCCATCACGCGTCAAAAAAATTACGCGTTCTAAACTTGACGCATGCTTAAACTAGTGGCGGTGGTGATCTTCTTTTTATCACGCGTTATATAGGACCATAACGTGCTATCACGTTACCCGCCCCGCCTCCCCTTAATAGAACAAGTTTATTTTATTTCTTTGGTAGATACACAAATATATAATAGTAGTTTAATGTACACTACTACTAACAATCTAATATACTCCTGTATAATTCTGATACTTTAAACGTAACTAACACATAATATGATTCTATATTAGAAAAAATTTAATATTACGAAGTATAAATATGTAACAATAACATTTTGAAAAGGTTAAACCTATTTATTAATAAGATTTCGAAAATTTAAACTTTATTTAATGATATTTTTAATAATATAAAGATAAGTATGGAGGCCTTCATGGAATTAAGATAACACGGTGATCATCCGTAATCCATGTAATTTTCGCAATTAAATGGTAAAACCTAGGTCACGAAATACTAAAGGCTTAAACTATCTGCACACCAACCCTGCCTATCTGCACACTTAGGGTTTACCTACGCTGCGTATAGGGTTACACGTATACGCTGCGTATAGACCTATACGCAATGTATAACCACCTTTTTCAATTTCCAAGAGAATCTCTGATATGATGTGTTTTGTCCCTTTATATATGCTGCGTATAGACCTATACGCAGCGTATATAAAGGGTATTTTTTTTTAAGAAACATTGTGATACATTGTTTATCGTTTTAACAAACTTTTATAATAAGTAATTTTTAAAAAATAAATAAATAAAAAAGATTGTTAAGTATTTTATCGTATAATACGTATAATATAGGTCTCGTATACGCCTATGGATGTAGTATCGTATCATATAGTGTAGTATAAATCTAGTATATGGCATGTACGTGTAATATCATATTGTATCCTTTCGTATCATATAATGTAGTAAAAACATTTTTAGGTATTCTATCGTATAGTATATAATATAGGTCTCGTATAGGCCTATGGATAGAGTATCGTATCATATAGCGTAGTATAAATCTCGTATAAGGCGTGTACGAGTAATATAATATTGTATCCTTTTGTATCGTATAATGTAGTAAAAACATTGTTAGGTATTCTATCGTATAGTATATAATATAGGTCTCCTATAGGCCTACGGATGGAGTATTGTATCATATAGTGTAGTATAAATCTCGTATAGGCCTATTCGTGTAATATAATATTGTATCCTATCGTATCGTATAGTGTAGTATAAGTCATGTATAGGCATATACGTGTAGTATGGTCTCGTATAGGCCTATAGGTGTAGTATAATATCTTAACATATGGTGTAGTATAAGTGTTTTATAGGTCTCATATAGGCCTATGGATGTAGTATAGGTCCAACGTAGGCCTATGGATGTAGTATAGGTCACTCATAGGATCATATATGTAGTTTAGGTGTCGTATAAGCCTATACTATACGAGACGTATACTACACCTATATGCCTATACGGGTGTTATATCATGTCGTATAGTATCGTATCGTATAGTGTAGTATAAGTCTCGTATATGCCTACATACTACATCTATAGTTCTAAACACTGCCTATACAACATCTATAGGCCTATACATGTGTTATGTTATATCATATCGTATCGTATTGTATCATATCGTATAGTGTAGTATAAGTATCTTATAATACCTACGTTACTACATCTATAGTTCTATACGAGCCTTATACTATATATATCATATAATAATGATTAATGTTGTATAAAAAACTTTGTAAGAATACTTACTTTTTTAATTTATTTAAAATAGAAAACTTACTTTGTTATAACACTTTTCTAAAATGATTAATATTGTCAAAATGTTTCTAAAAAACCTTACTTTGTTATAAAACTTTGTTATAGACCTATACGCAACATATATAAAGGGTCAAAAACACAATTTTACCTTTGATTTGGGCTGTGTACAGCCTCCCAGGCAGGGTAAAATTGTCTTTTTGATCCTTTATATATGCCGCGTATAGGCCTATACGCTGCGTAGGGTCAAAAAGACCATTTGACCCTTGGATTAGGGGCTATACGCAGCCTAAAGCAAGGTAAAATGGGTTTTTTGACCCTTCATATATGGTGCGTATAAGCATATATAAATAGTGGTTTTTTTAACCCCAAATCTATGGTAAAATTGTGTGGCAAATGAGTTTTTTGACCCTTTATATATGCTGCGTATATATAAAGGGTCAAAAAACCCATTTTGCCCCTGATTTAGGCTCCATATAGCCCCCAATTCAGGGGTAAAATAGTCTTTTTGACCCGTTATATACCCGCGTATAGGCGTATACGCTGCGGGTCAAAAATACCATTTTACCCTTAGATTAGGGGCTATACGCACCTTAAAGCAGGGGTAAAATTGTGTTTTTGACCCTTTATATATGTTGCGTATAGGTCTATACGCAGCGTATATAAAGGGTTTTTTTTTTTTTGTTTAAGAAACATTGTGATACATTGTTTATCGTTTAACAAACTTTTATAATAAGTATTTTTTAAAAATAAATAAATAAAAAACATTGTTAAGTATTTTATCGTATAGTACGTATAATATAGGTCTCGTATACGCCTATGGATGTAGTATCGTATCATATAGTGTAGTATAAACCTCGTATAGGTATGGTATGTGCCTATAGGCCTATACGGGACCTAAACTACACCTATAGGGTCATAAAGGACTTATGATACACCTCTAGGCTTATATGTGTGTTGTATGGTATCCTATAGTATCGTATTGCATCGTATCGTATAGTGTATAGTTTAAGTCTCGTATAGGTTCCCTATAGGTTTTGTATGTGCCTATACGCCTATACGGGACCTAAACTACACCTCTAGGCCAATAAAGGACTTAGGATACACCTATAAGCTTATACGGGTGTTGTATGGTATCCTATAGTATTGTATCATATTGCATCATACCATATCGTATAGTGTATAGTATAAGTCTCGTATAGGTTCCCTATGGGTCTTGTATATGCCTATAGGCCTACACGAGACCTAAACCACACCTATAGTCCTATACTACACCTATAGGCCTATACGAGTGTTATATATCGTATCATATAGTATCGTATAGAACTGATGTAGTATCATATCTATATGTATAAATCTCATATAGGCCTATACATTTAATATAATATTGTATCTTATCCTATCCTATCCTATCGTATCTTATTGTGTAGTATATGTTATGTATAGGTATATATGTGTAGTATCGTCTCATATAGGCCTATAGGTGAAGTATCATATAGTATCTTATCATATGGTGTAGTATAAGTCTTGTGTAGGTCTCGTATAGGCTTATAGGTCTCGTATATGCCTATGGATGTAGTATAGGTCCCATGTAGGCTATAGACGTAGTATAGGTTCGTATATGACTATATGTATAGTTTAGGTGTCGTATAGGCCTATACTATACGGGGCCTATAATACACCTATAGGTCTATACAGGCGTTATATCATATCGTATAGTATAGTATCGTATCGTATCATATAGTGTAGTATAAGTCTCGTGTAGGCCTACGATACTACATCTATAGTTCTATACGAGCCTATACTACACCTATAGCCCTATACGGGTGTTATATCATATGTATCGTATCGTAGAGTGTAGTATAAGTATCGTATATGCCTACGATACTACATCTATAGTTCTATACGAGCCTTATACTATATTTCTCGTATAATAATAATAATTAATGTTGTATAAAAAAGTTTGTAAGAAATACTTTCTTTTTAATTCATTTAAAATAGAAAACTTATTTTCTTATAAAACTTTTCTAAAATTATTCATTTTGTGTAAATGTTTCAAAAAAAAACCTCTGTTATATACGCTGCGTATAGACCTATACGTAACATATATAAACTTTGTGAAAAAAAACTGATGCTTCAAACCCACCTAAATAACCCCAAAAATTCTGATGGTTTATATAAATGATTGGTGATAAGGATCTGAAACACATGCAAACTATACGCAGCGTGGGTAAATGCAGATTTGATTAGGGTTTGGTGTACATATAGGCACATTGGTGTGCCAATAGGTACACCCATACTAAAAAATCTCATTAAGTAATATAAAAAGTACTCTTGATTTATAAACTAGGTTATACTCCCGTGTATTAGGGGTGAGCATGGTGCGGTTCGGTGCACGCTTCGGTTATCAAAAGATCATAACCATTCGGTTCGGTTAAATGCGGTTTCGGTTAATCGGTTTTATTTGTGGTTAATGTGGTTTCAGTTCGGTTATAGGTCGGTTATTTTATCACTTCTAAAGTTTGGCTTTAAATGTGTGGGTTATGCAAATATCATGCACAAAAAATAAATATACACAGTTAAAGCTTGTTTAATTATCAATTATATTTTACTTCTATGTGTTATGTGGAAGCATACATGCAAACACAAAGTGGCTAGAGTTCTAAATTCAATGAGGTTGAGTCATGGTTAAAAGACTTAAACACTTCACAAAAAAAATATGGATTGGGCCATGGTTAAACACTTAAAAATTAACTTAAAAACCTATGGTCTTATGGATTCGGGCATGTTAAAAACATTCGGTTCGCTTCGGTTATTTGCGGTTATGAAACTAATAATAACCATAACCGAACCGCAACATGCGGTTATCAAAAATATAAATAACCGACCCTTCGGTTATTTCGGTTCGGTTTTTTCGATTATTTCAGTTGCGGTTCGGTTATTTCGGTTTTATGCTCACCCCTACCGTGTATACACGAGTTGAATAATAAAAATTGTTTATTTCTAAATAAGACAAGTAGACGTAGATGATAGTCATTCCACAAGCTTATAATCTTTTACTTATAGCAGTTAATACCCAACTCATTTGTAAAGTGCTCGTCGCAATTATCAATTATTTAGGAAACTTCTTAATAATTTTTATACCGTTAGCCAATGAGAAAATGAAGTAATAAAATAATTTTCATTAAATACATTGGAGAATCTACGACATATTTGATTCAACAATAAAGTCTTAAGCATCCAAAATCCAACACACAAATCATGTCAAAATTTTGAAAAAAAACCCTACATTGTTACATTTTAATAATATATTTTAGTTTTTAATATATTAGTTTACTGTTGTGCAATATATTAAGTTTATTAAAAAATATCCATGATATTATAAATCTAAAATCTATAATATTGAATATTTTTAATTGAAGTAAAATCTATTTATTTGTAATGATAACAAAATATAAAAAAATTGCTATGTGGTAATTGTAGTTAAACTTATGATTAAACAAAATTGAAATTAATTATAGTAAAATATAATTGTAGTTATCCATATAATATTTTTAATTAGTTATCCGTAAATTTTAAATATAAAAATGGAACATAAATTAAAAATAAATTTAGGTAGCTGATGCGGGCCCAAGTGTGGAGGAGCAGGCCATGTTATATTTGGAGGCCAAGATCGCGTGACAAATGGGGCTTCACTAAAATGGCTCGAACTTGGGCAACAGGGGTCCGTTTTGGGTGTGCGACCAGTCAAAACGATTGTGAGGAAAAATCACATTTTGCTGCAAATGCCTTTGGCGGTTTGGGTGGATGTTCGGGCCCAAAAAAGGCTTATTTCTATGAGTATTTTTCATTTTTATGTTTTTTGGGCTTTTTTCTAACTTTTGTTTTGTTTTATTTTTTGGCCCGAGTGTATTTTGGGGCCATTTCGAATTTATAACTCTATTAATATGTTGGTTATGAGGTGATAAGGAGCAGATTTCAGTTTTGGGAAAAAAACAGTTTTTCACTTCAAATTTCGTGCCCTTTGGGTTGAATTTTGGGGTTGGGACAAGTTCATCACGGGTATTATAGAATCAACGTGATTGATCTTACTTATCATTTCTACTCTACATCAGTAGCATGAGTAATCACCTTAATTGTTGCATTTGTTGGAACGGTCTATTAGAGTTTTGATTTAGATTAGATAATATTAAAATAAAAATTGAGAGCATTTATAATAAATAATAATAAGATAACAAAAACAAATTAAATAAAATAAAAGTAAAATGATGAGATTGATTGAGAGGTTTTCATGTGCCGTTAATTAGAGTGTTTTATTAATATTTAGATTAGATAAGCAGTGTATTACTTAATACTAATAACTTTGGGTCAAAGATTAGCAGTAAAAGAAATTTGGAAACAAATGGTGTTTGAAAAAAAGTTTAATAGTGAATTTAGTTGGTAAATGTGAAACTGGAAGTTTTATAGAGAAAACCAAAGTGATTAACTGAAGATGGTGAATCTCAAATGTGAGAGTTTTCTAAAACTAATATTTAAACCATGCACGCTTCTCGGTGCCCTAAACCATAAAAATAATCAGTATAACATGCAACGCACTTAAGAACTAATAAGTAGGACATGCAACACACATGAGAACAGGGAATCGGTTTAACGAGGGCTCAAATGAGGTGTTCATGATCACCGCTATAAAAAGATAACCGACAGGGCTAAGACGAGTTGTTTCCATCATCACAGCCACATACAATGAAAGCAACAAAACTGCTTTAAACTTGCAAAGAAACTCAGATTCCTCAAGCCACAAATAATCCAAAGCAACAAAACAGCTTAATCACTAACAAAACACTTACTAAAGATATGAAAGCATTGGTTGTTTATTTAACAAAACAACTTAATCACTAACAAAACCATTGGTTGTCTAGTTATGAAGACCCGTACAGTTGAGATCTTCATTCCAAAGCCATTAGAATGATGTGAACTTTACCTACATCAAGGTTTTGGTTAGTGATGATGTGCTTCATAAATCTCTTTGAATTAGATAAAAAAATACTAAAATACACTTTATTTAAGTCTTGGGCAATATAATTATTAGTCTACCCGTTTGACCCATTTCAAGGTTTATTAGTTAGGTTTTTTTCTGTGAAATGAGGGCAGAATGCCCTGTATTTATGCAGTTATTGCTGCATATTTATTGCTTTAGAAAACACAGATATGTACATATACTCTACAAAGTGGTTCCATAAATAAAATTGAAATGAACTATATATATACATATACTCTACAAAGTGGTTCCATAAATAAAATTGAAATGAACTAATAGACTGATTGAACTGGCCATTAATCACCGAATCAAATACCAATAAATTAAACCCAAATTTCACTGTATTTTGGATGCAGGTGAAATATTAGACACACAGACGGATTCAAGCCAGGGTTTAGTAAAGTCAACATCAACAAGTGTTTCATCATCTTCATCTTATACATGGGGAGGAAAGATCACTTGCTCGGGTGAATCTATATTCGCTTCTTTATCACAAGTATGCAAAGATTCAGATGTATATGATCCACTCGATGATGTTTGTTCACTTTGTTGAAGCTCGTGATCCATTCTAATAGTGTAGTTCTATGTAGCAAAATAAATGCTCTTAGATAATCATAGTAATAATGTATATAAACAATGCAAGCCTAAATCAATTTGAAGTTGTACCTGATAATGGTCAAAGGAGTAATTTCCTTCATGCTATAAATATCATATCTCTATACAAAGAAACAAAACTCATTTCATTTTACAATCAATTGATGAATATCCAACAACAAAGTTCGATTCTTTTATATGAACTCAAGGTTTTCTTGTCCTAAAGAACAGTACCCACAAAGATTTTCGCATAATTCAAGGTTCCTACATTCACGTTAGACTATTAGAGCACATTGTCGAATTTAAGGGTTTCTTGGCCTAAAGACCAAAACCCACAATGATTTTTTGATTCTTTACCAATATTTGGCGAGTTTTGATTAGAGTTTTGCAATAATGGATAGAAGTGACATATATAAAAATGCTAATAATATAAAATTAGGAAGTTTAAGGGCAGTTAGTAACATAAGGGCATCAAATTTAAGATCTGGAAGAGAGAGAGAGAGAGAGAGAGGAGAGATGAAAAAGAGAGAGACAGAGAGTGGAATACAGATGAGATGCCACACCCCAACTAATGACAAAAATATCGAGATGAGCCGTAATAGATTGTTCAAAGACAATATAACAAGAAATTTGCGACAATAAATTAAACATCAAAATTTCATTTCATATCACTAAATCAAGCATTACATTGTTCATGGAAATGGAAATTACAGCAATTGCAAGTTTCACAACCAAAAAATAAAATACAGAAATAAAACTTGGTAAGTTTCTAGTCCACCTTAGATAGATTTCTTGTATTCCCATCATCAAATATTGTCTGCAACATATATAAAATACCCGTCAACACAAATTATGTAGGTGGGCATACTAGTTTGTCTACGTAGCATAAGTAAAAATAAAGTCTCAAATCGAGCACCCACTGTGCCAGCTGGTATGCCTTGATGTAGTCAACCCGACACATGCAATTCTAAGACAACCAACCACTCGCTGTTATTTGTTGTATTTACCGACGAGCGTAAAGCCGACCAGAACCTAGAATACTGGTACACACAATCCCAAGAGGCCGGTATGTCTAGGTGCTTTTTGTTGTATCCACTAATGTACGTTAGACTCATTGGTTTCGTGTACTAGAATTTAAGAATATGTAACAGTTAGCGATTTAAGGAATAAGTTATCCATGTATTACATCTTGTATGAAAGTGCCCGTGTTTTGTGTTCTTATATTAACCAATGTTGAATTATTTGTATATCATTTTCTCTTGTGTTACTTATTATAAATGATAAGTCGAACACAATTATCGACACACACAATTTATCGAGACCGAACTATTATCAAAATAACATTTTTTTATTAAAAACTATGAAATTTTATAATAATGCTTAAAAAAATTTACACTTTACGATAATAGTTATATATATAATTTATAATAGGGATATTGGATTTTAATAATCCCAACTTTCACCAATTGATCGGCAATAATCCAAACTTCAAAAATTCTCTCTGACAATCCCAACTTGTAAGAATTTGGCCTCCATCGATCTTTTTCTAACAGGGTTAGTTTTTTTGTTGACGTGCCAGCTTACGTGGCACAAAACTAGTTATTTGATGATGTGGCTGTTGATGTGACTGCTTATGTGGCACAAACTTAGTGGTTGGATTTTAATAATCCCAACTTTCACCACCATCAACAACTACCACCACCACCATAAGCCGCCAGCCACCATCACCGCCGCCACCACCACCGTCAGCTGCCACCATCAACCGCCACCATCAACCGCCACCCACTACTGCCACCCACTACCGCCACCACCATCAGCCGCTACCACCAAAAAATAGGTGGGTGGCGGCTGGTGGTGGTGGCTGATGATGGTGTGTGACGGCTGATGGTGGTGGCGGCGGATGATGGTGATGGGTGGCGGCTGATGGTGGTGGCGGCGGCTAATGGTGGTGGCTGATAGTGGTGGTGGAGGCGGCTGATGGTGGTGGTAGCGGTGCCTGTTGGGGGTAGCGGCTTATGGTGGCGGTGGTGGTGGTGGCAGCTGATGCTGGTGGCTTATAGTGGTGGTGGTGGCAGCTGATGGTGGTGGTGGTGGGTGATGGTGGTGGTGGTAGTTGTTGATGGTGGTGAAAGTTTGGATTATTAAAATCCAAACACTATGTTTGTGTCACATAAGCAACCACGTCATTAAATAATTAGGTTTTGTCACGTCAACAAAAAACTAACTCAGTTAGAAAAGAATCGTTGGAGACCAAATTCTTACAAGTTGGGATTGTCAGAGGGCATTTTTGAAGTTGGGATTATTGTCGGCCGATTAGTGAAAGTTAGGATTATTAAAATCTAATATCCCTTTATAATAACATTTAATAAAAAATTATGAAATTGTATATATAACAGGTATATGTACAATTTATAATATTTTCTAAGAAAAATATGAAATTTCTTATTGTATAATTTCATAACAATTTATAATAATAGTTATCCAAAAAACAACATTTTATAAAAATCTAAAGATTTTAAACCTTAAACGTCACGTATAGAGCTATACGCTGCACATAGTCCCAATTTTTCACGCGTATAGCACTATATGTGTCGTATACACAGCGTATAGGTGATGTACTTCCACTTCCAATCAGTGACTGCCTGACTGTTAATGATTAACACTAAATAAATGGGCACTATACGTGTTGGATAGGGCACCCAGAAGCGTCCAAATAAATTAGGGGGTGGGTTTTCTAAATAATCTATACCTTAATAAATAAACACATGCTCCATAACATAATATTTATTGATTTGATACAAAATTTATACATTTACGTAATAAGTATTATCATTTATATAATTAAGATTAAACTAGCTAAGAAACATGTATTATGTTTTATATTTAATTAATTAGTATCACAAATACATAGACAAAAATTATGTGTATAACAAATAAGTAGTAAGCGAGTAGAGTGCTAACAAATAGAGTAGACCTTGAGTGTGGATTTTATTAAGTTAAATGGGTTGAGCTTGTCAGTGAGTAGTGGTGAAGTGGTTGGGAAAGACTTAGTGTTACTTCTACTTTCCCCATTATTTTCAACGGCGAGGTTTTAACGAGTATTTCATTGTCGTGCATTAATTCGGGTGGGTGGAGGTCGGATTTCCGCGCATCTGGGAGAGCGAAGGGACTGGCGATGGTCGAGTAGTCGACTTTGGCCACAGCGCCCAGTATCACAGTAATTGGCACGTCGTCCCTGCCGTTCAGAAAAAATGAGTCGAACTTAGTTAAGTTGCCAATGTTAAGTTATTAATGTTTAATCTCAACCCTAGTTATTAATGCTTTGAACATCATGAAATATTAAGAACTGGCTTAGAACCTCGTGTTTTACACTAGTTGCTTAAATTTAATTTTATATAATAAATAAGATAGTATTTTTAAAATACTTCGTGTATTGCATTAGTTAAATAAATATAATATTATCGATTAACACATACAATCGTCAAGATATGTTATAAAATGATAAATTTGATATACTATTTATTTATTAAAATTTAATAAGTTTTTTAATTTTTTATTAGGTTAGAAACATATGTATTACATGTGGTAGAACCATTGAAATATTAGATGATTATTAATAAACATAAAAAATAAAAAAGATAACTAAATAAATTAGAGAGATTTGTGAAGTTTATGATCTATTATTATTTTCTTATTTTTATTTTCGTATCCTTTTAGATATTAAATAATAACAATTTCGAAAAATAATAATTTAACTAAATATGTTTTTAAATAAAAATAAAATTTATATCTTTGCCTGGTTCTAGAAAGAAAAAATATTCTATCTCCTACGGAAGAAACATAAAATACAAATTATATATTATTATTAATTCAAAGTTTGATGTAGATAAATTTTTATTCTTATCTAAATTATATTAAATTAATCTATTGTTTAATAGGAAAAAAATTCAAAAACAAGATAAGGAGGAATCAGAGATTGACACCTATTAAAAGAAAATTTTTATTTTATTTATTAGTGACTATTTTTTTTAAAATTTTTTATATTGATAGAATAATGAGAGATAACTAAAACATTTTTGGGTAATGATTTGGCGTATATAAAATAAAATTTATAATAATATTAATTAAACTAGTTTACTTGGTTTCTATAACACAGATATATTTAAGTAAAAATTAATGTACATCTATGTAAATTAAAGTCGTTTCATGTACTGTACTAACTAGTAGAATCCCTCGCGCTTCGTGGTGGGCATTTGGTCAATAACGTTTCGGTTCGTAACATATTGGCAATTGAAAGAGAAAACAAAAAAAAATAAAGTCATGATATACCTAATTATTAATAAGTATTAAAATTTGTAAAACTTGGTTTTGATGACAACAGCTGCATCTATAGAACATCAATGCAAAACTCACAAATCACCCTCAACGATTAAAACTATGAAATTTAATGTGTAGTAGAAATAACAGAACGCAAGGTAAATGCAAATGTATGCAGGCTAGTGTTTAATCCCCGCATTACAGGGCATAGGTCGTAAAACCGTGCTACGTGGTAAGCAAAACAATTATCAAAACCAGGAAAATCGTAAAGCAAAAACACAAATTTATATACAGTCATGTAATGTTAAACGTAGAAAAAAACAAACGCAAACTTACATCTTGAGCTAGCGTAAAACACAAAGAACCTCAAATTTATAGCGAGAATTCTTTAAGTTAAAAAGATAAAAAGAAAGACAAAACTTGAGAAAGAATAAAACAAATAAAACATAAAAGCCCGAAGTACTAAAAACCAAATTCATTCACTCAAGAATAAATATCATCTTGGTTAGATTTAATTACGTGAAATCATATAGAGTTGGGAGGCTCCTAAGTTCTACCATTCCTAAGTTCTACCTAGGGTTTTTGGTAATTAAGTCTAAAATGATGGCTTCTTCTTGTACTGTAGCTAACATGCTACCTTAAATGTTATATACACTAATATACTTATGTATAAAATAAGAATTTTGATAATACACTCCTGTATAAAATAGGAATTTTTATACTTCACACGTAATAATTCATAATAATAATAATAATAAAATTTTCTATTAAAATACAAATTAAAAAGTATAAATATATATTTAAGGATACCCGTATAGTTTTATTTCTTGATAACATTTTAAAATTTAAGCTTATTAATAATAATATAAATAGAGATAAGTATTTAAAATAATCACTGAAAACTAGTATAAGGCTATAATATCGGGTGTTCAAATGAAATTCCTTCGTCAGGGCTTCGTAACTATCCGCTAAAATCTAGGTTAAGATATACGAAAATATTTGATCAAGTAGTGAAAGCAAGTACTATATAAATTCATCTATTAATAAGTAGTTTACAATTAATACAATCTCTAAACATTCAAGCTACGTTTAACAACTTCTGCTTCAAGATATCAACCTTGAGAGATTTACCGACGAAAGATTATGGCCATATCAGCGTCTTCATACGAGATTATACTACCAGATTCCCGACAGATTATAATCGTGAACGCACAACTAGGTGAACGTGTAGACAACCTACTGATTATCAATCTCTCTCCGACTCAAGTATCAATGATTCAATACTATGAAGACATCCAGTCAGTGTTGTTCGATGATGGTGGGCCTGCTTATACAACTCATTTGATGGAACTCGAAACGAATAATGAATCAGTAATTACAGGTGTTATATCCTTGGATGGATCTCAAGTGGTGGATCCTGAAACACGTGTAATGATTACTAGTCATATAAAGGATTATCACGAGTCTCTTCATGCTAATGACTTGTCCGAAGAAACGACTGATCAGGAACATTCGGTCAAGATTGGTGGAAATGGTGATGAGGAGAAAGAAGAAGAGGACGTTTGTGTGATTTTTCTGCAAGAATTCGAGATGGGTGAGAGGTGTACGACACTCGAATGCAAACACAGGTATCATGAAGAATGCATTGAGAAATGGTTGGAGCAGAAGAACGATTGTCCGATTTATAGGGCTAAAGTTTTCCCTGTTTTGAGTAAGATTTGTTTGTACTATAGGGTGGGTTCTTGATTCAAAAACTATAATAGTAATTTTGGTGCGAATTTTGATACTTTAGTGGTCCGTCAGTGATTTAAATTTGTCGTTAAAAAAGCACTTTTGGTGCGAATTTGCAGGGCTACACTGTTTTATTAAAAGATTTATTGGACAAAATTTTGTGTTTATTAACTGCATAGAATTCAATACTATTTTTTGTTGTCTTATTTTGGTTAATCTCAATTAATTAATGAAATTGGATTTTTGTTATAAATGAAAGAAAGTTTATTGATATGGTATTCTGAAGTTTACGGAAATACAAATGTAGTTTTAAGTTAAAGGGAGCAAAATTGCCTAATCAACATCATAGAAGTGTTTTTCTACCATGTAATGTTCATGCATTATGCATGTTAGTATACTAGTAACTTTGGGTCAAAGATTAACCGTAAAAGAAATTTGGAAACAAATGGTGCGTGAAATAAAGTTTAATGGTGATTCTAGTTGATAACTATGAAACCGGCTGTTTTGTAAAGAAAACTGAAGTGATTAATTGAAGATGGTGAATCAAAAATATGAGATTTTTCTAAAACAAGTATTTAAACAATGCGTGCTTCGCGACGCACTATACGGTAAAATATCCGGTATGTTAAAAACGTGCAACGCGCTTGAGAACTGGGAATCGGTTTAAAGAGGACTCAAATGAGTAGTTCATCATCACCCCTATAAACAGATAATTACTGGTAGGGCTAAGAAGAAGTGGTTGAAATGGTAATCTTAAATCTGCAGCACTCACAATGAACAAAATAGGACTCTAGCAGCTTTCGAATTTTATTAATGAGAAACTTTGGAAACTTGCATACAATTACTAATAGCATCCACAACAACTAAGGTGGTCCAATTCAAACTCTAGCAATCATCCCATATCATTCCAAACTATTACCATTCTAAATGATCATCTCTTATCCACCTTATCACCTACCTTTTCTTTTATTAACTATTTATAATTTATGTATTCCGTTTATACATCGTGTAAATATTTATTGTATTTCTTTTACATTATAAATATATATTTTCTTTTACAAATAATATACATATTAAGTTACCTTTAATTTTTTTAATTATTTATTATTCTCAGACAATTACTCTTCCAAACAAACCTTTTTTTTTAAACGGTTACCGTTCCAACGACTATTTGTTCAAATGGTTACTGTTTTAATGACTTTTTTTTCAAACCTAAAAAGATCGTCTCGTCGGCGTTCTAATTAGGTTTGTGTAATATTAAAATTAATATTGTATGTTTAATTAGGTTTGTGTAATACTAAAATGTCAGATTAGATTTAAATACTTCAATCTGACTGTTTTTGCCAATAATAATCATAACCGAGTTGATTCCCGCCAGTGGTCCAACCTTTTTCATTTTGTTTGTATAATGGTCCACCATTAAAATAACTTAACATAGTTAAAAAAATTTCTAAAATACAAACCGATGTTTTAGCCCTTTTGACCAAAACATGGATACGAGTCGATTGATGTAAACACTACTAGAAAACTGGGGATTTCCTGACCACTTACAGACAAAGTTTTGACCAAAATATAAGCCTAATATTAGCAACCAAACTCCGACCATTTACCGACAAAGAAAAAAGTCGTCGGAAATTTGAAGGAAAGCTCCGACTAAATTCCGACAATAAAAACAAAGGATAAAGAGAAAAAAATTTTGTTGGAAAGTTGTTAGAAATTTCCGACCATTTTCCAACTAAAACCTTTATTTTTTTTGTTATTTAGTCATGTGGAGGTATATGTGTATTTGTAAATGTATTTGCTTGTGTCTATATATATGTGTATGTGTGTATAAGTATGTATTTATCTCGGTGTACACATATAGATATATATGTATATACACTTATTGAATAATGAAAGTCTTGTTTAAGTAATGGGTTCTGATAATGTACATGCACGTATGAATGAGTATAATACATATATGGTAGTAACGTAAAAGCATTTCATGCGGAGGCATATGCATGTATAAGTATGTATTTGTCTCGGTGTACACACATATAGATATATATACACATATACAATAGTAAAACCTGGTTTAAGTAATGCGTCTAGATAATGTATATGCACGTACACATGTGTATAATAGATATAAGTTGGTAAAGTAAAAGTATTTCATATATAATTAATGTGTACAAAAGATACAATGGAAAAAAAGATTTTTAAAGGTTGAAAACGAAAAAAACGGCAATTGGTGACGGAAAATGGTCGGAAATTCCCGACCACTTTCTGACGAAACACAACTTTTCATCATTTTCCGACTAAAACCTTTATTATTTTGTTGTTTAATCATATGGAGGTATATGTGTGTTTGTAATTGTTTTGCTTGTGTCTATATGTATGTGTATGTGTGTATAAGTATGTATTTCTGTTGGTGTACACGCACACACATATATACACACATACTTATATAATAGTAAAAGCTTGGTTTAAGTAATAGATCCCGATTGTCACACCCCGACCCGCAGCGGAATAAAAGTCGGGGTATAATTGGGTTATCACGAGAGCTAATGATATTTACTAAGATGTTTCATATTTATTAAATTCAAATTACAAACTTAAATATCCAAAAACAAAATCCATACAATTACAAAGTAAATGAAACTATATATTTATTCCAAAGCATTAACTTGTTTATTCTTCTAGGCCATCCTAAGTGTTTCCTGTCTCAGCTGGATCACCTGTATCATGTGTAAAACAGGGGAGATTTTGGGTCAACAAAAGTTGGCGAGTGAACCTTGATAAAACATTTTAACTAATTTCTTGTTTTATTTATTAAAGAAAATTCGTGCATTAATCACATGTGAGCAAACATATACATGTAAACAATCACAAACCACTTTGGATGAATATATGACATGAATGATGATGTATTTGATATCAAGGCTCAATCAAACGAATCCGATCTAATGAGGCTTCTGATGCTCAACCCGTATCCCATGGGGAAACTGATGGGCCTAATGAAATGTGTGCACTGTAATGATAAATTTGATCTACATATAATTCACACAACAATCAATACACATTTGATCACGGATATGATGTATGCATAAGTGTTTAAATAAAATAAAAGAATAGTACGACACATGATACACCCCAAAACATGATTAAAACGGGGAATTGGTAGAGATTCACTCACAATGGGTGCGTTTCTTGATTATGATGAATGCGCACGAATTTATGATTCAACCGACGAGGGAAAACTAACCTAAATAATAACGAAATAATTCGATAAATAAATAAATTTTATTTGAGATTAATATTTTTAATTAGTGCTCTTAATGAGATTTTTAGATTTATTTTTATGAGTTTATTGCAAATTTTTAACCTTAGGAATCTTATTTTTAAGTATTTTTAAATAATTTTTAAACTTTAATAAGTAAAATAAGAAAACAGATTTTTTTTTTAAAATGTTGACCTTGTCAGGTCTGACCGGTCGGATAGCATGAAATTCAGGCGGCGAGTGAGGTTCGAACCCGTGACCTCTCGTATACGTGCACGCAGCTCTACCAACTGAGCTACGTGTCTAACCCGAAATATTCTCTGTTTTAATTATATATATATACTAACTAGCTTTAACCTTATTTAGTTTTTATTAAAAAGGATTTAATATGGCCGAATCTGGTTACAGAACCCGGACTCGAACTCGGGATCTATGGTTCGAGTGCACACAGCCCAACCAGTTGGGCTGTGTGTCTAATCTGCATAAATACTGGATTATATTCCTTTTATATATATACTGTGAATTGATCTGAATAAGTTTAAAAAGTGTTGGCTTTATTTCAGAAAATCGGAAACATGTGCGACTCGAACTCGGGACGTGTGCTTTGTAATTGCACACAGTCCACCGCTGGACTGTGTGTCTAACCCGGTTAAATAACCGATTTTAATTATATTAGTATACAACTTAAGCTTCGTCTTCTTCACTAAGAAAAACACAGAACAGTGATCCCGACTGTTTTGCTTAATTGACCAACAAACTTATACTAGATTGAATAAAAAGATTAAGTAACATGATATACCAAAACAGAGAGTTTCTTCAGATTTCCGGCAAAGTTTTCGTCGACCCTGATTTGCGATTTCCGGCGAGAGTTTCCGGATGGTGCAGTCGTCTTCCGGCGGTCAAGACTTCGATCAGAGAGAATTATAGTGAGTTTTCGAAAGGATTGAGCGAGGTTTTTGTGGTCTGTGCATCGGTATTTATAGTGAAATCCTAATCATAAGATTTTCTGTTTCGGAGCTTGAATTACGAGTTGATGATTTCAACTTTGAACGGTTTGGAGTTTTAATTCGTTTTGATTTCAAAATCGTAACTGTTTTCCTTTCTAAAAACAGACATTGCTTGATTGAAGTTGGCGGTTACAGTCGCTATTCAAATAGGTGATATGCGAATCTTTATATAAGACTTAATTGTTTTCAGTTTTAATCACAAATGTGTGTGTAGTGTAGTGGTGAAGGCTGTGTGTGTATAAGCGGGAGACCCGGGTTCGAGACCCGGCTTCCCTGTTTATTTTTATTTTATTTTATTTTTGATTTATTATTAGTGATTAATTTAGCTTACTTTTTTTTGTTTTATTTATTAATTATGGTTTTTAAATTCTAAAATATTTATCAACTAAGAGGTATTTAAAATAACCGGAAAAATAAATATGCAACGAACTTTTAACTGAATATTTGATTATTAAACGAAGCGGGTTTTGAAACCCGTTTTACGACGAATGTTACAGTATCCCCTACTTTTAGAAATTTCGTCCCGAAATTTAAGCAGTAGTGGTAACCGGAAAAAGATGCGGGTATTTTTCGCGCATTGAGTCTTCACGTTCCCAAGTAAACTCGGGTCCTCGTTTTGACTCCCAACGTACCCTGACAATTGGATTACGACTTCGCCTTAACCGCTTCTCTCCGAAATCCATGATTTCCACTGGTCTTTCAACGAAGTGCATCGATTCATCGACTTGAATGTCTTCTAGTGGAATATGGAGGTTTTCATCCCAGGCACTTTTTCAAGTTTGATACGTGGAATGTGGGATGAATTTTGTTGAGCTCTTCTGGTAGGTCAAGCTTTGTATGCTACAGGACCTACTCTCTCGAGTATCTTGAAAGGTCCTACGTAGCGTGGTGCTAGCTTGCCCTTCTGGCCAAAACGAACCACTCCCTTCTACGGTGATACTTTTAAAAGTACTTGATCACCAATGTCAAATTCCAAGGGCTTTCGTCGTTTGTCAGCATAACTCTTTTGACGACTTTGAGCCGCTAGAAGATTGTTTCGAATTTGATGGATCTTGTCGATTGTTTCTTGAATTAATTCTGGTCCGGTGATTTGCGCTTCCCCAATTTCATGCCAACATACTGGAGATCGGCACTTACGACCATATAGGGCTTCGAAAGGAGCTATACCGATACTTGAATGATAGCTATTGTTGTACGAAAACTCAACTAATGGTAGGTGAGCGTCCCAGTTCCCTTTGAAGTCTATGACACATGCTCGTAGCATGTCTTCAAGGGTTTGGATGGTGCGTTCAGATTGACCATCAGTTTGAGGATGAAAAGCGGTACTGAGGTCTAATCGTGTACCCAAAGCGGTTTGTACGGCTCGCCATGTTCGTGAAGTGAAACGACCATCACGGTCTGAAATGATGCTTAATGTTACACCATGACGGCTTACGATCTCGCTGATGTAGATACGAGCTAACTTCTCGTTCTTGAAGTCCTCGCGAATCGGAATGAAATGAGATGACTTTGTAAGACGATCGATTATTACCCATATGGTGTCATACCCACTGGAGGTGCGAGGTAACCCGGTAATGAAATCCATGGTTATGTTTTCCCATTTCCATACAGGTATTTCGGGTTGGACAAGAAGTCCTGAAGGTCTTTGATGTTCAGCTTTTACTTTGGAACAGGTAAGGCACTTGGAAACAAGAACAGCGATATCCTTTTTCATGCCAGGCCACCAGTAGGTGTATCGTAGGTCTTGATACATCTTGTCAGCTCCTGGGTGTACAGAGTATCGTGTTTTGTGCGCCTCATTCATGAGGAAATCACGAAGGTTATCGCGATCAGGAATCCATATGCGGTTTAAATAGTATAGAACACCGTCGTATTTGGTTTCGATTTTTAGTTCAGCTCCACAAGACAGCTCATCGCGTACGTCATTTTCTGTTACAGAAACATGTTGAGCTGCCCGGATTCGATCTTTGATGTCGGTTATGATTTGCAAACATAGAAGACGAATGGAGTTCGCATAACCTTTTCGACTGAGCGCATCGGCCACCACGTTTGCCTTGCCAGGATGATACCGAATTTCACAGTCGTAGTCGTTGAGAAGTTCGACCCATCTTCGTTGCCTCATATTCAACTCTTTCTGGTTGAAGATATGTTGGAGACTCTTGTGGTCAGCGTATATTTCACACTTGGTACCGTAGAGGTAATGTCTCCATATCTTGAGAGCGAACACAACGGCTCCAAGTTCTAGGTCGTGGGTGGTGTAATTTTTCTCATGAACTTTGAGTTGCCTAGAGGCATAGGCTATCACTTTTCCTCTTTGCATCAATACACAGCCTAGTCCTTGCCCTGACGCGTCGCAATAAACCACGAAGTCATCGCAACCCTCAGGGAGTGTGAGGATAGGTGCGTCACAAAGTTTTTGCTTTAGAGTTTGGAAGGCCTCCTCTTGCTTAGGTCCCCAAATGAAGGGTTTTCCTTTATGAGTCAAGGCCGTGAGTGGTCCCGCGATACGGGAAAAGTTGGCAATGAAGCGTCGATAGTAACCAGCCAAACCAAGAAATGACCTAACTTCGGTAGGGGTACGTGGTGCTTGCCATTCCTGTACTGCCTTGATTTTTGAAGGATCGACATGAATTCCCTTGTCATTGACGACATGTCCAAGGAATTGTACTTCTCCTAACCAGAATTCGCATTTTGAGAACTTAGCGTAAAGCTTTTCAGTCCTTAAGAGTGTAAGGATGAGTCGAAGGTATCGCTCATGATCGGATTTAGACTTGGAGTAGATAAGGATGTCGTTGATGAAGACTATGACGAAACGGTCGAGGTAGGGTTTGCATACCCTATTCATTAAATCCATGAAGACAGCGGGGGCGTTGGTTAAACCGAATGGCATGACCATGAACTCGTAATGACCATAACGAGTCCGGAAGGCGGTTTTTAGGATATCTTCTTCGTGCACTCTGAGCTGATGATAACCAGAATGAAGGTCGATTTTTGAAAAGCAGGTGGCGCCTTGAAGTTGGTCTAGGAGGTCATCAATGCGAGGCAGTGGATAGCGATTTTTAACCGTTAACTTGTTGAGTTCTCTATAATCAATGCACATGCGAAACGTTCCATATTTCTTCTTCACAAAAAGAACAGGTGCACCCCAAGGCGATGAGCTAGGTCGTATGAATCCTTTGTCAGTCAGCTCTTGCAGTTGACTGGCCAGTTCTTGCATCTCGGATGGGGCTAACCTATAAGGAGATTTTGCAACCGGCGTAGCGCCAGGTACAAGATCGATGCGAAATTCGACTTCTCTCACAGGAGGAAGTCCTGAAATGTCGTCGGGAAAGACTTGTGGGAATTCCTTCACAATTGGGATATCTTCGAGTTTCCTTTCCTTGTTTCCTTTCTTGACGACGTGAGTTAGGAATGTGACATAGTTCTTGCGAGATAACTTCGGGCTTGAAGGCAGGACATCAATTTGAGTCCTTTCGAAGGGGTTTCCACAAAAATACGTAGTGTCTGATCGTCTGCAAGAGAAATGCGAATGAATTTTTCGCGGCACACCACTTCAGCGTGATGCTGGCTGAGCCAGTCCATACCGATTATAACATCGAAACTTCCCAACTTCATAGGAATGAGGTCAATTGGAAAATCGTGATCGTGTAGAGTGAGAGTACAATTGCGTATAATAGAGTTTAATGAAGTGGGTTTTTCGTCAGCAACTTCCACCGTTAGAGATTCCATGAGATTAACACAAGGTTGGTCGAGGATAGGTTCGAATTCTAAGGACACAAAGCTCTTATCCGCACCAGTATCGAATAATATGGATGCATAACTATCATTGATGAGAAACGTACCATTGACCACGTTGTTGTCAGCCCTGGCTTGGTTGGCATTGATATTGAAAGCTCTTCCTCTGGCAGGTGGAGGAGCTTGGTTAGCTTGGTTTACCGGATTCGCTTGAGCTTGGGCATGGATGATGTTCACTAGGCGTGGACAAGTGTTCCTGAAGTGGTTTGGGTCCCCACAATTGAAACAGGCTCGCATGGGTTGCATCATGGGGTAGTTGGGTTGGTAGGGGGTAGTAAGGTTGGGCTGCGTGTCGTGCAGGTGGTAGAAGTAAGGGTTGTTGGGCTTGGCCCACTATCTGATTTTGGGTTTGGGTTTGGGTTGGAGGTTGATTGCGGTTCATTCGTTGAAGGGTACGGCAGGTTTGGATGGTGTGACCCGCACGGCCACAACTTGTGCAATGTTGGCAGGGATTTTCGGGAGGGTGATGGTATTGGCAGCGGTTGCATTTTGGGTGTGGGCCAGTATATGGCTTTTTGAATGGTGCAGCTGGAGGAGCAATTTGGGTGATTGGTGCAACAGTGATAGGAGGGTTGGTTTGAGTGACAGCAAAATTCTTGCTATTTCGCTTCCTCTTACCAGCAAACTTCGAGGATGAGACGAGGTGGTTTGGAGTTGGGGTCTCAATGGGTGCTTTCTTTTTCTCATCTTTGAATTTTCCGTTTCGTATGCGATTTTCAGTGAGTTCTGTAGCTAACTCCATTGCGGCTTCAAGTGTTGCAGGCGAAGTGCTTAAAACCGAATCTTGGATTTTCGAGGGGAGGCCTCGAATGTAGTGTTCGACTAAGCGGTACAAGGGGGTGAACAAATTGGGGATCATCTGGTTCAACTCGAGAAATCTCTTATTATATGAAGTGTGGTCTCCTTCCTTTTCTTTCAGTGCGTGGAATTCGTCTTCCAGCTTTTTGATTTCGCTTCTTGGACAGAAGCGTCTTGTCATGAGTTCCCTTAACTCTTCCCATGTTAAGGCCATGGCATCTTCAACTCCTCGCTTACCCTTTTCCGTGTTCCACCAGGTAAGGGCTACCCAAATAGTCTTCCAGTCGCGTAACGTACCTTACGGTCCTCGGGACAATCGCAATTGAGGAAAGTGTTTTCCATTTCTTCAAACCAGTGAAGAAGGGCGGTAACACCTTCGGTCCCTTCATATTTTGGGGGATCGCAGGATTTGAAGTGTTTGTAGGTGCACTTGGGGGTTTTTGGAAGGAGGGTTGGCGACGCTCTGGTCTTCTTGGTTGGGAGGGTTGATGGGATTAGCGGTGAGAGCTGGTTGAACTTGAAGCACGATGTCAGGAAGTACAGCGGCCATTTGTTTAGCGATTTGTGTGGCCAAGCGTTCGTTTGACTTTCCTGACTTTCTACCTCCACGCAATTGCCTAGCCGACATCTACAGGAACATATATAGGAAGATTGTGAGTTTAAGAATTTTCTAGGTGTCATGTGTCGTAAAAAGAATGAAAAACAACATAACTGACAATAATTTAACTACATCCATAGGATGTCTTGGGTTTGCTCATGTTTGGCCCTCCAAATGTCCCCCATACCATTGCCTGTGTAGTCATGTGGGCCCCCATGACTATTGGGCTTGGTAGGATTCACATTGGTATCGGCGGGTTAACACTCGCACCACCCGAATGAAAATCATAAAACATGATTGCGAGATGTATGGCAGGAGGGTGTCCAGGTTTAGACACAATGACAACTCAAACTGGGGTTAGCTCACACGACGTTTAGTATAGCATGCTTTGGCCTAATAGGTCCTTCGTACTCTCATCGTTAGTCCCCAGGTAGGCAAACTGGTCCTTTATTTTGGATTTATACGAATGCCAAGCCTAGACAGGACGTTCCGACTACCGGTACTCGTACCCTTCCAGTTACTACATACCCGTCGTGAGAACTCACTTTGATGTGATTTGACAAAGATAAAATCATTGCAAAAATCATGGAAATCGTGAGGTGTGTGCTCTCATATATATGATATGTTATGAGGATATGAATTATGATGAGCATTACATATTAACATGTACTTGTGAGCGTGCTTGCATAATATTGGGTGTGAAAATAAACATGAAACATATAAACATCATGAATTTTGCATGTAACGCATAAACAATTAAAATTTAATCAACTATAGTATAGGCTCTAAGGGTCTAATAACCTATCCTATATCCCTATAGTCACAAGCTCTGATACCAATCTGTCACACCCCGACCCGCAGCGGAATAAAAGTCGGAGCATAATTGGGTTATCACCAAAGCTCATGATATTTACTAAGATGTTTCATATTTAATAAATTCAAATTACAAACTTAAATTGTCACACCCCGACCCGCAGCGGAAAAGGTGATCGGGGCATGATTGGGTTATCATCAAAGCTCATGACATTTATTTTAACGTTTCATATTCATTAATACAATTTAATGTAAATTTACAATAAATATTACAACATGTCCTAACTATCAATCTAAGCTTCTTTGTTTTCTTCTAAGGCATTTCCTATGTTTTCCTTGCTTCATCCTGTTCACCTGTATCATGTGTAAAAAGGGTTTTTGGATCAACAAAAAGTTGGCGAGTGAATCCTATGGAAAACATTTGAACAAGTTTATTTAATTGATTATGAAATAAAGTGCACAACATGAGTAAAAATAGATGTAAACTTATTCATAAATCAATTTAATATTAAACAATACACACATGAACAATAATGGATCTTTTAGAGGCACGCGTTGCTCAACTCGTCTCTCACGAGGAACTGATAGGCCTAATGAAAGAATTGCATAAACATGATAATATGAAAGACATAACTACACACAATATGAACTCAATAATACACACATGAACAATAATGGATTGGTTTTGAGGCACGCGTTGCTCAACTCGTCTACCACGAGGAACTGATGGGCTTAATGAATGAATTTCATATAAGTTGACAAAATGAAATACATAATTACAACAATATAAACAATCTAAGTTTAGATCACGATATGGTATGGCACAAGTTTAAATAAACGAGTTAATTATTTTGTGACACATGACACACCCCAAAACGTGTAATTAAAAGGGGGAGTTGTAAGATTCACTCACAGTGGGTGCGTTCGGTTGATGATGTTGAATGCACGCGAAGTGGTTTTAACCACGAGTGAAATTAACCTAGATAAATAGCATTATGGTTCGGTAAGTAAACGGATTTTATTAATCCATTTTAGTAGGATTGTAGAGTGTATTTTTGTGAGTTTAAGGCTATTTTCTAACCTTAAAAATGTTATTTTTAAGTATTTTTAATTGATTTTTAATTAAAATAAATAAATAAAAATAATAAAAAATTGACTTTTTTTTACCGTTGACCGTTGACCGTTGACCTTGACTGTTTGACCGGTTCGTATGCGTATAAGTGTGCACTGGGTGAGGCTCGAACCCGAGACCTCCCGTACGCGTGCACGCAGCTCTACCAACTGAGCTACGTGTCTAACCCAAAATATTTCTGTTTTTAATTATATTTATACATTAATTAGATTAAACCGAAAATCAATTTATTTCTAAAAAGATTTTACGGAACCGGACCGGTGCGCTCCACAGGTCTCGAACCCGGGACCTGTGGTTTAGGTTAACACACAGTCCACCGCTGGACTGTGTGTTTAACTTGTTATATAAACCGATTTTTATTATAATTAAATACAAACTAAGTATTTTTATTTCTGACTTATTTAAAAAGTTAGATATTTGTCCGGATCGGTGCAGAAGACCGGACTCGAACTCGTGTCCTGTGATTAAACATACACACAGTCCACCACTGGACTGTGTGTCTAACTTGGTTATTATTCCGTTATTAATAAACTTAACATGTAACAGTGTGACTCCGGTTCGTTTAACAAAAAAAAAGACATTTTTATTAAGGCAACATGCGTGGGACAAGATTCGAACTCGAGACGTTAGTGTGTTTAATGTGCACACAGTCCACCGCGGGACTGTGTATCTAACCCGGGTTATTTCTTGATTTAAATTAAACTTATACATTACAGAAAACTTCGTCTTCTTCGTTGATTTTAACCAGAATCAGAAATCCGACTGGTTCGATGTTTTAATCGTGTTCGTTAGCGTTTTTCAGTTAATTACAGATGAGATATGTAAAAAGAAGGGAAGATTTAAGCGTGAGGTATACCGACTGGATTCCTCTGTTTCTCCGGTAGAACTTCGGCGATAGCAACAGATTCCGGCGTCGTGTGTCTTGCAGCAGCGAGTCTTCAGAAAGCTTGAAAAGGATGTGGGTGACTTCGGTATAAGCTCAGGGGGTTTAGTAAGGCTTAGAAGTGAAGGACTCGGCTTTCCGGGGATGTGCAGAAATATTCCGGCGAGTAAACTTTCGCCGAGAAAGGGTGCGGTTTTGAGCGAAAAAGCTTGCAGAGGTTCGAGGAGGTATTTATAGGGCAGGTTATCGATGAATTTGGTCCAATTTCCGACTTGATTCGTCGGTTAGAAAATCTCTGGCGGTTATAACTTGTGTCGCGGGTTCAGGCGTCGGTTATAACCGATGTGTGTTTAAACGTTTACGTCATAACTGAAGAAGTCGTAAATTATTGGCGAGTTAGTCGGGATTTCCGACGACTGAAATTTGGGCTCCGGTTTTTGAATTTGGGAATCATGATATGAATTAATTGATTCTAACATTTAACAAGAAACATCAGTGGCGCAGTGGTTGAGTGTGTGTGTGTTAAGTTGGTTGAACCGGCTGACTGACCCGGGTTCGAAACCCGGCAGTGCCAAATTATTTTTTTTTTCTTATTTTTGACAGTTTTTCAAAAACAACTTATATATTCCCATATAATAATTAATTATGTATCGTTTAAAAATATTTTGGGCATTTAATTCGCAACGAAATTTTTAACTGATTGTTCGGTTAGTAAACGGAGCGGGTTTGGTAAAATCCGTTTTTGACGGATGTTACAGTATCCCCTGCTTTTTAGAAATTTCGTCCCGAAATTTAAATAGTGATATATTTGACTAAAAGAATGATGGTGTTTAGTTTGACAGTTACATGCTTAGAAAAGTAAGGGTTTAAGTTTTTGTTCGAGGCGGTAACGTTCCTTGTAAGGGTCAAGTACCCTATTACAGGAATCGCTTTTTGTTGCCTACTGTAAAAGTATTGATAAGCAGAATTGATTCGCTAAATATGATATCATGCATAAGAGTTTGGATATGTTTGGAAGGATATGGTTATATCCTAAGGCAAAACTTCTAATACTACAACCTACATGGAACTTCTCATAACCATCTAACAATAGCTCTGATCCTTTGACAAGAATACTTATATATAGGAAGTACCAGCGGCGTATCCACCATATTCTTGTCAAATTTTCATTGGTTTTATCAGTAAGTTATGATTGGTTCTATGACTAAAGAACATAAATAAACACAACAATTAATATTTGAATCCACATTCTGATAGCATATATGTTTGAATGGTGACAGTTCCTCTCTCGTTTGTTATGATAGAGAGGTTAGTTTATGTAGAAATAGAACACAGTCCAATTTCTTTAAATGGCGAGATGATATGAATGTAACACAAATTTCAACCAAGGCAATACTAAATCCTACATGGAACTTCTCATAACCGCCTGATAATACCTCTGATCCTTTGGCAAGAATACTTATATATAGGAAGTACCAGCGGCGTATCCACCATATTCTTGCCAAATTTTCATTGGTTTTATCCACAAGTTATGATTAGTTACCAAGAAACTACTAAATCCTACATAGAACTTCTCATAACCGTCTGACAATGCCTCTGATCCTTTGACAAGAATACTTATATATAGGAAGTACCAGCGGCGTATCCACCATATTCTCGTCAAATTTTCATTGGTTTGATCAGTGAATTATGATTAGTCCTATGTGACTCTACAACCAATACAACAAAGTCATAAATACTGAAAATGAAAAATGTCTGTGCGATCAAGGCTCAATCAAACGGAGCCGATCGTATTGCATGTACTGAAAATAAAATTGTCTGTGCGATCAAGGCTCAATCAAGTGGAGCCAATCTTATTGCATGTACTGAAAATAATAAACTTAATCTAAACAACAATCACACAAACAGCCTATACATGGAACCTCTCATAACCGCCTGATAATGCCTCCGATCATTTGACAAGAATACTTATATATAGGAAGTACCAGTGGCGTATCCACCATATTCTTGTCAAATTCTCATTGACTTTATCCGCAAGTTATGATTAGTTCTATGCGACTCTACAACAAACACAACAACCACAAGATACTGATAATGAAAATGTCTGTGCGATCAAGGCTCAATCAAACGGAGCCGATCGTATTGCATGTACTGAAAATGAAAATGTCTGTGCGATCAAGGCTCAATCAAACGGAGCCGATCGTATTGCATGTACTGAAAATAATAAACTTAATCTAGACAACAATCACACAAACAGCCTATACATGGAACCTCTCATAACCGCCTGATAATGCCTCCGATCATTTGACAAGAATACTTATATATAGGAAGTACCAGCGGCGTATCCACCATATTCTTGTCAAATTCTCATTGACTTTATCCGCAAGTTATGATTAGTTCTATGCGACTCTACAACAAACACAACAACCACAAGATACTGATAATGAAAATGTCTGTGCGATCAAGGCTCAATCAAACGGAGCCGATCGTATTGCATGTACTGAAAATGAAAATGTCTGTGCGATCAAGGCTCAATCAAACGGAGCCGATCGTATTGCAATGTACTGAAAATAATAAACTTAATCTAGACAACAATCACACAAAACAGCCTATACATGGAACCTCTCATAACCGCCTGATAATGCCTCGATCATTTGACAAGAATACTTATATATAGGAAGTACCAGCGGCGTATCCACCATATTCTTGTCAAATTCTCATTGACTTTATCCAAGTTATGATTAGTTCTATGCGACTCTACAAACAAACACAACAACCACAAGATACTGATAATGAAAATGTCTGTGCGATCAAGGCTCAATCAAACGGAGCCGATCGTATTGCATGTACTGAAAATGAAAATGTCTGTGCGATCAAGGCTCAATCAAACGGAGCCGATCGTATGTGGGCACGCCAGGTTCAACCTCATAATGAAATGGGGAACATGCTCAACGCTCATAATGTAATGGGGAGCGGCGGCCTATGAAATTGCATGTACTGAAATAATAAACAATAATTACTCAAACAGTCTACACATGGAACCTCTCATAACCGCCAGATAATGCTTCTGATCCTTTGACAAGAATACTTATATATAGGAAGTACCAGCGGCGTATCCACCATATTCTTGTCAAAGTTTCATTGGCTTTATCCTTAAGTTATGTTTGGTTCTATGTGATAAAGAAAAAACATAAAACTAAACGATAGGAGTTGAATCTGGATTTTCGGTGAAGAGGACTAGTTGGGTATCTTCGTTTGGGCCGTCATTATCTTTGACAGGATTGGCGTTGATGTTGAAGACTCTTCCTCTTGCTGGTGGTCTAGCGGTTGGGTTTTCTTGGTTTACTTGGTTAACTGGGTTTGATTGGGCTTGAGCGTTGATGACGTTAACCAATTGAGGGCATGTGTTTCTAAAGTGGGTAGGGTCGCCACAATTGAAACAAGCTCGAACATATGGGAACATGGGGTATTGGGGTTGTTGAGATTTGGTTTTGAAAGGTGCGGCAAACCTTGCTCAAATGACCATAGCGTCCACAAGTTGCACATAGTCGACAAGGTAGAGTAAGGGGATGGTGATAAAAACAGTTGTTGCATCGAGGGTGAGGTCCAAGATATGGTTTCTTATTTGGGTAAGTTGAGTTGGGTGCCACTTGAGTGATTGGGATAGCTTGGATGGGTATGGCGTGTGAAATTGGTTGATTTCGTTGGATAGCAGCGAAAAGTTGCCCGTCTCTTTTTCTCTTAGAATTGGGTTGAGAAGGGGATTCGGTTTGGGTGTAGTCGGAGGTTTCAGTCGATGCTTTATCCTTCTTCTTCTCCTCCTTGAAGTCTTTGTTCCGGATTCGGTTCTCGGTGAGCGTTGTTGCTAGCTCCATTGCTGCTTCCAAAGTTGCAGGCGAGGTACTTATTACAGAGTCTTGAATCTTTGACGGAAGACCACGAATGTAGTGCTCGATCAAACGGTAGAGGGTAATGAACATGTTGGGAACCATTTGATGTAACTCGAGGAATCTTTTGTTGTATGTGGTGTGGTCGCCTTCCTTTTGCTTCAACAAATAGAACTCATCCTCTAATTTCTTGATTTCGCTCCTTGGGCAAAATCGTCTGGTCATGATTTCCTTCAATTCATTCCAAGTTAAAGTCATAACATCTTCAACACCTCGTTTTTCCTTCTCTGTATTCCACCAAGTAAGTGCTATTCCATATAAACGACCAGTAGCATAACGCACTTTGCGATCATCGGGGCAATCGCAATTTAGAAAGGTGTTCTCCATTTCTTCAAACCAATGGAGGAGAGTGGTGACGCCTTCAGTCCCTTTGTATTTAGGAGGGTCGCATGATTTGAAATGCTTGTAGGTGCATTTAGTGGTATTTAGGGAAGAGTTGATAACGTTTTGATTTTCTTGATTGACAGGATTAGCGGTAAGTGCTTGTTGGACTTGGATTACAATGTTGGGTATTACGGCAGCCATTTGTTGAGCGATTAGGGCAGCCATGCGTTCGCGGGCTTTTCCTGCTCTCGTCTTCCTACGGGCGTGGTTAGAAGACATATACAAGGAATACATGTCAAGAGTATGAGTTGGATGCTTTTGGTATCATGGGTCGCATTCAGGAATGAACATTCATAAAATAATTATAGAAAAATAAATCTACTACATCCATAGGATGTCTTGGGCTTTGCTCGCCATTAGGCCCTACATGCCGCCATACTTCACCTTCGTAATCATGTGGGCCCCCATGAATACCGGGTTTTTCATATGGTTCGCATGGGTTTGCCTGGTTGCGTACACTAAAACCCAGAGAAAATCGAGAAATATGTATACAACGTGTGATATTCGGAATGTGTCCAGGTGTAGACACGGTGACACCTCAAAGTGGGTTAGTTCGAACGACGTTTGGTGTGACATGCTTTGGCCTAATAGGTCCTTCGTACTCTCATCGTTAGTCCCCAGGTAGGCAAACTGGTCCGTTATATTGGATTTATACGAATGCCAACCTAGACAGGACGTTCCGACTACCGATACTTGTACCCTTCCAGTTACTACATGCCCGTCGCAGAACTTACTTTGATGAGATTTGAAAATTGCAACAAAATCTTTGAATAATGAGAGTATGAAAATAAATTGAATATATGAACATTGATATATGTATAATGAATATGTATATAAGTATGTATGTTTGACTGTAAATATAAACAAATGTAAAACAAATAAATATCACAAGTTTGTATGTAACCACCTAATCAATTAAAATTAAGGCAGATATAGTATAGGCTCTAAGGGTCTAATAACCTATCCTATATCCCTATAGTCATGGCTCTGATACCAATCTGTCACACCCCGACCCGCAGCGTAAAAGGTGATCGGGGCATGATTGGGTTATCATCAAAGCTCATGACATTTATTTTAACGTTTCATATTCATTAATACAATTTAATGGAAATTTACAATAAATGTTACAACATGTCCTAACTATCAATCTAAGCTTCTTTGTTTTCTTCTAAGGCATTTCCTATGTTTTCCTTGCTTCATCCTGTTCACCTGTATCATGTGTAAAAGGGTTTTTGGATCAACAAAAAGTTGGCGAGTGAATCCTATGGAAAACATTTGAACAAGTTTATTTAATTGATTATGAAATAAAGTGCACAACCACACATGAGTAAAAATAGATGTAAACTTATTCATAAATCAATTTAATATTAAACAATACACACATGAACAATAATGGATCGTTTAGAGGCACGCGTTGCTCAACTCGTCTCTCACGAGGAACTGATAGGCCTAATGAAAGAATTGCATAAACATGATAATATGAAAGACATAACTACACACAATATGAACTCAATAATACACACATGAACAATAATGGATTGGTTTTGAGGCACGCGTTGCTCAACTCGTCTACCACGAGGAACTGATGGGCTTAATGAATGAATTTTATATAAGTTGACAAAATGAAATACATAATTACAACAATATAAACAATCTAAGTTTAGATCACGATATGGTATGGCACAAGTTTAAATAAACGAGTTAATTATTTTGTGACACATGACACACCCCAAAACGTGTAATTAAAAGGGGGGGTTGTAAGATTCACTCACAGTGGGTGCGTTCGGTTGATGATGTTGAATGCACGCGAAGTGGTTTTAACCACGAGTGAAATTAACCTAGATAAATAGCATTATGGTTCGGTAAGTAAACGAATTTTATTAATCCATTTTAATAGGATTGTAGGGTGTATTTTTGTGAGTTTAAGGCTATTTTCTAACCTTAAAAATGTTATTTTTAAGTATTTTTAATTGATTTTTAATTAAAATAAATAAATAAAAATAATAAAAAATTGACTTTTTTTTTACCGTTGACCGTTGACCTTGACTGTTTGACCGGTTCGTATGCGTATAAGTGTGCACTGGGTGAGGCTCGAACCCGAGACCTCCCGTACGCGTGCACGCAGCTCTACCAACTGAGCTACGTGTCTAACCCGAAATATTTCTCTTTTTAATTATATTTATACATTAATTAGATTAAACCGAAAATCAATTTATTTCTAAAAAGATTTTACTGAACCGGACCGGTGCGCTCCACAGGTCTCGAACCCGGGACCTGTGGTTTAGGTTAACACACAGTCCACCGCTGGACTGTGTGTTTAACTTGTTATATAAACCGATTTTTATTATAATTAAATACAAACTAAGTATTTTCATTTCTGACTTATTTAAAAAGTTAGATATTTGTCCGGATCGGTGCAGAAGACCGGACTCGAACTCGTGTCCTGTGATTAAACATACACACAGTCCACCACTGGACTGTGTGTCTAACTTGGTTATTATTCCGTTATTAATAAACTTAACATGTAACAGTGTGACTCCGGTTCGTTTAACAAAAAAAAAGACATTTTTATTAAGGCAGCATGCGTGGGACAAGATTCGAACTCGAGACGTTAGTGTGTTTAATGTGCACACAGTCCACCGCGGGACTGTGTATCTAACCCGAGTTATTTCTTGATTTAAATTAAACTTATACATTACAGAAAACTTCGTCTTCTTCGTTGATTTTAACCAGAATCGGAAATCCGACTGGTTCGATGTTTTAATCGTGTTCGTTAGCGTTTTTCAGTTAATTACAGATGAGATATGTAAAAAGAAGGGAAGATTTAAGCGTGAGGTATACCGACTGGATTCCTCTGTTTCTCCGGTAGAACTCCGGCGACAGCAACAAATTCCGGCGTCGTGTGTCTTGCAGCAGCGAGTCTTCAGAAAGCTTGAAAAGGATGTGGGTGACTTCGGTATAAGCTCAGGGGGTTTAGTAAGGCTTAGAAGTGAAGGACTCGGTTTTCCGGCGATGTGCAGAAATATTCCGGCGAGTAAACTTTCGCCGAGAAAGGGTGCGGTTTTGAGCGAAAAAGCTTGCAGAGGTTCGGGGAGGTATTTATAGGGCAGGTTATCGATGAATTTGGTCCAATTTCCGACTTGATTCGTCGGTTAGAAAATCTCTGGCGGTTATAACTTGTGTCACGGGTTCAGGCGTCGGTTATAACCGATGTGTGTTTAAACGTTTACGTTATAACTGAAGAAGTCGTAAATTATTGGCGAGTTAGTCGGGATTTCCGACGACTGAAATTTGGGCGCCGGTTTTTGAATTTGGGAATCATGATATGAATTAATTGATTCTAACATTTAACAAGAAACATCAGTGGCGCAGTGGTTGAGTGTGTGTGTGTTAAGTTGGTTGAACCGGCTGACTGACCCGGGTTCGAAACCCGGCAGTGCCAAATTATTTTTATTTTCTTATTTTTGACAGTTTTTCAAAAACAACTTATATATTCCCATATAATAATTAATTATGTATCGTTTAAAAATATTTTGGGCATTTAATTCGCAACGAAATTTTTAACTGATTGTTCGGTTAATAAACGGAGCGGGTTTGGTAAAATCCGTTTTTGACGGACGTTACATAAATATCCAAAAACAAATCCATACAATTACAAAGGAAAATGAAACTATATATTTATTCCAAATCATTAACTTGTTTATTCTTCTAGGCCATCCTAAGTGTTTCCTGTCTCAGCTGGATCACCTGTATCATGTGTAAAACAGAGGAGATTTTGGGTCAACAAAAGTTGACGAGTGAACCTTGATAAAACATTTTAACTAATTTCTTGTTTTATTTATTAAAGAGAATTCGTGCATTAATCACATGTGAGCAAACATATACATGTAAACAATCACAAACCACTTTGGATGAATATATGACATGAATGATGATGTATTTGAGATCAAGGCTCAATCAAACGAAGCCGATCTAATGAGGCTCCTGATGCTCAACCCGTATCCCACGGGGAAACTGATGGGCCTAATGAAATGCGTGCACTGTAATGATAAATTTGATCCACATATAATTCACACAACAATCAATACACATTTGATCACGGATATTATGTATGCATAAGTGTTTAAATAAAATAAAAGAATAGTACGACACATGATACACCCCAAAACATGATTAAAACGGGGAATTGGTAGAGATTCACTCACGGTGGGTGTGTTTCTTGATTATGATGAATGCGCACGAATTTATGATTCAACCGACGAGGGAAAACTAACCTAAATAATAACGAAATAATTCGATAAATAAATAAATTTTATTTGAGATTAATATTTTTAATTAGTGCTCTTAATGAGATTTTTAGATTTATTTTTATGAGTTTATTATAAATTTTTAACCTTAGGAATCTTATTTTTAAGTATTTTTAAATAATTTTTAAACTTTAATAAGTAAAAATAAGAAAACAGATTTTTTTTTAAAAATGTTGACCTTGTCAGGTCTGACCGGGTCTGACCGGTCGGATAGCATGAAATTCAGGCGGCGAGTGAGGTTCGAACCCGTGGCCTCTCGTATACGTGCACGCAGCTCTACCAACTGAGCTACGTGTCTAACCCGAAATATTCTATGTTTTAATTATATATATATACTAACTAGCTTTAACCTTATTTAGTTTTTATTAAAAAGGATTTAATATGGCCGAATCTGGTTACAGAACCCGGACTCGAACTCGGGATCTATGGTTCGAGTGCACACAGCCCAACCAGTTGGGCTGTGTGTCTAATCTGCATAAATACTGGATTATATTCCTTTTATATATATACTGTGAATTGATCTGAATAAGTATAAAAAGTGTTGGCTTTATTTCAGAAAATCGGAAACATGTGCGACTCGAACTCGGGACGTGTGCTTTGTAATTGCACACAGTCCACCGCTGGACTGTGTGTCTAACCCGATTAAATACCCGATTTTAATTATATTAGTATACAACTTAAGCTTCGTCTTCTTCACTAAGAAAAACACAGAACAGTGATCCTGACTGTTTTGCTTAATTGACCAACAAACTTATACTAGATTGAATAAAAAGATTAAGTAACATGATATACCAAAACAGAGAGTTTCTCAGATTTCCGGCAAAGTTTTCGTCGACCCTGATTTGCGATTTTCGGCGAGAGTTTCCGGCTGGTGCAGTCGTCTTCCGGCTGTCAAGACTTCGATCAGAGAGAATTATAGTGAGTTTTCGAAAGGATTGAGCGAGGTTTTTGTGGTCTGTGCATCGGTATTTATAGTGAAATCCTAATCATAAGATTTTCCGTTTCGGAGCTTGAATTACGGGTTGATGATTTCAACTTTGAACGGTTTGGAGTTTTAATTCGATTTTGATTTCGAAATCGTAACTGTTTTCCGTTCTAAAAACATACATTGCTTGATTGAAGTTGGCGATTATAGTCGCGATTCAAACAGGTGATATGCGAATCTTTATATAAGACTTAATTGTTTTCAGTTTTAATCACAAATGTGTGTGTAGTGTAGTGGTGAAGGCTGTGTGTGTATAAGTGGGAGACCCGGGTTCGAGACCCGGCTTCCCTGTTTATTTTTATTTTATTTTTATTTTTGATTTATTATTAGTGATTAATTTAGCTTACTTTTTTTTATTAATTATGGTTTTTAAATTCTAAAATATTTATTAACTAAGAGGTATTTAAAATAACCGGAAAAATAAATATGCAACGAACTTTTAACTGAAAATTTGATTATTAAACGAAGCGGGTTTTGAAACCCGTTTTACGACGAATGTTACACCGATAGTGTACATGCACGTATAAATGTGTATAATACGTATAAGTTGGTAAAGTAAAAGTATTGCATGTATCATTAATGTGTACAAAAGATAGAATAGGAAAACGATGTTTAGAGGTTGAAAACCGGGAAAAAAACGAAAATTGGTTCCGACCATTTTCCGACGAAACACAACATTTTGTCAGAAAGTTGTCGGAAATCTCCGACCATTTTCCGACTAAAATCTTTATTCTTTTGTTATACAATCATGTGGGGGTATATGTGTGTCTGCAAATGTATTTGCATGTGTCAATATGCATATGCATGTATAACTATGTATTTGAATTGGTGTACATACATACACACACATATATATACACCCACACACATACTTACACGATAGTAAAAGCTTGGTTTAAGTAATGGGTCCCGATAGTGTACATGCACGTATAAATGTGTATCAGACGTATAAGTTGTTAAAGTAAAAGTATTGCATGTATAAATAATGTGTACAAAAGATAGAATAGTAAAACGATGTTTAGAGGTTGAAAAACGAAAAAAACAAAAATTATTGTCGGAAAATGGTCGGAAATTTTCGACCACTTTCCGACGAAACACAACATTTAGTCGGAAAGTTGTCGGAAATCTTCGACCATTTTTCTACTAAAATCTTTATTCTTTTGTTATATAATCATGTGGGGGTATATGTGTGTCTGCAAATGTATTTGCATGTGTCAATATGCATATGCATGTTATGTATGTATTTTTCTTGGTGTACGCACACACACACACACACACATACTTATACAATAGTAAAAGCTTGGTTTGAGTAATGGGTCCTGATAGAGTACATGCACGTATAAATGTGTATCATGCGTATAAGTTGGTAAAGTAAAAGTATTGCATGTATGTGTACAAAAGATAGAATAGTAAAACGATGTTTAGAGGTTGAAAAACAAAAATTGGTGTCGTAAAATGATCGGAAATTTCCGACCACTTTCAAATGAAACACAACATTTTTTCGGAAAGTTGTCGGAAATCTCCGACCATTTTCCGACTAAAATCTTTTTTCTATTGTTATATAATCATGTGGGGGTATATGTGTGTCTGCAAATGTATTTGCATGTGTCAATATACATATGCATGTATAAGTATGTATTTTTCTTGGTGTACACACATATATATACACACACATACTTATACAATAGTAAAAGCTTGGTTTAAGTAATGGGTCCCGATAGAGTACATGCACGTATAAATGTGTATCATGCGTATAAGTTGGTAAAGTAAAAGTATTGCATGTATAATTAATGTGTACAAAAGATAGAACGGAAAAACGATGTTTAAAGGTTGAAAAACAGAAAAAACAGAAATTGGTGTCGGAAATTGGTCGGAAATTTCCGACAACTTTCCGACGAAACACAACATTTCGTCGGAAAGTTGTCGGAAATTTCCGATGATTTTCTGACTAAAACCTTTATTCTTTTGTTATATAATCATGTGGGGGTATATGTGTGTATGTAATTGTATTTGCACGAGTTAACGTTAACCCTTGCGTTGCGGCGAGATACTGGTTATAATTGTAACATTTGTCAAAAACGGGTTTTCCAAACCCGCTTTGTTTGTAATCGTATATCAAGTTATAAATGTTTCGTTGCATATTTATGTTATTTTAATTTTAAACGTTGCATAATTAATAAACAAATTAGAATTTAAAAACTATAATTAATAAAAAGTGAAAATAAAATAAATTAAAAAAGAAAACCGGCTGCCGGGATTCGAACCCGGGTCAGCCGGGTGAGTCTAACAATTTAACTCGGGTACATATAACCACTCCGCCACATGATATTTTTGTGAGTTCTAGGAAGAAATTAAATCATATGTTCAACCAAGAAATCGACCTGTTACGCTAACTGAAACCGTCCAAGACGTTTGAAGTGATCACGGATTTCTGATCATAACCGATAAACCGACAATTCTAATCAATTTAGTCTTGAATGGACTTGAATCATGTGGTGATCGGTTTTAATAACCGAAAATCTGCACTTCCTGAATTACTCCAACCATAGCCCCTCTCACGACTCAAACTCATCCGCAGAACCTTCAATTTCACTTTCGCTCTACTTTCAGTTCGTCGGAAAAGCTTTTTGAACTCGCCGGACTTTCGCCGGAAAACCGTGTCTTCCATCAAATCAGTAAGTCTCTCAATTCTTTCATCGTCTATCAGTTGTTAAGCTTTTGCTAACTCAAACCCTTCAATCAGAATCAGTTCCAGGCGACGATATCGGATAATCATCATTCGCCGGAAAATCTCTAAGAATTTCTAGAATTCGCTGTTAAACGGTATAAACCTTTAAACATTCTGATAACTCTTGTTCAGTACTTCAATTCTGCATCCAGCTAATCAAAATTGTTAATTGGTCCGCTTAGACAAAGTCCATAAAAACAGAGCCGACGACTTCACCGGAATTCTGAGATAAATCGTTTCTCCTGTATGTTTACTTCCAAAATCTTCTCTGCCATTTCATTTTAGTCATTGAATGTTTGTCAATCGAATTAAACAAGAAACAGTAGAGTAATCGTAGTCTGTGATATTGTAATGAAGAAGATGAAGTTAGTTTGTTTATAAGTTTAATATAAATTGGATATTATCTCGGGTTAGACACACAGTCCAGCGGTGGACTGTGTGCGCACATATATCACACGCCGCGAGTTCGATCCTTGACACACACGTATGCTCTGTAATAAAGATGTTTTCTTTTTCTAACTGAACCGGATTAACTCACTGAAGTTGTTAAGTATAATAAAAATCGGTATATTAACCAGGTTAGACACACAGTCCAGCGGTGGACTGTGTGCAACACTAACCCACAGGTCCCGGGTTCGAGACCTGTTGCACACTCCGGTTCAACGATTAAAACCCTTTTTGAAAATAAAAGAATTTTGAATAAACTAAAACAGTATATAAATATAATTAAAAACAGAATTATTTCGGGTTAGATACGTAGCTCAGTTGGTAGAGTGCGTGCACGCGTACGGGAGGTGTCGGGTTCGAGCCTTACCCGGCGCACACTTACACTTTAGCGAACCGGTCAAACAGTCAACAGTCCCGGTCAACGGTCAATGGTCAACGCAAAAGTCAACATTTTTTTTATATTTTTATTTTTTATTTAATTTAAAAATCAATTAAAAATACTTAAAAATAATGTTTTTAAAGATAGAAAATAGCCTTAAACTCACAAAAATATATATAAAAATCTTATTAAAATTATTAATAAAATCCATTCATTTACCATACTTTCCGTTATTATTTAGGTTAGTTAGTTCTCATCGATCAATCCTCAAAACTCGTGTGCATTTCATCATCTTCAACCGAACGCACCCAATGTGAGTGAATCTCTACAAATTCCCCGTTTTAACCACGTTTTCGGGGTGTATCATGTGTCTTACCATTTATTATATTTAAATCATTGTGCATACATCATATCCATGAACAAATGTGTATTCAACTTGTATCAACTGTTTGTGTGGTTATTGTTTAGATTTAATTTATCATTTTCAGTACATACATTATCATAGGTCGCCGCTCCCCATTACATTATGAGTGTTGAGCTGTTCCCCATTACATTATGAGCATGAACCGGGCGTTGCCAACATACGATCGGCTCCGTTTGATTGAGCCTTGATCGCACAGACATTCATCATAGGCCGTCCGTTCCCCATTACATTATGAGCGTGAAGGTGATGTTGCCAACATATACAGTTTCATTCATGTGTTATATTCATGCAAGTTGTTTTGTTATTGTAAGTTATTGTAAGTTATTGTTTGTTGATGTTATTGTTATTGTATGATTTAATTACGTTTGCTCACATATGATCATTGCACAATTTTTCCTAATAAAGATAACTAGAGATCAATAATAAATGTTTTTCTAACAAGGTTCACTCGCCAACTTATGTTGACCCAAAAACCCCCATTTTTACACATGATACAGGTGATCCAGCTGCAGCAAGAAACATATAGGATGGCTTAGAAGAATAAACTGGATTAGACTTTGGATTGTTTAGTTGATTATCTTTCTTTGTATTTGTATGAACATGTTTGGAATATTGAGGATGTAATTTTGACTTTAATAAATATGAAACATATTAGTAAATATCATGAGCTTTGATGATAACCCAATTATGCCCCGACTCTTATTTCCGCTGCGGGTCGGGGTGTGACAGATTGGTATCAGAGCCATGACTATAGGGATATAGGATAAGTTATTAGACCCTTAGAGCCTATACTATAGTTGCTTAGAAATTTTTAAGATTTTTGTGTGTTACATGCAAAATTCATGATGTTTATATGTTATGTTTAATGTTACATTCAATGTTATGCAAGCATGTTCATAAGTACATATTATTATATAATGCCTATCATGAATCATATTCTCATAACATATCATATCCATGCGAGCACACACCACATCATTTTCACGATTGTTTTTGCAATGATTGTTTTGTATTTTCAAATCCCATCAAAGTGAGTTCTCATGACGGGCATGTAGTAACTGGAAGGGTACAAATACCGGTAGTCGGAACGTCCTGTCTAGGCTGGCATTCGTATAAATCCAAAATAAAGGACCAGTTTGCCTACCTGGGGACTAACGATGAGAGTACGAAGTACCTATTAGGCCAAAGCATGCTATACCAAACGTCGTGTGAGCGAACCCCACTTTGAGTTGTCATTGTGTCTACACCTGGACACATTCCGACCATACATCTCGTAAACATATTTCATGGTTTTCATTCGGGTGAAGCGAGTGTTAAACCGCCAATACTAATGTGAATCCTACCAAGCCAATAGTCATGGGGGCCCACATGACTATACAGGTGAAGGTATGGGGGACATTTGAGGCCCAACATGAGCAAACACAAGACATCCTATGGATGTAGTTGCATTATTGATATTTATGTTATTTTCATTTTCTTTAAGACACATGACACCTAAAAAGACTCCATAAACTCACAATCTTCTTATGTATGTTCCTGTAGATGTCGGCTAGACAACAACGAGGGGGTAGAGATCAGGAAGGTCACACGAACGCTTGGCCACTCAAATCGCAAAACAAATGGCCGCGGTACTTCCTGACATTGTGGTTCAAGTACAACAAGCTCTCGCCACAAATCCCACCAATCCTCCCCAGCAAGAAGACCAGAACATCGGCAACCCTCCTACCAACAGGTGCTCATATAAACATTTCAAGTCTTGTGATCCTCCGAAATTTGATGGGACCGAAGGTGTCACTGCTCTCCTCCACTGGTTTGAGGAAATGGAAAACACCTTCCTCAACTGCGATTGTCCCAAGTATCGCAAGGTACGATACGCAACCGGGAGACTATTTGGGTAGCTCTTACCTGGTGGAATACTGAAAAGGGTAAGAGAGGAATCGAAGATGCAATGGCCTCGTGGGAGGAGTTAAGGGAAATCATGACGAGACGATTCTGTCCTAGAAGTGAGATTAAAAAGTTAGAGGATGAATTTCATTCACTGAAGCAAAAGGAGGGAGATCATACTTCCTACAACAAGAGGTTTTTAGAGTTGAACCAGATGGTCCCTAACTTGTTCACCCCAGTTTACCGCTTAGTCGAGCATTATATTCGAGGTCTTCCCTCGAAAATTCAAGATTCAGTTCTCAGCACTTCGCCAGCAACACTTGAAGCTGCTATGGAACTAGCTACTGAACTGACCGAGAATCGAATTCGCAACGGTAAATTTAAAGAGGAGAAAAAGAAAGCCCCCGTTGAGGGCCAAACTTCAAACCATTCCACCTCCTCCTCTAGGTTTGCTAACAAGAGGAAACGTAACACCAGAAACTTCGATGTCACACAAACCAATTACCCTATCCCTGCTGCACCCATTACCCAAGTTGCCCCCTCACCTGCATCATATAAAAGGCCATACTCTGGCCCATTACCAAAATGCAACCGTTGCCAATACCATCACTTTCTTGATCATCCCTGTCAACATGCACCGGCTGTGGTCGCGCAGGTCACACTGTTCAAACCTGTCGCATACCTCAGCGAACGAACCGCCACCAGCCCTCAACTCAAACCCACCATCAAATAATGGGTCAAGCCCAACAACCCCTACCACTACCACCTACTCAACATTTAGCCCAATCATACTACCAACCCAACTATCCCATGGTGCAACCTATGCGGGCTTGCTACAATTATGGAGACCCAAGCCACTTTAGAAACACTTGTCCACGTTTGGTAAACATTATACATGCTCAAGCCCAAGCAAATCCGGTGAATCAGGCTAACCAAGCTCCTCCACCTGCAAGAGGAAGAGCTTTCAACATCAACGCTAATCAGGCTAGAGCTGACAGCAATGTGGTTAACGGTACGTTTCTTATCAATGGTAGTTATGCATCCATGTTGTTTGATACTGGCGCGGATAAAAGTTTTGTGTCCTTAGAATTTGAACCCATCCTCAACCAAACTCGTGATAAGCTCATGGAATCCATAACAGTAGAAGTTGCTGACGGGAAACCGGTCTCATTAAACTCCATTATACGCAATTGTACTCTCACCTTAGACGATCGCAATTTTCCAGTTGACCTCATTCCTATGAAGTTGGGAAGCTTTGACATTATAATTGGTATGGACTGGCTCAGCCAACATCTGGCTGAGGTTGTATGTCGCGAAAAGTTTATACGCATTCCTCTTGCAAACGGTCAGACTGTACGAATCTTTGGAGAAACCTCATCGAAAGGGCTCAGATTAATGTCCTGTCTTCAAGCTCGAAAATATCTCCGCAAGAATTATGTCGCATTTTTAACCCATGTCGTCAACAAGGGAACCATGGAGAAGAAACTTGAAGACATCCCAGTAGTAAAAGATTTTCCGCAAGTTTTTTCCTGACGACATTTCAGGACTTCCTCCGGTGAGAGAAGTCGAATTTTGCATCGATCTTATACCTGGTGCTACACCAGTTGCAAAGTCTCCTTATAGGTTAGCCCCCTCTGAAATGCAAGAGCTAGCCAGTCAATTGCAAGAGTTGACTGACAAAGGATTCATACGTCCTAGCTCCTCGCCTTGGGGTGCACCTGTCCTTTTTGTGAAGAAGAAAGATGGAACGTTTCGCATGTGCATCGACTACAGAGAACTCAACAAGTTAACGATCAAGAATCGGTATCCATTACCTCGCATTGATGATCTTCTTGACCAACTTCAAGGCGCCAGCTGTTTTTCAAAAATCGACCTTCGTTCTGGTTATCATCAACTCAGAGTACATGAAGAAGACGTCCCAAAGACCGCTTTCCGAACTCGTTATGGTCATTATGAATTCATGGTCATGCCATTTGGTTTAACCAACGCTCCAGCTGTCTTCATGGATCTAATGAACAGAGTCTGCAAACCCTATCTCGATCGATTTGTTATAGTTTTCATCGACGACATCCTCATTTACTCAAAGTCTAAGTCTGATCATGAACGGCACCTTCGACTCATACTTACACTCTTAGAGAATGAAAAGCTCTACGCCAAATTCTCCAAATGTGAATTCTGGTTAAAAGAGGTACAATTCCTTGGACATGTCGTCAATGACAAGGGAATACATGTCGACCCCTCAAAGATCAAAGCAGTACAAGAATGGCAAGCGCCACGTACACCAACCGAAGTAAGATCATTCCTTGGTTTGGCTGGTTATTATCGCCGTTTCATTTCAAATTTCTCCCGCATTGTTGTACCACTCACGGCGTTAACCCATAAAGGGAAACCCTTCATATGGGGACCCAAACAAGAAGAAGCCTTCCAGACCCTTAAACAAAAACTCTGTGATGCACCTATTCTCACTCTTCCTTAAGGTTATGATGACTTCGTGGTTTATTGCGACGCGTCAGGGCAAGGACTAGGCTGTGTTCTAATTCAAAGAGGAAAGGTGATAGCTTATGCTTCTAGACAACTCAAAACTCATGAGAAGAACTACACCACCCACGACCTAGAACTTGGAGCCGCTGTGTTCGCTCTTAAGATATGGAGACATTATCTCTACGGTACTAAGTGTGAAATATACACTGACCACAAGAGTCTTCAACATATCTTCAACCAAAAGGAGTTAAACATGAGGCAACGAAGATGGGTCGAACTTCTAAATGACTACGACTGTGAAATTCGGTACCACCCTGGAAAGGCAAATGTGGTGGCTGATGCACTCAGTCGAAAGGGTTATGCGAACTCCATTCGTCTTCTATGTTCGCAAATCATAACTGACATTAAAGATCAAATTCGAGAAGCCCAACATGTTTCAGTAACGGAAGACGACGTACGAAAGGAGCTGTCCTGTGGAGCTGAACTTAAAATTGAGACTAAAGCTGACAGTATTCTGTACTATCTAGATCGCATATGGATTCCTGACCACAACAACCTCCGTGAATTCCTTATGAATGAAGCACACAAAACACGATACTCTATACACCCAGGAGCCGACAAGATGTATCAAGACCTTCGATACACCTACTGGTGGCCAGGAATGAAAAAAGATATTGCTGTTTTTGTTTCCAAGTGCCTTACATGTTCCAAGGTAAAAGCTGAACATCAAAGACCCTCAGGACTTCTGGTCCAACCTGAAATACCTGTATGGAAGTGGGAAAACATAACCATGGACTTCATTACCGGGTTACCTCGCACTTCTGGTGGGTATGACACTATATGGGTAATCATTGATCGTCTTACAAAATCAGCTCACTTTATTCCAATCCGCGAATATTTCAAGAACGAGAAGCTAGCTCGTATCTACATCAGCGAAATCGTAAGCCGACATGGTGTACCATTAAGCACTATTTCAGATCGTGATGGTCGTTTCACTTCACGAACATGGCAGGTCGTACAAGCCACGTTGGGTACACGATTAGACCTCAGTACCGCTTATCATCCTCAAACTGGTGGACAATCTGAACGCACCATTCAAACTCTTGAAGATATGCTTAGAGCATGTGTCATAGACTTCAAGGGAAATTGGGACGCTCATCTACTATTAGTTGAATTTTCGTACAACAACAGCTATCATTCAAGTATCGGCATGGCACCTTTTGAAGCTTTATATGGTCGTAAGTGCCGATCTCCTGTATGTTGGCACGAAATTGGGGAAGTTCAAATCACTGGCCCAGAATTGATTCAAGAAACCACAGACAAGATCCATCAAATTCGAAACAATCTCCTAGGGGCTCAAAGTCGTCAAAAGAGTTATGCAGATAAACGACGAAAGCCTTAGGAGTTTAACATTGGTGATCATGTACTTTTAAAAGTGTCACCGTGGAAGGGAGTAGTTCGTTTTGGCCAAAAAGGCAAGCTAGCACCACGCTACGTAGGACCTTTCAAGATACTCGAAAGAGTAGGACCTGTAGCATACAAGCTTGATCTACCAGAAGAACTCAACAGAATTCACCCCACGTTCCACGTATCAAACTTGAAGAAGTGCCTCGCTGATGAGAACCTCCATATTCCTCTGGAAGATATTCAGATTGATGAATCTATGCATTTTATTGAAAGACCAGTAGAGATCATGGACTTCGGAGAAAAACGTTTAAGACGGAGTCGCATTCCAATTGTTAGGGTACGCTGGGAGTCGAAACGGGGACCTGAGTTTACTTGGGAACGTGAAGACTCAATGTGCGAAAAATACCCGCATCTTTTTCCTACTACTGCTACTTAAATTTCGGGACAAAATTCCTAAAAGTAGGGGATACTGTAACATTTGTCAAAAACGGGTTTTCTAAACCCGCTTCGTTTGTAATCGAATATCAAGTTATAAATGTTTCGTTGCATATTTATGTTTATTTTAATTTTAAACGTTGCATAATTAATAAACAGATTAGAATTTAAAAACTATAATTAATAAAAAGTGAAAATAAAATAAATAAATAAAAAAGAAAACCGGCTGCCGGGATTCAAACCCGGGTCAGCCGGGTGAGTCTAACAATTTAACTCGGGTACATATAACCACTCTGCCACATGATATTTTTGTGAGTTCTATGAAGAAATTAAATCATATGTTCAACCAAGAAATCGACCTGTTACGCTAACTGAAACCGTTATCGGCTTCCAAACGTCCAAGACGTTTGAAGTGATCACGGATTTCTGATCATAACCGATAAACCGACAATTCTAATCAATTTAGTCTTGAATGGACTTGAATTCATGTGGTGATCGGTTTTAATAACCGAAAATCTGCACTTCCTGAATTACTCCAACCATAGCCCCTCTCGCGACTCAAACTCATCCGCAGAACCTTCAATTTCACTTTCGCTATACTTTCAGTTCGTCGGAAAAGCTTTTTGAACTCGCCGGACTTTCGCCGGAAAACCGTGTCTTCCATCAAATCAGTAAGTCTCTCAATTCTTTCATCGTCTATCAGTTGTTAAGCTTTTGCTAACTCAAACCCTTCAATCAGAATCAGTTCCAGGCGACGATATCGGATAATCATCATTCGCCGGAAAATCTCTAAGAATTTCTAGAATTCGCTATTAAACGGTATAAACCTTTAAACATTCTGATAACTCTTGTTCATGTAACATCCGTCAAAAACGGATTTACCAAACCCGCTCCGTTTAGCAACCGAACAGTCAGTCAAAATTTTCGTTGCGAATTAAATGCCCAGAATATTTTTAAACGATCCGTAATCAATTATTATACGGGAATATATATTTAGTTTTTGAAAAACCGTCAAAAATCGCAAAATAAAAATAAAATACATCTGCCGGGTTTCGAACCCGGGTCTGTACCGAGTCACCTAGTGACTTAACTCTCACACACACAAACCACTGCGCCGCTTGTTATGTTTGATGAATAATAGAATCAGTTAATTGATATAGTGACTTTACGAATTCAAAATCGGCGCCCAAACGGTTCAGTCGTCGGAATCCCGGAATATTCGTGAGTCTTAACTACGATTTACGTTATAACGTAAACCTTTAATCACATATCGGTTATAACCGATGTTTGAAGTCCGCGACACTTTTCAAAACCGCCGGAAAATTTAAATAACGAACACAGTCCAAAATCAGACCAAATACATTTCGATTATTCCCTATAAATTCAACCACAATCGTCTGCAAACCTTTTCGCTAAAAATCACATCTTTTCACGGCGTAATTCCACTCGCCGGAATTTCCCTGTTCGTCGCCGGAAAACCGGTTTCCCCATTGCCGAGCTTTTCTGGACCTCTGAAGCTTATACCGGTGATACCCTTACCTTTTCCAAACTTTTCGGAGACTAGCTGCTACAAGGAACACGTCGCCGGAGGTGAATTCTGTCGCCGGAGTTCTGCCGGAAAACAGAGAGTCTTGTCGGTATATTTCTCCGCCCAGTTTCTTTTCCTTTTCACTTTTATCTTATCTTAATCGACGGTAAAACACTAATAAAACTGATAAAAATCTCGAACCAGTCAGACTTCATCTCTGGTTATTTTTCAGTGAAGAAGACGATGTCTTCCATATCATATAAGTATATTATAAATCATGATATTAATCGGGTTAGACACACAGTCCAGCGGTGGACTGTGTGCACATAAGACGTTAATTATACAAAGGTCTCGAGTTCGAATCCCGTCTCACACACGCTGCCTTAATAAAATCCATTTTTTTGTTTACTGAACCGGATCGCCACAGATATATGTTAAATATATTGTTAACCGGTAAAATAACCAAGTTAGACACACAGTCCAGCGGTGGACTGTGTGTTTGTTTATATCACAGGTCACGAGTTCGAGTCCGGTCTTCAACACCGACTCGGACAATTATCTTTTCTTTTAAATAAGGCAGAAAAGGAAATATCTATTTTGTATTTAAGTATAATAAAAACCGAATATTATAACATGTTGAACACACAGTCCAGCGGTGGACTGTGTGTTAGATTAACCCACAGGTCCCGGGTTCGAGACCTGTGGTGTGCATGACCGTTTCATTTAAACTGTTTTTAAAATAAATGATTTTCTGTTAATTCTAATTAATGTATATATGAAATTAAAATCGGATATATAACGGGTTAGACACGTAGCTCAGTTGGTAGAGCTGCGTGCACGCGTACGGGAGGTCTCGGGTTCGAGCCTCACCGAGCGCACAACAATATTCCGCAAACCGTCAACGACCAGTCAAAGTCAACTGGTCAAGGTCAACTGTAGCAGAAAAAAAATAAATATTTTTATTATTTTTATTTAATTATTTTAATTAAAAATCAATTATAAATACTTAAAAATAACATTTTTAAGATTAGAAAATAGCTTCAAACTCACAAAAATACACCCAACAATACTACTAAAATAGTTTAATAAAATCCGTTTACTCACCAAACCATAATGCGATTTATCTAGGTTAAATCTCACTCGTGGTTAAAACCACTTCGCGTGCATTCATCATCATCAACCGAACGCACCCACTGTGAGTGAATCTTACAATTCCCCCTTTTAAATTACACGTTTTGGGGTGTGTCATGTGTTATAAATTAATTAATTTATTTATTTAAACTTGTGCCATACCACATCATGACTTAATCTTAGATTGATTTATTGTTGTGATTTATTTATATTCCGTTTGTCAAATTACATGAAACTCATACATTAAGCCCATCAGTTCCTCGTGGGAAACGAGTAGAACATCGCGTGCTTCAATTCAAATTCATTATTGTTCATGTGTGTTTTCATTGAGTTTATATTGTTTGTAGTTGTGTTATTCATATTATCATGTTTATGCAATTCATTCATCAGGCCCCTCAGTTCCTCGTGAGAGACGAGTTGAGCATCGCGTGCCTTTAATTGTTTCCATTATTATTCATGAGTGTTTCATTTAACATCTTATGATTGTTGATCAAGTTACATCTAATTTTACTCATGTTTGGTTGTGCACATATTTCATAATCAATTTAAATAAATTGCTCAAATGTTTTCCATAGGATTCACTCGCCAACATTATGTTGATCCAAAAACCTTTTTACACATGATACAGGTGAACAGGTTGAAGCAAGGATAGCATAGGATATGCCTTAGAAGAGAACAAAGGAGTTAGATTGTTAGTTAGATCATGTTGTAGCAATCATTGTAAACTTTCATTTAATTTGTATTAATGAATATGAAACATTTAATAAATGTCATGAGCTTTGATGATAACCCAATCATGCCCCGATCACCTTATCCGCTGCGGGTCGGGGTGTGACAGATTGGTATCAGAGCCATGACTATAGGGATATAGGATAGGTTATTAGACCCTTAGCGCCTATACTATAGTCTGCCTAAAATTTTAAATTGATTAAGTGGTTACATACAAACTTGTGATATTTATTTGTTTCATATTTGTTTACATTTCAGTCAAACATACATGCTCATATACATATTCATTATACATATATACATATTCATTATACATATATCGATGTTCATGTGTTCAATTTATTTTCATACTCTCGTTATCCAAAGATTTTATGCAATTTTCAAATCTCATCAAAGTAAGTTCTGCGACGGGCATGTAGTAACTGGAAGGGTACGAGTACCGGTAGTCGGAACGTCCTGTCTAGGCTGGCATTCGTATAAATCCGATATAACGGACCAGTTTGCCTACCTGGGGACCAACGATGAGAGTACGAAGGACCTATTAGGCCAAAGCATGCCACACCAAACGTCGTTCGAACTAACCCTACTTTGAGGTGTCACCGTGTCTACACCTGGACACATTCCGAACATCACACGTTGTATACATATTTCTCGATTTTCACCGGGTTTTTGTGTACGCAACTAGGCAGAAACCGTGCGAACCATATGAAAAACCGGTAATTCATGGGGGCCCACATGATTACACAAGGTAAAGTATGGCGGCACGACGGGCCTAACAGCGAGCAAAGCCCAAGACATCCTATGGATGTAGTATTTTTGTATAATTATTTTATGAATGTTCATTCTTGAATGCGACCCACGATCTCAAAAGCATCCAACTCATACTCTTGTCATGTATTCATTGTAGATGTCTTCTAACCTCGCCCGTAGGAAGATGAGAGCAGGAAAAGCCCGCGAACGCATGGCTACCTTAATCGCTCAACAAATGGCTGCTGTAATACCCAATATTGTAATCCAAGTTCAACAAGCACTTACCAATAATCCTGTCAACCAAGCAAACCAAAACATTTTCAACTCTTCCCCAAACACCACTAAATGCACCTACAAGCATTTAAAATCATGCGACCCTCCGAAATATAAAGGAACTGAAGGTGTCACCGCACTCCTCCATTGGTTTGAAGAAATGGAGAATACTTTTCTAAATTGCGATTGCCCTGATGATCGCAAAGTGCGTTATGCTACCGGTCGACTATATGGGATAGCACTTACTTGGTGGAATACAGAGAAGGCCAAACGAGGTGTTGAAGATGCTATGTCCTTAACTTGGAACGAATTGAAGGAAATCATGACCAGACGATTTTGCCCAAGGAGCGAAATCAAGAAGCTAGAAGATGAATTTTACTCATTGAGGCAAGTGGAAGGAGACCACACCACCTACAACAAAAGGTTCCTCGAATTACATCAAATGGTTCCCAACATGTTTACTCCCCTCTACCGTTTGATCGAGCACTACATTCGTGGTCTTCCGTCAAAGATTCAAGACCCCGTGATAAGTACCAAGCCTGCAACTTTGGAAGCAGCAATGGAGCTAGCAATAGAGCTCACCGAGAACCGAATCCGAAACAAAGACTTCGAGGAAGAGAAGAAGAAGGATAAAGGATCAACTGAAACCTCCGAATCCCCTTCTCAAACCGAATCCCCTTCTCAAACCGAATCCCCTTCTCAACCCGAATCCCCTTCTCAAACCGAATCCCCTTCTCAACCCGAATCCCCTTCTCAACCCAAACCTAAGAGAAGAAGAGTCGGGCGACTTTTCGCTGCTACTCAACGAAATCAACCAGTTTTTCACGCTATACCCATCCGAGCTGTCCCAATCACCCAAGTGGCACCCAACTCAGCTTACCCAAATAAGAAACCATATCTTGGACCTCACCCTCAATGCAACCACTGTTTTTATCATCATTCCCTTACTTTACCTTGCCGGCTATGTACAACTTGTGGACGTTATGGTCATTTGAGCAATGTTTGTCGCACCTTTCAAGACCAAACCTTTTCCCCTACTCAAAACATGGCCCAAACTTATCACCAACCTCAATACCCCATGTTCCCATATGCTCGAGCTTGCTTCAATTGTGGCGACCCTACCCACCTTAGAAACACATGCCCTCAATTGGTTAACATTATCAACACTCAAGCCCAATCAAACCCAGTTAACCAAGTAAACCAAGAAAACCCAACCACTATGCCGCCAGCAAGAGGAAGAGTCTTCAATATCAACGCCAACCCTGTCGAAGATAATGACGGCCCAAACGAAGATACTCAGCTAGTCCTGTTCGCCGAAGATCCAGATTCAACTCCTATTGTTTAGTCTTTCTTTATCACATGTGTAGACTGTTAGAGAAATTATTGGATATTATATATTATATATTGTTTTCGGTATATGCTTTTGCCGAGGCCGTGGCTCCCCATCCATCGAGGTTGAGTTGGATCCCCATTTTATTATGTGGTTGATCTTGGCGTGCCCGCACGATCGGCTCCGTTTGTTGAGCCTTGATCGGTTACGTAATATTACATTTCAATACATGCAATATGCTCGGCTCCGTTTGATTGAGCCTTGAGTACACAGATTTATTTACATTTCCAGTTCATGCAATATGCTCGGCTCCGTTTGATTGAGCCTTGAGTACACAGATTTATTTACATTTCCAGTTCATGCAATATGCTCGGCTCCGTTTGATTGAGCCTTGAGTACACAGATTTATTTACATTTCCAGTTCATGCAATACGCTCGGCTCCGTTTGATTGAGCCTTGAGCGCACATACAATTTCATTATCAGTATCTTGTGGTTGTGGTGTTTGTAGTAGAGTCGCATCGAACTAACCATAACTTGCGGATAAAGTCAATGAAAATTTGACAAGGGTATGGTGGATACGCCGATGGTACTTCCTATATATAAGTATTCTTGTCAAATAATCGGAGGCATTATCAGGCGGTTATGAGAGGTTCCATGCATAGGCTGTTTGTATGGTTAAGTTATTCATATTCAGTACATACGCTCGGCTCCGTTTGATTGAGCCTTGAGCACACAATTTCAATTTCAGTACATTCAATACGTTCGGCTCCGTTTGATTGAGCCTTGAGCGCACATCCATTTTATTTTCAGTACATGCAATACGATCGGCTCCGTTCGATTGAGCCTTGATCGCACAGATATATTTCATTTCAGTATTTTATGTTTGTTGTTTGTTGTATTGATTGTAGAGTTATAGGACTAATCATAATTCACTGATAAAACCAATGAAAATTTGACAAGAATATGGTGGATACGCCGCTGGTACTTCCTATATATAAGTATTTTTGTCAAAGGATCAGAGGCCTTATCGGACGGTTATGAGAAGTTCTATGTAGGATTTATTAGTTTCTTGGTAACCAATCATAACTTGTGGATAAAACTAATGAAAATTTGGCAAGAATATGGTGGATACGCCGCTGGTACTTCCTATATATAAGTATTCTTGCCAAAGGATCAGAGGCATTATCAGACGGTTATGAGAAGTTCCATGTAGGATTTATTATTGCCTTGGTTGGAATTTGTGATACATTTATATCATCATGTTATTTAAAGAGATTGGATTGTGTTCCATTTCTACATAAATTAACCTCTCCATCATAACAAACGAGAGAGGAACTTCCATCATTCAAACATATATGTTATCAGAATGTGGATTCAAATATTTGCTGTTGTGTTTATTCATGTTCAAATATTCGCTGATGTGTCTATTCATGTTCGAATCTTTGCTGTTGTGTTTATTCATGTTCAAATATTTACTGATGTGTTCATTCATGTTTGGATATCAGCTGTTGTGTTTTTATTTATGTTCCATGTAGATTGTAGTGTTAGAAGTTTTGCCTTAGGATATAACCATATTTTTCCCAAACGTATCTAAACTCTTATGCATGATATCATTTTTAGAGAATCATTCCTGTTTATCAATATTCATACAGTAGGCAACAAAAAGCGATTCCTGAATAGGGTACTTAACCTTTACAAGGAACGTTACCGCCTCGAACAAAAACTTAAACCCTCATTTTTCGCTAAGCATACAACTGTCAAACAAAACATCATCATTCTTATAGTCAAAATATATCATTATTTAAATTTCGTGACGAAATTTCTAAAAAGCAGGGGATACTGTAACATCCGTCAAAAACGGATTTACCAAACCCGCTCCGTTTAGCAACCGAACAGTCAGTCAAAATTTTCGTTGCGAATTAAATGCCCAAAATATTTTTAAACGATCCGTAATCAATTATTATACGGGAATATATATTTAGTTTTTGAAAAACCGTCAAAAATCGCAAAATAAAAATAAAATACATCTGCCGGGTTTCGAACCCGGGTCTGTACCGAGTCACCTAGTGACTTAACTCTCACACACAAACCACTGCGCCGCTTGTTATGTTTGATGAATAATAGAATCAGTTAATTGATATAGTGACTTTACGAATTCAAAATCGGCGCCCAAACGGTTCAGTCGTCGGAATCCCGGAATATTCGTGAGTCTTAACTACGATTTACGTTATAACGTAAACCTTTAATCACATATCGGTTATAACCGATGTTTGAAGTCCGCGACACTTTTCAAAACCGCCGGAAAATTTAAATAACGAACACAGTCCAAAATCAGACCAAATACATTTCGATTATTCCCTATAAATTCAACCACAATCGTCTGCAAACCTTTTCGCTAAAAATCACATCTTTTCACGGCGTAATTCCACTCGCCGGAATTTCCCTGTTCGTCGCCGGAAAACCGGTTTCCCCATTGCCGAGCTTTTCTGGACCTCTGAAGCTTATACCGGTGATACCCTTACCTTTTCCAAACTTTTCGGAGACTAGCTGCTACAAGGAACACGTCGCCGGAGGTGAATTCTGTCGCCGGAGTTCTGCCGGAAAACAGAGAGTCTTGTCGGTATATTTCTCCGCCCAGTTTCTTTTCCTTTTCACTTTTATCTTATCTTAATCGACGGTAAAACACTAATAAAACTGATAAAAATCTCGAACCAGTCAGACTTCATCTCTGGTTATTTTTCAGTGAAGAAGACGATGTCTTCCATATCATATAAGTATATTATAAATCATGATATTAATCGGGTTAGACACACAGTCCAGCGGTGGACTGTGTACACATAAGACGTTAATTATACAAAGGTCTCGAGTTCGAATCCCGTCTCACACACGCTGCCTTAATAAAATCCATTTTTTTGTTTACTGAACCGGATCGCCACAGATATATGTTAAATATATTGTTAACCGGTAAAATAACCAAGTTAGACACACAGTCCAGCGGTGGACTGTGTGTTTGTTTATATCACAGGTCACGAGTTCGAGTCCGGTCTTCAACACCGACTCGGACAATTATCTTTTCTTTTAAATAAGGCAGAAAAGGAAATATCTATTTTGTATTTAAGTATAATAAAAACCGAATATTATAACATGTTGAACACACAGTCCAGCGGTGGACTGTGTGTTAGATTAACCCACAGGTCCCGGGTTCGAGACCTGTGGTGTGCTTGACCGTTTCATTTAAACTGTTTTTAAAATAAATGATTTTCTGTTAATTCTAATTAATGTATATATGAAATTAAAATCGGATATATAACGGGTTAGACACGTAGCTCAGTTGGTAGAGCTGCGTGCACGCGTACGGGAGGTCTCGGGTTCGAGCCTCACCGAGCGCACAACAATATTCCGCAAACCGGTCAACGACCAGTCAAAGTCAACTGGTCAAGGTCAACTGTAGCAGAAAAAAAATAAATATTTTTATTATTTTTATTTAATTATTTTAATTAAAAATCAATTATAAATACTTAAAAATAACATTTTTAAGATTAGAAAATAGCTTCAAACTCACAAAAATACACCCAACAATACTACTAAAATAGTTTAATAAAATCCGTTTACTCACCAAACCATAATGCGATTTATCTAGGTTAAATCTTACTCGTGGTTAAAACCACTTCGCGTGCATTCATCATCATCAACCGAACGCACCCACTGTGAGTGAATCTTACAATTCCCCCTTTTAAATTACACGTTTTGGGGTGTGTCATGTGTTATAAATTAATTAATTTATTTATTTAAACTTGTGCCATACCACATCATGACTTAATCTTAGATTGATTTATTGTTGTGATTTATTTATATTCCGTTTGTCAAATTACATGAAACTCATACATTAAGCCCATCAGTTCCTCGTGGGAAACGAGTAGAACATCGCGTGCTTCAATTCAAATTCATTATTGTTCATGTGTGTTTTCATTGAGTTTATATTGTTTGTAGTTGTGTTATTCATATTATCATGTTTATGCAATTCATTCATCAGGCCCCTCAGTTCCTCGTGAGAGACGAGTTGAGCATCGCGTGCCTTTAATTGTTTCCATTATTATTCATGAGTGTTTCATTTAACATCTTATGATTGTTGATCAAGTTACATCTAATTTTACTCATGTTTGGTTGTGCACATATTTCATAATCAATTTAAATAAATTGCTCAAATGTTTTCCATAGGATTCACTCGCCAACATTATGTTGATCCAAAAACCTTTTTACACATGATACAGGTGAACAGGTTGAAGCAAGGATAGCATAGGATATGCCTTAGAAGAGAACAAAGGAGTTAGATTGTTAGTTAGATCATGTTGTAGCAATCATTGTAAACTTTCATTTAATTTGTATTAATGAATATGAAACATTTAATAAATGTCATGAGCTTTGATGATAACCCAATCATGCCCCGATCACCTTATCCGCTGCGGGTCGGGGTGTGACAGTTCAGTACTTCAATTCTGCATCCAGCTAATCAAAATTGTTAATTGGTCCGCTCAGACAAAGTCCATAAAAACAGAGCCGACGACTTCGCCGGAATTCTGAGATAAATTGTTTCTCCGGTATGTTTACTTCCAAAATCTTCTCTGCCATTTCATTTTAGTCATTGAATGTTTGTCAATCGAATTAAACAAGAAACAGTAGAGTAATCGTAGTCTGTGATATTGTAACGAAGAAGATGAAGTTAGTTTGTTTATAAGTTTAATATAAATTGGATATTATCTCGGGTTAGACACACAGTCCAGCGGTGGACTGTGTGCGCACATATATCACACGCCGCGAGTTCGATCCTTGACACACACGTATGCTCTGTAATAAAGATGTTTTCTTTTTCTAACTGAACCGGATTAACTCACTGAAGTTGTTAAGTATAATAAAAATCGGTATATTAACCAGGTTAGACACACAGTCCAGCGGTGGACTATGTGCAACACTAACCCACAGGTCCCGGGTTCGAGACCTGTTGCACACTCCGGTTCAACGATTAAAACCCTTTTTGAAAATAAAAGAATTTTGAATAAACTAAAACAGTATATAAATATAATTAAAAACAGAATAATTTCGGGTTAGACACGTAGCTCAGTTGGTAGAGCTGCGTGCACGCGTACGGGAGGTCTCGGGTTCGAGCCTTACCCGGCGCACACTTACACTTTAGCGAACCGGTCAAACAGTCAACAGTCCCGGTCAACGGTCAATGGTCAACGCAAAAGTCAACATTTTTTTATATTTTATTTTTTATTTAATTTAAAAATCAATTAAAAATACTTAAAAATAATGTTTTTAAAGATAGAAAATAGCCTTAAACTCACAAAAATATATATAAAAATCTTATTAAAATTATTAATAAAATCCATTCATTTACCATACTTTCCGTTATTATTTAGGTTAGTTAGTTCTCATCGATCAATCCTCCAAACTCGTGCGCATTTCATCATCTTCAACCGAACGCACCCAATGTGAGTGAATCTCTACAAATTCCCCGTTTTAACCACGTTTTCGGGGTGTATCATGTGTCTTACCATTTATTTCCGCTGCGGGTCGGGGTGTGACAATAATGTTTTAGCATCAATATATGAGAATCGAAAATTTTTAAGGTTATGCAAAACATTTTGAAGAATATGTTGCGTCGCACTAAACCATTATGTTTGTATAATGGTCCACCATTAAAATAACTTAACAGAGTTAAATTTTTTTCTAAACGACAAACCGATGTTTTAGGCCTTTTGACCAAAACATGGATACGAGTAGATTGATGTAAATTAAATTCACCTCGTAACGGTGCTCAAACGGCTCGATTTTTGTTAATTGAAAGTTTAATCACCCGAATTGAAGCACTATTTTCATCGTCCGGAAAGCACTGTTTCGAGGTAAATTTTACATTAGTTTACTCGTATCCTATATCTGATCAAAAGCCCGCAAAACCAGTTTGTAATTCAGAAAAAAAAAAACTTGACTTCGTTATGTTTTTTCTAACGACATACCGTTATACAAACAAAATGAAAAATGTTGGAGCACTGACAAAAATAAACTCAGCTGGGATTATTATTGGTAAAAAATAGACAGATTGTATTATTTAAATTCAATTTCCCTATTAAAATTAGGTGTGTGTCATATTATAATTAAGTCAGTGTATTAGTTTAATTAGGTTTAAGTAATTTTTATGTAATTTGTTTTTATATATTTTAGGTATAATTTTATTAGGTTCAATTTCATTTTTAAAACTAGAATTCGTTATAAAAAACATATAAAGGAGTTTTTTTATTTATTGAACCAAAACCCCACAAAAGGGGCCCACCTTTCTCTTCGGACGAGTACTCTTGAGCAGACATCACCATCTCCGGATCGCGCCATATGACTTCCTCCAATGGTGGCTCTCGTCTGCTTTGGAGGTGTGCTTGTTGGACGTCATCTCCAATTTTCATACTCTTAATTAGTAACTTTTGCAAGCAAGCATAAAGGTTTTGTTCCACATGCTATGGGTGGTTTTAAATAAAAGTTAAATTTTTACTTTTAATCCGAAGCTTTCTATTTCTTGATATTTACACCCTCATAAAATTGATTTTTTTACTTTTAACCTAAATTTTTTATCCTTACAATTTAACGTCATAATTTTTTTACTTTCAACTTTTGTTATCTATACTTTTCATCTTTCGCTAAATTTCGTTTTATGTTGCGTACTAAATTTTGCGAGTTAAAAGGTGCAACATGCGAAGGGTTCAGCGTCGTTACGTCACTCTTTTTTCTTGTTTGACAGGTTCGTCGCAACGAGCGTATCCTAGATCGACTTAGTTGTTTTCAATATGTTTTACGTTTCAGTCAAATTTCTTCACATTAACACCCCGCAACTTTAGTGTCGATGGTCATTAGCACTTGGCGGTGGTGTGACATTGGTTTTTAGCCTCCTCCACAACACGAGGATGCTTAATTCTAGTTTGCTCTAAAAACCAATGGATTATATATAATAAGAAGAGTAAATTGCACAAAACGTCCTTTAAGTTTCACCAATCTTGCTGGTTTCAGCCTTAATCTTTAAAAGTTGCCAAAACCAGCCTTTAAGATTAATTTTGTTGCAGGTTTCATCCTTTATCACTAACCCAGTTACTAATCCATGTTAAATGGCCTCACATGCATAGCATGTGAGGGTAAAACCGTCTTTTCATCTCTCTCTCTCCACTTTCTTTATCCTTTCACCTTCAACCTGCATCTCAAAAATGGCGAACTTCACGATGAACAACTCCCTCATCTCAATCGTAACACTCCTCATCGTCATTTCATCATCGGTAATCGCCACTTCCGATTCTCCGTTCATCGTAGCGCACAAGAAAGCTACACTCAACCGACTCAAATCCGGCGCCGAAAAAGTATAGGTATCACTTCTCCGACTAAAAGAGAGCTTCCAAGCAGGAGAGGAGCGAAAAGCCTATCGCTTTCAAGTCGAAGGCGGGAGATGAGCGGAAAGTCTTCAAACGAGCCCTCTCTTCCCACTACTGTCAAAACTCTCGGATCTCTTTCCCTGAAGCCTCCTATCAAGTAAGGCGTGTAAGTCAACTTTCTATTGAATGGGGCGAGGAGGGCAACTACTGAAGGGCGATCTCGGCTGAAAGCATGATTAGGGGTAAGGCAACAGGGCTTAGTAATTCAGTGCTACCGAATCGCCTTCTAGACAAGGATAGTGAAATAGGATCCATCACCTTGGAATAGGATCAAAGAGGATAGAGTGAGTGGAATATGTAGGCGGTGGTAAACTCCTCTTTTCGGTAGTAGAAGGGAAGCTCGTCCTCTTATTGTTTGTGTCAATACTCAACTTCGTCAGTCTGGTTGAACAGCCTCCCAATGAGAGCGAGCCAAGGATTCGCGTAAGTAGATTTATCGTTTTGTTTGTAAAATTACTTTCGATCGGTTGATGTTTTAGCTCGAATTGATTGTTGAACAAGTTTGATTTAGGTTTTGTGTGTTTTGTTGATTGATTGTGTGTGGATCTGAGTAGATCGGTTGAATTGGAGCTGGATTGTGCTTAATTTGTTTGATTGTTTGTGGATTTGAGATTGATTGAACAGTATTAGGCTTTTAAGCATCAATATCGATCTACATCTATTATCTGTTTGCTTGAATCGTAGTTATATATGCTCAATTAGTTGATTATTTGTGGATTTGGAGTTTTGGTTGTGATTTGAGTTTGAAGATGAAGGTGAAGGTGAAAGAGTTTGAAGATAAAGAAAGTGGAGAGAGAGAGATGAAAAGACGGTTTTACCCTCACATGCTATGCATGTGAGGCCATTTAACATGGATTAGTAACTGGGTTAGTGATAAAGGATGAAACCTGCAACAAAATTAATCTTAAAGGCTGGTTTTGGCAACTTTTAAAGATTAAGGCTGAAACCAGCAAGATTGGTGAAACTTAAAGGACGTTTTGTGCAATTTACTCTAATAAGAAAAAGCAACTGCTTTGGAGGCGTGCTTGTTGGACGGCATCTCCAATTATGAAAAATGAAGAAAGAGTATACCTCAATATAGAAATACTCAATTATATACTTCCCAACATATACATTATAGTTTACAAGACATATGTTAACTAGTGGGTTATATCGGTTCTACGGCGGGTGAATCCAATTTTTAGTGGAAACATAGACGTAATAGTAAAAATAAGGTTAATGGTAGGAATCCGATTGATATTGGTCCGGTTTATTAAGATACTGACAACTACCAAAAGAGAAACAAAAAAGTCACGATACGACCAAAAAAATATCGAGATGTATTTACATCAATCGAAACAATAAAAACGAATATCGATTTTGGTACTACGTTGTTCACTCAGTGTTAGACTTTTCATGTTGTTGCATGTACAAAACCAGGTTTGATTAAAACTTAAATAAGAAAAATAAAAAAAATAAAAAAGAAAAAGAAAAGATAAAAAAACAATTCAAAAAAAGTAAAAATAAAAAAAGATTGAAGCTAAAAAGTTCATAAACTATATATAATAATATATGACTCATTTCCAAGTTCTACTTCAAGTTGTTGATGAATAACAAAACTATTAATTATATTAATTTTTATTTTTAAATGACAACGTTTACTTTATTCTATTAAAACAATAACACTAAATTAATCTTCATTGCATAGGTTTATATTTTTGATCTTCGACCCCTTTTAAGAAACATATGCCTCTACCAAATAAGTTAGACTCATATTGGTTAATTATATTAATTAAACTGGTTATTTTTCATGTAATACACCGACATATATTTTAATAAAAAAATATTAAGATTTTAATAATAAGTATTTTTATACTTTATTATTATTATTATTATTATTATTATTATTATTATTATTATTATTATTATTATTATTATTATTATTATATATTAAAATATATTAAAAAAGTTGAGGAACAATTAATTCTGTATTTTTTATTTATTTATTTATTTATTTATTATTCATTTATTTATTTATTTATTTATTGATTTTTTATTATTTATTTATTTATTAATTATTATTATTAATTAATTATTATTAATTATTAATTATACTTTAAAATTGAAATTTCGAGGAACAATTAATTGTGTATACTTTTAAATTTGGGCAACATACTTTCGCCGCTTTTGAGTTCTGCCACCAATTTTTTTTACAATATTGTTTTGCTTTCTCATGGCTTTGTGTATGAGAAGACTTTCAATTGAAAACAGGAACCCTAACCCGATCCTTTTAATGACCTTTGGCTTCACGTACAACCCTAACTTAATCCTTCTAATGACCTTTGGCTTCACGTACCCTTTATAATTAAAGGTTTCAAAACCCTTTGCCTAAATCGCCCTTCACACACTTGAACCCAATATTTGTAAATTGTTATAAGTTAAATAATTTAAAATTTTAAATATTGTTATAAGTTAAAGGGATATTAGATTTAAATAACACCAACTTTCACCATTGACAGATAACACTCATAACTTTCAATTTGTACACCAGCACTCCCAACTTTCAACTTATTGGCCGATAACACTCCCTAACTAACTGAACTCTAACCCAGTTAGTTTTTGGTGATGTGGCATCTGATGTGGCCCTTTTTTGCTGACATGGAATATGACGTGGCAGCTGATGTGGCATTTTTAGATGATGTGGCGGATGATGTAGCAGCTGACATGGCATTTTTCGATGACGTGTCAGCTGATGTGGCGGTTGACATGGCATTTTTGATGATGTGGCAGCTGACATCAGCTAACTGGGTTAGGGTTCAGTCAATTAGGGAGTGTTATCGGCCAATAAGTTGAAAGCTGAGAGTGCTAGTGTACAAATCGAAAGTTGAGGGTGTTATCGGCCAATTGGTGAAAGTTGGGGTTATTCAAAACCAATATCCCTAAGTTAAATAATTTAAAATTTGTCTGTTATAGCTTAACAATATTTGTAACTTACTTTTTAATAATATTTTAAAGATATTATTTAGTTAATGATTTTTCTAGTACTTAATACCTTATTATAGTAGATATATATTAAAATGACTAACACCGAAATTTTATGAATATAGATAAGATAAAATTTATGATCACCTTGCATAGAAATCCTATTAGCTGTAAAGTCGGCAGAGATCTTTCAAGCTCTATACATAGTATATATTAGGGTTTAATTTATCTCATCTCCACAAGTTTACTTTACAGACGAAAAGTTATGGCTACATCAGCATCTTCCCACCAGATTGTACTCCCAGATTCCCGACAGATTATCCTCGTGAAAGCAAGACCAGGTGAACGTGTGGATGACCTCGTTATCAACCCCTCCCCGACGCAGCAAAGGATGATCGAATGCTGTAATGATATCCTATCCGTGTTCGATGACGGTGGACCCGCTTACAGAACTCTTTTGATGGAACTCAAAACGGATCAAGGATCAGTACCTGCTCTTATACCCTCGGATGGATCGCATGTGTTGGATCATGAAACGTGTGTAAAGCTTGCACGTTATATAACACTGGCTGTTCATGCAAACAATGTTGAGGAGGAAGAAGAAGAAGTTTGTGTGATTTGCTTGGATGAAATTAATTTGGATGAGACGATGGTGGAACTGGCATGCGAACATAGGTATCATGAGAAATGTATTGAGAATTGGTTGCGGTTGAAGCAGCGTTGTCCAACTTGTAGAGCTTTAGGATGATGCAGATATACGTTTGCTATTAGTTTCTTTTGGATTATGCTTGTTCATCATATACGTAAAGTTGATAGCGTCCAGTGGCGGAACTAGACTTTTTTAATTTGGGGGTCGAAATTTGGGGGTCGAAATGTAAATCTTATGTACACAATACCATAATTATTTACTTTTTCTTTTAATGGATGTAACGGATGTAGTACGACCATTGTAACCATATTATGTTGCTAACAATAAACCACACTATTGTGTCCATTAATATATGTTTTTGAGGCTTTTTTTATGTACTAAATACAAAAAATATATATATTTTTAATGCTGATTGAAAGAAATTAGTAAATAAATAATTAAAAGTTGAAAATCGCTGATGTTAAGCCAAAAAAAGAAAAGCATTTCAATAATAATGTTGTCCAAAAAAAAATTCAATAAATAATGATTTTGTATATCAGGTTTCAATTGGGCCACGTACTAAAATGTAAAAAGCCAACTAATAGAAAATTTCAATTAGGGTTGCACTTTCTTTTGTCTGTTTAGTGTTTATCATCTTCTTCCAAAGCTAACAACAGCACAACGCCGTTTGTTGAACAACCGCTGCAACTCGCCGGAGAAAAAACATTACGGCCACCGTACTTCTTCTCTTCTGTTTATCTTTCAACTAGAGCAACAATTGAAGGGTCAGTGTTTCAGAAAAACGTCACCTTTAGATCTGGGTTCATATGAATTTCCATCTATCGGAGGGGGCCAGAGGGTCAACGGACCCTCCTGACCCCCTGTAGTTCCGCCGCTGATAGCGTATGTCATTGTTCGCGTGTCAAGATACGTGTATTTTCTAGTAGTGATGTGGACTTGATCTCAAATAAGCTTTACATTATATGAGATTTCAACGAATCAATCTTGAGTAGATTACAAGTATGGTGGGCCCGGGTGAGTTTTTCTTCCCAGGTCTCGGGTTCGAGTCTGGGTGATAGGGGTTTTTCATCAAGTGGTTTAAAGTGGGAATCTATTGTGCGAGGGGACTCTCAAGCGCGGACTCCGTTAAACAACCTATGCGAGACCTCCCGACATGCGCGAATAATTCACACCTTTCGAAAAAAGAATCACTGAATTTAGTTTATAATTTTGGGGATTTTGGTGAGACCTTTGTGTTTGATTCGCATATAAAAGAAATGACGTAATAAAGATAACTAAATAACATGATGGAATGAGATTATAATTGTGTGCATATAATCTTTTTTTATCATATCAAAGTGCATGTATTTAGGTTTTTTAATTTTTTTTATGTCGTCTATTTTTTTATAACAAAGTGCATGTATTTAGGTTATTTAATTTTGTTCTCAGGTTGGGGGAGGCAAGTGGTATACACGGATGAGGATCTTGACGGAATACGTGAATGGGTGTCCGAGTTATGGGGCAACGTTTTTTTCAAGGGATTATTTTAGATGTCAAAGTATGTACGCCAAAAAATATTTTTTGTTAACTTAAGATGTTTGTATTATATTTGACATATGGCTATTAAATGAATTGTTTTGGTATATGTGTATTTTGTTATGAAATAGATTTATATATTGTTTTAATTTGGTTCTTTAAGGAAAATTAAAAATTCTACAATAATAATAACAATAAAATAAAAAATAAAACAATTAAAACCATGACACGCAATGCATGTCGTTAAGATGCGTCGTAAATGCGTGTCATTAAAACGTGTCATTAAGGTGTGTTATTAAAGCGTGTTATTAAAGTGTGTTATTAAAGTTTGTCATAAAAAGATGACACACAAATATATGTCATCTTCACTTAATGGCATGGGCTTCATTGACACTCTTTTGTGTGTCATATTTACTCTTTAATGACGTGCACTGTGCGTCATGAAATGTCTTTTTTCTAGTAGTGCATTAAAATACTCTAAATAAAAAAAAGCTCAAGCTCCTTAACATATTTTTTTTAATTTGAAATATACCTATAAATATTATTATTAATAGAACTAATTATGATTAAACTAGCTAAGTAACATTTATTATGTATTAATTTTAAGTGTAAATTGCGAAAATCGTTCTCGAGGTTTAGCCTATTTGCCGGCTTCATCCAAAATAATTTTTTTTGTTACAAACTGTCCTTCAATTTTGGCATTTTTTGCCATTCTCATCTAAACCACTAACTCAGTTTACTTCTGTTAAGTTGAATGATATTTGGATGAAACTGGCAGATATAAAACCTTATAGATGATTTTAGCAATTTACTTAAACTCTTTTTAGTTTCTTTTGTTTAATTAATTTTGTCACATATATATAAAACAAATTATACATGTAGTTTTTATAAAAAAATAATATTAGTTTTGTCACATAATTTTTATAATTTTTCTTCCAAACCACTAACTCAATTTATCTATTATGTTAAGGTGAAGGGTGTTTTAAATTTTATAAATTAAGACAAAAGTTAATTTCCAGTTTTTTTATATAGTTCCTATTGGCCTACTGAAATTTTTGTAACTATGAATGAGACTCCTGAACGTCCAGTGTGCTCTATAAACATTTCTGAAACATGAGATGAATGCAAGTTTATTGAGTGGAACAATCTTTCTGTTACATAGTCTTACCAAAGTTGCAAGCTTACGGTTCAATCTTCAAGATTCATGGTTTTGGATTAAAAAAAATCAATATCAATAGTAGCCTGCATTGCACATACGAATTCAGAATAAACTCATTAGAGAGAGCAACAGAGCTAAAAATTATTAATAAAAATAGAAATTGGGGTTGTCATAATACTAACATAAGTTCTTTTGTTTAAGATTCTAAGTTATGAACCTTTACAGGGGTGCTTTGGTCTTTTAAAAACTTCATACTGTATTGAACATTTAAACTTTCACAACATAAACTAGTATAAAGGTCATTTGGTTATTTACAAAAACTTCAGTAGGTCACTAGAAATCATATAACAAAACTGGAAATTAATTTATGTATTGATTTATAAAATTTATAACATCATTCACCTTTAACAAAATAAATTAACTGAGTTAGTGGTTTAGATGAAAATTTACGAAAATTATGAGACAAAACTATTATTTTTTTTATAAAAACTGCATGTATATTCTGTTATATATATATATATATATATATATATATATATGTATGTTATGTATGTGTTGTGTGTGGTGTGTGTGTGTGTGTGTGTGTGACAAAATAAATTAAATAAAAGAAATTAAAAAGAGATTGAGTAAATTGCCAAAATCGTCCCTGAGGTTTTATATCTGCCAGTTTCATCCAAATATCTTTCAACTTAATAGAAAAAGTAAACTGGTTCAGTGGTTTGGATGAAAATGGCAAAAAATGCCAATAGTGAAAGACAATTTGGCAAAAAAAAAGTTATTTTGGATGAAACTCGCAAACATGCCTAAATCTCAGGGACGATTTTGGCAATTTACTCTATATTTAAGTACAATTATAAATAAATAGATAGAGATTATGTGAATAAAAACTAATACCTAATAAAAAATAGTAAACCAGTAGAGTACAGTCAGTGGCGGATCTAGAAAATTCGCCAAGAGGTAATGTTTTATAAAAAAAACGGTAACGAAATCGAAAAAACGTCAATTTTTTCCAAAATTTACACGAATTTTACACTACCCGGGAGCGCCAAGCCGTAGCATGGGTTACCCCTTGTTATACACTAGGTCCGCCCCTAAATACAGTTGAGGACATGTAAAATTGATCAGAAGTAGAGTAAACTTGAGTTTGGATTTTATAAAGGTAAATGAGTCGAACTTAAATTTAATTAAGTTGCTAGTATTAAGTTAGTAAAAGTAATGTTTAATTTGTGATGTTGATAGAACAATAAGAGATAATCTAAAACAATATTGGCGAATGATATTTGAATGTTGATAGAACAATAAGAGATGATTTAAAACAATATTGTTGAACGATATTTGGTGTATATAAAATAAAACATATAATGTACATTTATGTAATAGTAGTTTCATGTACTCTACTAATATACTCCTGTATAAAATAAGAATTTTAATACTTAACACAATTTTAATACTTAACACGTAATAAACTCATAATATATAATTTTGATTTTGTATAGTATAAGTTCATAGGGATTAAGGATACCTGTATAGTTTATTTTTTTAATAATATTTTTAATAGAGATAAGTGTGTATTTAAAATTATCACTGAACTTTTAACGATAACATGGAGGGATCATCTCTACTTCATATAATTTTCTGTATTGGGTGCTCAAATAATGACATTCCTTAATTAGGGGATTTCATAACTATCTGCTAAAATGTAGGTTAATATATACAAAAATAATTGACCAAGTACTTAAGCCAGAATATTAGATCATGGGGTTTTTGAGGGGGTGGAGGGCGCGAAGAATAATTAATTCAATATCTTAACATCTTGTTAACATGTTAACAAATAAACCTTTTAAAGTCCCTTAATGTAAGGAGGTTTGTTATGAGACCTGCGTGTCGCGACGAGTAGGAACCGATTCGGTTTTTGTGCACTCTTTATCACAAAGGAAATAAAAAACCCAAAAGAGTAAACTGCTAAAATCATCCCTGAAATTTGGATACAATTGTCAGATTCATCTAAAAAAGTTTTTTTTAATTGGAACACTAAGGTTTCAAAACTTTTGCTAGATTCATCAAATTTTCTAACTCTATTAAAAAATTAATGTTAAATGAGAGGTATTTTGACCAATCTTTTTATGTATTATACTTTTTTAAATTTTTTAACCCAACAACTCTAATAATACAATGAAAAATAATTTGAAAGTTAATTAAACATATAAATTATTAGTATTAGTTAATTAAACATATAAATCATTAGTATTAGTATTAATAAGAAAAAAGTAATGATGACTTTATTAGTTTATTTTTTAATTTGGTTGTCTTTTCTCTTTTCCTTTTTTTTTTTTTGAAAACATGTTGTCATGTTGTTGATTCAGTAACCAGGTCACTTTACCCTAAATTATACCTTTGGAAATTTAGATTATTTTATCAGTGTTTTTAAAAGTGGGTTGCCTTTTTGTTGAAAACAAAGTTCATTATCTGGGAAATGAGTATCCACCAAAATAACCTTAGATTTCATTTATTCAAAGCACTAGATTTCCATTGAGATTATCACATTTGAATCAGCAGTGGCTTTGCTGGGCGCCACGTTGTCGGGAAGCCACCACGTGTGGAACCCCGTTATACACCACCGCCACTCGTTTATATAACGCATTGAATCCATAACTCGTTACCGGGATCACGCGTGAATTTTGAAAAGTTTACGTTTTTTTGACCGTTGGGGTATTGTTTTGACCGTTTGTTTTTTTTATACATATTGAATTCATTTTTTATACAATCAACCTACACATATACAATTTTTCAAATACAATCTTTCAATCCAACCCAACATGGAAGGTTCAAGCAAACAAGGTTCGGGTTCGAAGAAAAAATATGTACGACCAAGGGTTCGAGCTAACCTTGGCGAGCCGGGGAGATTTCGGTTGCAAGATGAATCCGACCCGAACCCACTGATTCAAACCCAACCGTTTCCCTACCAACCCTTTCAATCCCAACAATTTCCACCATTTCAAACCCAACAATATCAAAACCATCCATACATTCCACCGTATCAACCTCAACAATATCAAAACCTCGACCCACTAGAAGATAACAATCTTATCCGCCAATTCGCCCGTGCATACCGTGAACCACAACAACAATTTGATGACGACGACGATAGCGACCCGGTTGAAGAAGAAGATGATGAAGAAGTTCAAGAAGTTGAAGTTGTCCCGATAGCCGATGGACGGAGGCCTTGGACGACCGACGAGGAGGTCGCCTTGGTCAAGGCATTCTTACACATCTTCGAAAACAAAAAACATGCAAACGGACAAAAAAAAGATTTGTTTTGGAGACGAGTTATAGCTCATTTCGGTAAACTTCCCGGTTCGACCGAAAGAACCATGGATCAAACGACTTCGAAGTGGGGAGATACAAACCGAAAGATGAGCAAATTTAACTCTTGTTTCATTCAATTGGTACGTTTTTTTTTACTTTTAAAAAAACTGTTTTTTTTAAACTGTTTTTATTTTTAACTTTTTTAAAACTGTTTTTTTATAACTTTGTTTTTTTTTATTTTGTGTAGTCAAGAAATCCACAAAGTGGAGCGAGCGAGGCGACCATCATAACAAACGCCGTAGATCTATATTGCAAAAACTTTAAACATAAAGCTTTTCCACACTTGGCGGCATGGAACATCGCGAGACATCACCCGAAATGGGAGCCGGTTGACTTGGTCAACCTAAAAGGACCGACGACTCCAAAGAGAAGAGGAGGTTCCGAAAGATCAAAAACTTCCGAATCCGGGAATTACACTACTTCCGAGTCCGGAAACATGCAACAAATGAATTTGAACGAACAACCCGTCAAAGCCGCGCCACAAGCAAAGTGGAGGTTCATCAAGTAGAGATAAGGAAGCAGTGGCGTAGTCCATTACCGAATTCAAAGAGGCTAAATTGGTGGAAATGGCGGAATGAAAAGAGAGAAGAGAAAAACTTGTGGCGGCAAAACTTAAACGCGAGGATGCGTATATTAAACACTTGTGCGCAAAAGAAAAAAATAGTGATTTAAACATCTTGTTACAACCGACCGACAATCTCGCCGAACCGTATAAATCGATCGTACTTCAACAAAAACGCGAGATATGTGAAAAATGGGGTTGGGAGATGCCATAGAAATTTTAGTTGTTTTTTTTTGTTTTCGATGTTTAGTTTTTATTTGTTTTAGTTTGTAATGTAGGATTTATCTAAATGAAATTTGTTATTTAAAATTTTATTGTTAATTTATAAATTAAAAAGAAAAAAGGAAAAAAACCCATCACTAGTGATGGAGTGATGGGCACCCCTAGTAAAATCCATCACTAGTGATGGAATTTGGCTCGATGACGTAGCGTATGGTGATTGGATATTGTGAGTGATGGTTGGGTGGTGAGTGATGGGCGCCCCTACCACCCTTAGGCTAAGGCATGGGTTGGGTCATCAATCGCCACGTATGATCATTAGTTGATTGCTACACCATTCATTTGTCTCATCCACTATGGTTTGCATGGATTAAACCATTACAGCCATGGTCCTTCTTTCCTTTTTCAAAATTTTCTTTTCCTTTTCACAAAACTCAATTAAAATAAAAGAATAATGCTTGGGTTATGACCACACTTTTAAGATAGTGGTTTTGAATGATGGATTAGAAGTGGGTGACATGATGTTGATGTGGAGGATCATAACTACACCCTATAGCGTTAGTAGATAATTAGAGCAACCTGCATTAGTTTCATTAACATTGCCGTTGTGCAATATTTACGGATCTGAGCCTCATATAATCATTTCCTCCTATTATGTTGCTAATGAGTCTCTCGGCATTCTCATTGGCCATTATTTGATATTGATTTGGATCGCTATTTGTGTTTCAATTAATTATATTAAGACCTTTGCATTTTTCAGGTCATTAAGTGTTGAAAACTGAAGTTTGTAAAATTATAGAAAGTTATGACCCAGTTTATCACGCCATAACGTACGCAGGGTTTAAACTATTTTGATTAAAAAAAACAAAAACAAAAAAAATAACTTTTTTACGGTATTTAATCGACTTATTTATACCAAGTATGTGGGCTTAATTGAATACTCAATTTAATGGCTGTGTTACTCAAACTAGTGGTCGTACTCTTGAACTGTATTGTAACAATCGATTATCAACCAACATGATTTTGATGTAATAACTTTTTTATAGTATTATTACTTTTTTTCTCCTTAATGCTAATGATTTATATGTTTAATTAGCCTTCAACTTATTTTTTAAAAGTATTATAAGAGTTGTTGGATTAAAAGAATAAATAAAAAAAGTAAAATAAATAAAAGGGTTTGGCCAAAATACCCATATTTTAACATTAGTTTTTAATAGGATTAGAAAAGTGGATGAATCTGGTGACAATTTTGAAACCTTAGTGGTCTAGCTGAGAGAAAAAAAATTTGATGGATCTAACAATTGTATTCAAACCTCAAAGACGATTTTGACAGTTTACTCAACCCAAAAAGTATAGTCGTAACATGGATGATGGATCTAACAGTTGTAGATTGTATTTTAACTTATTCCGATAAGGATAAGGATGATGGAACCTTTGGGTTTTGACTTTCATTGTCAACCGATCTTATATAACCCAACAAGGAAACCCATTTTAAAAAAGTATACGAAAACTGTTTCTAAAAGAAAACATCAAAGCAAAAAGAAAATAGAAAAAGGAAACTGAAAAGAGTATGAGATATGTGACTCAATGTAGTTCATGAATGTATAGCTTGAACTTTGCACACTTCGAAAAGATTAGCACATCAGAGACGTACTAGTTCATCGACCTTGTATTTTGTATTTAGTCCCGTAGCAAGATCAATATACAAGAAAGGGATCGGTGGGGGCTGATGTGGCAGCCACCTAACACTTTTGATTAACATTAACATTTAGTATAAGTGTTAGTAGTCATGAATAGTAAATTTGTTATGTGAAATAACTAATATTGGAGTTTGTGCTTCGTAAAGAGGTTATAGGAGGATGTTTGCGAGGATGTATATGTTACATGATATGTTGATGGGTTATTATATACCTTGTAAACATTAATTTAAACGACGGTAAAAACAAGCAACCACTCGATCAAGTAAACATGTCTAGAGTTAAAAGAGAGGTTTAACTATAATAAGGAAAATAAAAAATAATTAAATTTGTTATGTTTTATATTGAATGGTTAATATAGATCATCTAGGCTTTAATATGAAAGGTGGTAAAAATAATCAAGCGACACATTTAAGTAAACATGTCTATATTAAAAGTTAGCTTTAACGTAAAATAAAAAATAATAAACTTATAAAAAGATAAAAAGACAATTATCTGTTAAAAATAGAAAAAATAATTGTACTAAATTTCAAGGCTCGAATGATAAATCCATTAAAGTTTGTGGGGTCAAATATAAATCGCTTATAGAAAAAAGAATTATTATTAAACCTTCGTGTAATAAATAATGGGGTGTTCATCGAATCGAATATCGAATATTATAATTATTCGAATAATTTTTATTTTCTCTTGAATTCAAATTTAATAATATCGAATTCGAATCGAATTCGTATTCGAATAAAAAACTCAATTCATATTCGATTAGTATTCGATTAAAAATTCGAATTCCAGTCAATTCGAATAAATTCGATTTGATTCAGATTCTTTTAAAACATGTAAAAAATCATCAAAATGAAACATAAATTTTAAAGCAGTCGTAAAGCATGATATCACATTAAAAAGTTCCAAATAAATATCATAAGTCTAAATTTCAAAACAAGAAGTCGGGAATAACCACTCCACATTACAAGTTACTATTTTTAGGGTTAGATTTCTATTAATAGATTTGTTACTTAGGTTTTAGTTATGGGCCATGTAGTGGGTTTGGTAATGGGTAATTTAAGGCTTGGAATAAATTTTGAAAATAATTTATACTATAGCCCAATAAAAGTTATATATGTATTATATATAAAAATAATAAATAAAAATATATAATTTTTATTCGAATTTCGAATCGAATTTGAAATTATGCATTCATATTCGATTTACTTGACTCGAATCGAATCGAATTTAATCGGATTTCAAATTTTTTGAATTCGAAACGAATTCTGAACACCCCTAATAAATATATTAAAGTTTAGGGGTATAAACATAAATCCCCTATAAAAATCATTAGAATTTAGGGGCCATATTATAACTTTAGGGGCCATATTATAACTTTATTAAAGTTCAAGTTTAAAACAGGGATGAGCATGGTAAAAACTGGTACCGAAAAATGGAGAAAATGGATAACGGCATGGTACCTACTGTAACATTCGTCGAAAAACGGGTTTTCCAAACCCGCTTCGTTTATTAATCAAATATTTAGTTATAAGTTCGTTGCGTATTTATTGTGCCGGTTAATTAAAATAATACATAATTACTAAATATATTAGAGTTTAAAAACCATAATTAATAAATAATTATAAAAATTAAATAATAAATCAGAATGGGGTAGCCGGGTCTCGAACCCGGGTCTCCCCGATTGTACACACACACCACACCACTGCATCACCCACTCTACATCTTAATCAACCCATCCGAAAAATCTTTTATGTCTTACTTCGCATCCATCTTCTTGAAAAATTGCCGCCCAGTAACGGCGCAACCAATCCAGAAATCAAGTTTCCATTTTTGATGAAATTAATTGACTCTCAATTATGCATCTAGACTCAAACCGAGTCAAACCGCAGTCAATTGTGATCTGCTAACATCTCGCTGTAACCAAATTCAACGCAAAACTCCCGAAACCGAAGACTAATCCAAGCGATATCTTTCATCTATAAATAGAGAGCTCTGGAACCCTTTAGCGGGCGCAAACACTCTCCCAAGCCTGTCTACTATACCCTGCACATTAAAAAAAAAAACTCCTCGCCGGACAAACTCTCAATTGCCGGAACTTCGACACAAAAAAAAGGAAAATCGGAGAACTCCTGTTCGGTACATATTTCATCCATTCTACTTCATTTTTATTATCATCACGTATAGTCAGTAGGGATTTATAAGTGAATTATTAAACAAATAAAACCAATCGCAATTTCAACATCTCTGTTCAAATTAAGGAAGAAGATGAATAACGAGTCGTTTATGAATATAATTAAAATCAGTATTTTAAACGGGTTAGACACACAGTCTAGTGGTGGACTGTGTGCATTTCATACTATCGATACCGAGTTCGATCCTTGACACAACACCCATCCACTGTAATAAAATGTTTTTTTTTAAACCGAAACCATATTAACTCGCTGTAAGATGTTAAGTATAATAAAAATTCATTATATAACGGGTTAGACAACCACCCCAGTTGGTTGGGCTGGGTGCAACGCAACAGTTAGATCGCGGTTCGAGTCCAGTCCTTACGCTGGTACGAGGACTTTAAAATCCTTTTTTAAAAATTTAATTAATTATGTTTAATCTAACAAGTATAAATTTAAAACAGAGAATATTTCGGGTTAGACACGTAGCTCAGTTGATAGAGCTGCGTGCACGTATACGAGAGGTCCCGAGTTCGAACCTCACTAGCCGCATAGAATAAACACAGTCTGACCGGTCAGAACCCGGTCAACTGTCAGAAAGTCAACCCAATTTTTATTATTTTTATTTATTTATTTAATTGGAAAATTAATTAAAAATACTTAAAAATAGATTTTTAAAGTTAGAAAATTTCCTTAAACTCACAAAAATAAATCTAAAAATCCCATTAAGAGCACTAATTAAAAATATTAATCTCAAATAAAATTTATTTATTTATCGAATCATTTTGTTATTATCTAGGTTAGTTTTTTCCTCGTCGATTGAATCATAAACTCGTGCGCCTTCATCGTCATCAAAGAACGCACCCATTGTGAGTGAATCTCTACCAATTCCCCGTTTTAATCATGTTTTGGGTGTATCATGTGTCGTATAATTCTTTATTTTATTTAAACACTTGTGCATACATCATATCCGTGATCAAATGTGTATCAATTGTTGCGTGAATTATATGTAGATTGGATTTATCATTTTCAGTGCACGCATTTCATTAGGCCCATCAGTTCCCCGTGGGATACGGGTTGAGCATCAGGAGCCTCATTAGATCGGCTCCGTTTGATTGAGCCTTGATCTCACATACATCATCATTCATGTCATATATCATCCAAAGTGGTTTGTGATTGTTTATCTATATATGTTTGCTCACATGTGATTATTGCACGAATTTTCTTTATTAAATAAAACAAGAAATTAGTAAAAATGTTTTATCAAGGTTCACTCGCCGACTTTTGTTGACCCAAAATCTCCCCCGTTTTACACATGATACAGGTGATCCAGCTGAGACAGGAAACACTTAGGAAGGCCTAAAGAATAAACAAGTTTATGCTTTGTAATAATTATGTAGTTTCATTTTTCTTGTAATTGTATGAATTTTTTTTTGGATATTTAAGTTTGTAATTTGAATTTAATAAATATGAAACATCTTAGTAAACATCATGAGCTTTGGTGATAACCCAATTATGCCCCGACTTTTATTCCGCTGCGGGTCGGGGTGTGACACCTACCTATTCGGTACAGGCATTAGTACGGTACCAGTCAGCAGTAAATATACCAAAATACCGGTATCTGATGTGTTGTAAAACACATGTGATTATCCTGGGTAAACTGTATAGTTTTTGGTAGCGTTTAGGTTGTGTTTATCAATTATTACTCGTATTTGGTTCATATTTGAATTTTGAAGGTTTTAAGAAATAGCAAACTAAAATAGAGTATTTTCCATAAACTTGAGTGGAAGAGTGAAATTTTAAATGAGTTTTATTATTATTGGTTGTCTTTTAAAAAACTAATTAAAATGCATGTATAGAATCCATGACGTTAACGTAACTTTTCAAATTGTTTAAAGTGGATTTCTAGTACAATATATTTGTGGAATTATGTGTGAGGTGCAAGTTAATAAAGATTGAATGGTCAAAATTAAAATCACTTGAAATGACAATTTAGATGGAGTTTACTTGATGAAATTTAAAAGCCACGATCTTTATTATTTAGAGGCCAAATTAATTAATTAAAAGCACATTTATGTAGGGCCATTATGACTTGTGATCAGTTCTCAAGTGGGTTACTCACAAAGTTAAAAAAAAAAAGAATGGATTTTGGAATTTGACAACACTTGAAGAGGAAGAAAGGTTGTGTCTATAAAATTGGTCGGTTAGCAACGAACCAGGGGAAATCAAGGAATCTTGGAGTGAAACCAAACGAGGCAAGTGGGCTTTGGAGTATCGCAACTAAAGGCCCAAACTCCGTTTGCATATCGCCCAGGCCCTTTAATTAGTAAAGATCGGAGTTCTAGTGGTAGGTAGGGCATTACCATTGGAGGGATTTTTACATATTAAAAAAAAGAGAAATGTGTCACAGAATAGTAACCAAGTTTCAAAAGCGTTCTAATTAGGTCACTCGTATCGTTTTTGTCTCAATTAGATAACTTAACATTCAAATCGAGTCATGTCCTTTTTTTCACGTGTCAAGAGAAAAATCGAGCATAAGATGCTATGGTCGGATTATTTTAATATATGAAATTTATTTTATTAAAAATAAAAACACTTTAATTACAGTAAAAATTAAAAAAAATAAGTTAAAATTCACGTCATCACTCGACGTTAGCATCAAATGAAAGGGAAAAATAAAAAAAAATCCGCATCACCACGGTTACCTATGAAATGAATGAATTTTAATAAAAAATGAATGTTGAGTGATCTGATTGGAACACTTTTGAAACTTGAGTGACCTAATTGAAACACTTTTAAAACTTGGTTACTATTCTACAAAGTTACCCAAAAAAGTCAATATTAATTTAAGCTAGCAGGTTAGTAGCTGAAGTATTTATATTACTTTTTACGATGAATCGTGATTTTGTTTATGATTCTGTTTCGTGTTTGATTATGAGAGGCTAAAACTTTTAGAGCCACTTAGGTTTGGATGATCTTTTGATGCGTGTTTGATTTCTATTTTGACTATTTGATTTTGACAACGTTATGGAGTAAATTAGTTATAAGTTGTTGCCAGAATTGATTATTTGTGTTATTATTTGGGTGAATTTATTAATCTGGTTTATGAGTTTGATGCTTTTGGTAGGAATAAATCATCACTAGTTGTGTTAAACTCGCTTTTATGTTGATTATTCGCGATTCTCATTCTAATTGTTTGAACTTGGTAACAACTAGATGTAAGCTTCCCCGCGTTGCGGTGGGGGGCTAAAAGTGTGTCATCTCGCTCTGTTTCTCTCTCTAGAAACCCCATTGATGTTCCTCTCTCTACAAAATACGACCGCGTAAGGTAATGACAGACAAAAACTCGTCGGAAAATGTCAGCAACTAAGAGAGAGAGTTTCAGAGATAGTAAGAGATCTAAGAGAAAGAGATAATGAAGAGATGTCTGTGTTTTAAAGAGCCAAAGAAACAAATGTCAACCGAATATAAATACTGGATAGGAAATAAATATGTGGCCATTATGTTAAAAGCTTACAATCAAATCAAACCCATAGTGCAAGAAATTGATGCAGGAAAAAAACACCAAAGTTAAGTGTACAATATCCTTATGCCTTTAATGTAGGGATGAGCAAATGGTAACGAGTACCGGTACCGAATTAACCGAACCAAGTACATTTTCGGTACCCATTCGGTAACGACTTTTAACATTTTCGGTACCAGTTTTTACCCTCAAACGGTATCGTATTGGTACCGAACCGTACCATACCGGGTATATTCGGTACCGGTATCCACTTTTGGGGATTTTCGATACCGGTTGGTTCTGAGCTCATCCCTATTGTTGCAAATTATACTACTATATATATAAACATACAAATTTGTCTTTAGTGATTACAACCCACCGACGTTTTAAAATTCGGTTTTTTATCGTACTGGATTTGGCTAAAAAACGGTTTAAACCAGGTGTATCGAGCGGTTTAATCGGGTGTAACGGACGGTTCACCCAGTACAACCGGCCAGTTTAAAGTAGTTTTTAAAACATGACAACCCAATAAGCATTATGGTATATAAGTTTGTCTTTAGTGGGTACAACCCACTAAGCATTATGGTAAAAACCATAATGCATAGGTATGTTGCAAATTATGATTTGGCTCAAAACCGGACCGCCGTTTCAATTAAATACAAATAAGAATTTAATAAATTTTATGATTTAAGTAGTTTACTATTTAATTAAACGTCACATATCACGTTGGATTGAAACCAAACTATAACATAACTCAGCTTAATGCGGTTAGATCTATATAAGGATAGTTTTAACGAGGTTAGATTTGCTTAATTAAATAAAGTTACAAGATAAGGGGTTATTTTATAATTAAAGGAAACTATAAAATTAAAGCAAACCAATTAACTAGGTTGCAAAATGTAGTTAACATCAGTTAGTTGGTTTGTATAAGGAATTGGCTAACTAGGTTACTTTATATAGTTAAATCGTGTTAGCAACATTTAGGGAATTGAGGGGTCTGGGTGTAATTGTTGAAACTTTAAAATGCAAGAAAGAGAAAAAAAAAGAAATAAGATGATGGGCAATTGGACAGCAACGGGATTCGAACCCGTATCCCCACCGAATTAACACACAAACAACAGTCAACGAACCACTCCGCCACCAGCTTGGTTAGTGTTTAAAATGGATATATGTTTCCTTTAAAGAAAAATCAACAGAGGTTGTAAATAAAAAATAAAGGTAAACGGGCTGAGTGGGACTCGAACCCACAAACCCCCACAAAAACATCACATTATCCGCTGGACTGCATCTAGAGTTGTACCGAATCGCACAAACCACTCAAGGACTCGAAAATGTAACGGTTGGACATTGAATTGACCTCATTTTTACTCAATAACTTCGTAGTTATAGAGCTTGAAGTTATACACCGCTAATCATTCATTAACATCAAGAATGGACAGATTTATCTTGACATTTCAATCACCATGAAAGCTTCAAGAACACCAAATTGGGTTTTTAATCAAATCGTAAAATTTGCTTACCATTTTCCTATCATTTGTTCTTATGATCAAACCATGCAAAACCCCACTGGAATTTCTTCATTTCATCATCTATATCTCGCGAATTTGATCTAAGAAGATTCTAGGGCTCGTTATTTGCAACGGCGATATCTCTCTCAATTCTTATCCTTTTCAGGTGATTCCAAAGCCTAATATCATTGTTTTTCATCCTCTACAAAAGTCCTCTATCAAAATCAGTTATAAAGGCTTATTTTATTCGAATTAAATTACTGTAGAAATTAGGGTTCTTCGTTCATAGAATTTGTGGCTTTTTAGGTTTAGACTTTTGTTTTGATGAAATTGAAAGTAGATTATTGTTATATATCATATTAGTATATTGTGTTTAAACATTGGGAATTTTGAGATATCAATTCGAATTTTGGTGAAATAGTTACGTTTTAATCACTGGTTAATCAAATAAAAATACAAGTTAATCTTAAATAAATTCAATAAATATTTTTATTGATTATTTCAGATTATACGAACACTAGGGAATTTTGTAGAATTTTTCCTTAATTTTTGGGAATTAACGAATTTAATTTGGAATTATACATGTTTTAATTATTTAAAAATAAGATTTTTACCAATAAATTCTATAAATGTTTTTACTGGTTTTTATAGATTATATAATTATATTGGGAACTTTATATAATTATTCCATAATTTTAGATAATAATTTTATTTAAAACCTAATGGAAGTGATGGATTCTTGTATAAATCTCCGGTAATAACCCGCAAGACCTAGGAAACTCCTAATCTCTGATGGATTCTTCGGAGGTTTCCATTTAGACACAACTTCTATATTGGACGGATCCACTGACACTCCATCGGCACTGATAACATGTCTTAGAAACTGTACCTCACGTAGCCAAAAGGCACATTTCGAAAACTTCGCGTAAAGTCTTTCACGCCTAAGCGTTTCAAGTACTTCACGCAAATGACACTCGTGATCCGTTTCGTTTTTCGAATACACGAGAATATCGTCGATGAATACTATCACCGAATTGTCTAGCATCGGTTTGCAGACGCGGTTCATGAGGTCCATGAAAACCGCGGGTGCATTGGTTAATCCGAAAGACATTACCAAGAATTCGTAATGTCCATAATGTGTTCAAAATGTCGTTTTCGGTATGTCTTCTTCTTTTACCTTCAACTGCTGATAACCCGACCTTAAGTCGATATTTGAAAACAAACTCGTGCCTTGCATCTGATCGAACAAGTCGTCGATCCTAAGAAGCGGGTATCAATACACATTCGCATGCTTCCATCTTTCTTCTTTACGAATAATATCGGCGCTCCCCATGTGACAACCGGTACTTTTCGGCTTTTAATTACGCGAATAACAAACATTTAAGGCAATAATAAATCGTGTTTAAGACACGTATTAACTTAATTAAGTTTTTGAAATGCCTAGGAACGCCTATCTAACCTTACAGTGCGCGTATAGTGATTTGCGGAAAGACTACTGAACGATAAGGGGCAACAACTGACATCGGACAAAATACAGAAAAGGCCGACAAATACAAATTTTATACGTATAATTTATGCATATGAACTTGGTTTCGCGAAATTATGGTGCTTCGAATGGCACGAAACGCTTACGTGTACGAAAAACGCGACTACATGAACGCACCGGCTCATGAAACGAAGGCCTCAGACATGTGTATCACCTTCAAAAAGGAAATATTATGACAAATTTAGCTCCGTAATTAAATTTTAATATTCGTAGATGAAATCGGATCGAAAAACGAACAAGAAACAACAAATGTGTCAAATTTCGTGATTATAACGCAACCGACGAAAAAACACGTCAAAACGACTACCAATGCTATTTTACATAGTTTAGACCCCTAAAACAGATTATACGACATTATATGACGATCGTGTGCGAAAACGAGATTCAGAAACACGATTGAGCGGCTCAAAAAACGCTAGGAACGGGCTCGTAGGCCTTGGCCCAACCCACCAAAATCCTAGCTATATAAAGGTCCTACACGCACTAAAAAACCATATTACACACACATACTCTCACTCCTCTCTCTCACTTTCTCTCTCTAAGAGAAATCCGGTCACCGGACGGATGAACTTCGGCATTGTCCGGCGGCGGAGCTCCGTCGTAAGAAGGCGGCGGCGCCGCCGTGAGCGGCGGCGGTGGTGACTTTTACGGCAGCTGTTTTCGGACCAAGAGTACACTTTTTCGACTATATTCGACGTTCCGAATTGCGTGGTGATGTTAGTTTTAGCTAATTCGAAGCGTTTGAGCTCTATGGAAACTCCGGCGACATTCCGGTCAAAATCCGGAGAGTCCGTTTTGAACTTTTGACTTTGGGGATGCTTAGATCGGGACTTTAGGAGCATTTCTGCAAGTTTTCGTGAAATTTTTTCTCCGGCGAAATTCCGACTTCTGACATGGTTTTGGCGAGGTTCCGGGTATCCGTTTTCGACGAAAAATATATTTTTGGGCTCCTAGTAACACGTAGAGTCATTCGAACACTTTCGTCTCGGGTGAAAAATTAAAGTTTGGGACACTCTCGGGCTCGATTCAACGTGGTCAACAGGTCAAACGTGGTAAAAAATGGTCAGGGGCAGTTTTGGGTCATTTTTGGTGCCTCGGTTCAATTTCGGGTTCGGTCAAACCTGGTCAACACGGGTCAAACGTGGTCAAAGCTGGTCAAACTCAGTCAACTGCTGGTCAACGCAGTCAACCAGTCACGCGAGGCTCGGTAAAATTTAAACGATGCTATTTTTGTTATATTATTTATATAAATACTCTTTAACGCGAAACCGAGCTCAAACCGACCCGACTAGTATAACGACAAATATTTTTCGAGTAAATTATAAGGATTACTTGAAGTCATGCGATGGATTTTTGTGTATAAATCGTGTATATGTTAGTTAAAAACGAACCGTCATATCCTTACGAAATATATAATTATGTGTTAGACTTAAACGCGACCAAAATGGTTGTTTTGAACACGACGAAAACTTATATACATTGTTATTACATTGTTTATTGAGTTTAATATTTAATCGACAACTTGTATTGTCGGGATCGTCCAAAAACAGGAGGAAACTATGCCCGTTTTTCGTAAAAATCTTTAATACGAAACGCGTCTTATTTCCCAAAACAACACCTATCGAGGTTCAAATACTTTTATAAAAATAAGTATAAGCGTATATTTATTTTTGGCGATATTTATAACATCTCGACAAATGCGGTTTATATGATAACGGAAACTTCTATCGTATAAGTATAAATTCTTATATTTAACTCAAACGCCTATTATCCGACGAGTATTAAAATAAATATAATTAGTATATTTATTTGTAACTTCTATGACTCGGAAAACTTTTATAAAATAAATATAATGAATCATATTTATTTAAAACGTCTAAGAACTCGGAAATCCAAATAAAATAAATATAACTACGTATATTTATTACAAGCGCCTAAACGGTATACGACACATTTCGGTACTATCTTCGTATACATTATTATCCGAGTTATTTTGCTAACAAACCAATGTAGTTGATTCCTAAGAAGCGTATAACGACATAATTACTTTGATAATTATCCACGAGACACGAGTATACTATTTCGGATTACGAAACACTCCGACGAGACGTATTACTATCCGTTAACATATAGACGACTATCCGGAGAATGCGTAAACACATTATACAAGTTTATAACGTGTACTTATTTTATACGAATATTTGATTACATGCACGTACTACATTTCGAGACGACTAACACGATTCTACGAATATATTTATATTTTATATAAATATAAATAAATAAATAAACATGTATATATTCTAAACTATTTGAAAACTAAGTGTTTCCAAGACCTAGTGTTTATCCCGACTATTAGTGGGATTAAAACAACCATTGATTGATTATTTCAATTCAAGACGATAACACTTTCATAAGATCGTATGGTTAATGATTCAGTAGAGCTCGGACGTGTAGTTTAACTACGTTGTTTTTATTGAGAAACTTATAAGATATTCCTTGGTAGGAATGTCATAGGTTGCACGCTAGCAAGTTCACATTCTTGGAATGAGATTACGGAATCACGTTAAGCTAGATATGCACAAGGATAACAAGGTGAGTTCATAACCCCCCTTTTCATGGTTTTACATTTTCTTAAATGTTTTCGTGGGTGGAAAGACATGCAAGTTTTGACAAAGTACACAAAATTTCGAGAAACAAAAGGATTCATATTTCTAAACCATGTTACGAAAGGATTTCATTTAACTCAAATGCGAAAGGTTTATTCACAATATACTGGTTTATAAAACACTCGCGTAGTTTCGAAACGTGCATGAGTTTCATGGATAGGACGGGATTGCCCTAGTTACAAAGGGACAAGATTGTCCTACATACAAACAAGAGGACGGGTTGGTCCTGATTTTAGACTTAAACGGGCTAGGCCCATTTTCACTTGTGCGGGGCACAAAGACTCTGTGAGTTCATGTTCCCCCTTTTCCTTTCAAACGTTTTCGGTTTTCTAACAATCGGGGGTAAGATACATGTTATGACATTTTATGACAAGAAAGGTATGTTTGCTACGGGTTAGAGAAAGAACTATGATCAATGTGTGTAAGTAGGAATGACTTTATAATAACCATTAATCACGTAGTGACCAAAGGTGCAAAGGTGTAGATCTACTGAGTTGTGAGACACGCTCCACTCTGAATAAAACAAGTCCTTTCAGAGTGCTTTGTGATCCCTAAGACTCCGAATAAAACAAGTCCTTTCGGAGTGTGAAATTCTGAATAAAACATGTCCGTTCAGAGGTTAATGTTGTCTCGTTTGGTTATTTACTTATGATACATAATATCAGGGACTAGCAACCCGCTGATAGATCCTTAAACCGTAGAAATAACAATAACATACCGGGTTTTCAAAGTTGATGACAATTATGAGAGAAAACATTATGACTGGAAAACATTTTGTTACCGGTTTACAAATACAACAGTTACATGCATTGGTTTACAAACATAACAGAGAACATTTTGATACCGACATACGCGATACGACATTTCAAATGTTTTGAGATACTATGATCTCACGAACCGGTTATCAAAAGATTTATTTTAAATCTTATTCAAACAACTATGAACTCGCTCAACTCTATGTTGATTTTTCGCATGTTTCTTTCTCAGGTTTCAAAAGTCAAACTATGGCATGGTTGGAATAGATGAACCCTTTGGGACCCGAGTACATAGCAGGCGTTCAATTTTCTAGAAGTCTTAGCATTTTACCTTCCGCTGTGCAATGAAGATACCAGTCCAGTCACGCCGGCTCTGATGTGATCGATTTATTGGGGTGTGACAGATTGGTATCAGAGCTATAGGTTTCAGCGAATTAGGTTCTGTAGAGATACCTATGCTTTAACCTCACTTTCTTTGGGGACTTAGCTTCTTAAGACTTGAACACATACAGAACGCCTAGAACACATACATGGGTTCCAACCGTGGCCGAGAACAGTGAGTCAACATATTGATTTCTAAACATGCATTAGTGTTGTGTTTTATACACGGTACACGAAACGAATACATACGGTACACAAAACTTTGAGAGTATTGGGAACATACAATTTAGACCTTTGGTTAACTTATGTCAAAAATCCATTAAAGGTCATTTCGTAGGAACTGCGATATTAACTCGGGCAAACGGTTTTATCTATATCAGCTGTGCTATTTTACTAACACGGGCAGATAACCTATGACAAACAGAGTGCAGATGTGCATGAAAACATGAAACTTAGCGCATACATGCGGTTTTATCTATATCAGCTGTGCTATTTTACTAACACGGGCAGATAACCTATGACAAACAGAATGCAGATGTGCATGAAAACATGAAACTTAGCGCATACATCACGAATGTAGAAATACAAAACGTACGAAATTCGAGGCAAGGCCTTTGGGAAAACATGAACGAACGATTACAGCAGCGATGCAAATTCCGTCAGCGGAATGACTGTCGGTCAGAATGCAGCTATTGTCACGTAGCCCTGCAAGCGGTGTGAAACACGCCAAGGTACGTCAAAACGAGGACTTTACGAGCTAGTGGAAATCACGACTATGGCCATCGCAACAGAAACTACGAGTCCTCACATCTCCCCACTCTCCTAATGGCGACTACGCCAAGATTGACATCTCATGGTGATTCACGTAACGCTAGGTCATTGCACGAAATTCGAGGTAAATCTTAAATTCTTTTGTTGAATATTCGAACTTTGCTACAATGAGTAGCTTCAACTGTTGTTTCCAATATATCGATTATTGCATTTCAACTTCTTTATTTGCAAGAGTTGACTCATTGATATCGAGTCAACTAAATTCCTTGAATCACTTTTCTTGACAAGCCACATACATGGTTTTGTATGGCCATGGCTAGAACTTCCTTGGAAATACATATATCATTGTTGGTCGATATCCAAACCAAGTTTAGTTGGCTAAACTTGCTCACTATACATATTCAATTCAAGGATTCCATATGATGGATTGAGGCCATCATATTCAAAGTAATATCAACAAGCATTTCATTTGTTTCCAACCATAGTAGACTTGTTTAATCTTAACTCCACTAAATCGTTGTTGTGTACGACACCTTGTGGTGGCGTTTTCAATAAATTGAAGCTTGTGCTTATTTCGTCTACACACTTCACATACGGGTTTAATTATTTGTTTATATATGCAGTATTAAATCCACCCTGCTGATTCGTTATCTTGGAACATTCTTAATACAATCGTGTATTAAGAAAAGGGTACACAATTTCATGACTTGTTCCGATGTACCTCTAACGATTATTTCAACGCACTTGCAAACTTGATGGCATTCAATTGTTATTTTTTTTGTCATCGACCCAAATTTCTACAAAAATCATTTGGAATAAATCTTTGAATTTACTTCGTTAAATCTCCTATCTTATTGCAAACACGGTGAATTGTTCGATCACCGCTATTGTTGAATTGTCGATCACTACGACACCTTGTGGCGCCGGTATAAACTTTTAGCTTGGGCTGATTATGATCAATCGTTTCATGCGAAACTACGTGAGCTTTTCGTTTAACTTATCTTTTTTCATGATCCTACTCTATTTGAGCTTGTTGGTTCTGGTTTTCACTTACTTAACGACCAACGTCAGTTTCCACTAGTAGAATTTTTTTTTATTATTTCTAGAATTCAATTGCAAGTTGTGAACGTTCAATTGGACATCTGTTGGTTGAAATCCTTTTGTTGGACTCCTGTAAATTTAGTCACATTAGTGACTGTACCATAACATCTCGTTCACTTGGCATCAATTCAGAAAACAAATACATTAACTTGTTGAGTTCTTATTGTCGTAACGAGTCACGTACTCATACACTACGGACAAGTCTTGATTCATTCTCGTAGTCAACTACCTCGGTATTATTCATTCTTACCTGTGCATGACAAAACTTTAAGAAGATAGCAAAGTCTAAATTTCGAGGACGAAATTTCTATAACAGGGGGAGAATGTGACAACCGGTACTTTTCGGCTTTTAATTACGCGAATAACAAACATTTAAGGCAATAATAAATCGTGTTTAAGACACTTATTAACTTAATTAAGCTTTTGAAATGCCTAGGAACGCCTATCTAACCTTACAGTGCGCGTATAGTGATTTGCGGAAAGTCTACTGAACGATAAGCGGCAACGAACTGACATCGGACAAAATACAGAAAAGGCCGACAAATACAAATTTTATACGTATAATTTATGCATATGAACTTGGTTTTGCGAAATTATGGTGCTTCGAATGGCACGAAACGCTTACGTGTACGAAAAACGCGACTACATGAACGCACCGGCTCATGAAACGAAGGCCTCAGACATGTGTATCACCTTCAAAAAGGAAATATTATGACAAATTTAGCTCCTAATTAAATTTTAATATTCGTAGATGAAATCGGATCGAAAACGAACAAGAAACGACAAATGTGTAAATTTCGTGATTATAACAACGACGAAAAAACACGTCAAACGACTACCAATGCTATTTTACATAGTTAGACCCCCTAAAACATGATTATACGACATTATACGATGATCGGTGCGAAAACGAGATTCAGAAACACGATTGAGCCGCTCAATAAGGCTAGGAACGGGCTCGTGGGCCTTGGGCCCAAACCACCACAACCTAGCTATATAAAGGTCCTACACACACTAAAACACCATATTACACACATACTCTCACTCCTCTCTCACTTTCTCTCTCTAAGAGAAATCCGGTCACCGGACCGACGAACTTCCGGCGATGTCCGACGGTGGAGCTACGTCGTAGATGGCGGCGGCGCCGCCGTGAGCGGCGGCGGTGGTGACTTTTCTGGCAGCCGTTTTCCGACCAAGAGTACACTTTTTCGACTATATTCGACGTTCCGAATTGCGTGGTGATGTTAGTTTTAGCTAATTCGAAGCGGTTTGAGCTCTATGGAAACTCCGGCGACATTCCTATCAAAATCCGGCGAGTCCGTTTTGAACTTTTGACTTTGGGGATGCTTAGATCGGGACTTTAGGAGCATTTCTGCAAGTTTTTAGCGAAATTTTATTCTCCGGCGAAAATTCCGATTTCTGACATGGTTTTGGCGAGGTTCCGGGTATCCGTTTTCGACGAAAAATATATTTTTGGGCTCCTAGTAACACGTAGAGTCATTCGAACCACTTTTGTCTCGGGTGAAAAATTAAAGTTCGGGACACTCTCGGGCTCGATTCAACGTGGTCAACAGGTCAAACGTGGTCAAAAATGGTCAAGGGCAGTTTTGGGTCATTTTTGGTGCTCGGTTCAATTTCGGGTTCGGTCAAACCTGGTCAACAGGGTCCTCAAACGTGGTCAAAGCTGGTCAAACTCAGTCAATTGCTGGTCAACGCAGTCAACTCAGTCAACGCGAGGCTCGGTAAAATTTAAACGATGCTATTTTTGTTATATTATTTATATAAATACTCTTTAACGCGAAACCGAGCTCAAACCGACCCGACTAGTATAACGACAAATATTTTTCGAGTAAATTATAAGGATTACTTGAACTCATGCGATGGATTTTTGTGTATAAATCGTGTATATGTTAGTTAAAAACGAACCATCATATCCTTACGAAATATATAATTATGTGTTAGACTTAAACGCGACCAAAATGGTTGTTTTGAACACGACGAAAACTTATATACATTGTTATTACATTGTTTATTGAGTTTTGATATTTAATCGACAACTTGTATTGTCGGGATCGTCCAAAAACAGGAGGAAACTATGCCCGTTTTTCGTAAAAATCTTTAATACGAAACGCGTCTTATTTCCCAAAACGACACCTATCGAGGTTCAAATACTTTTATAAAAATAAGTATAAGCGTATATTTATTTTTGGCGACATTTATAACATTTCGACAAATGCGGTTTATATGATAACGGAAACTTCTATCGTATAAGTTAAATTCTTATATTTAACTGAAACGCCTATTATCCGACGAGTATTAAAATAAATATAATTAGTATATTTATTTGTAACTTTATGACTCGGAAAACTTTTATAAAATAAATATAATGAATCATATTTATTTAAAATGTCTAAGAACTCGGAAATCCAAATAAAATAAATATAACTACGTATATTTATTACAAGCGCCTAAACGGTATACGACACATTTCGGTACTATCTTGTATACATTATTATCCGAGTTATTTTGCTAACAAACCAATGTAGTCGATTCCTAACAAGCGTATAACGACATAATTACTTTGATAATCATCCACGAGACACGTATACTATTTCGGATTACGCGACATTTACATACATATGTATTACATTTACATATATACGTATACATGTATGTCTACATCATACGAAACACTCCGACGAGACGTATTACTATCCGTTAACATATATGACGACTATCCGGAGAATGCGTAAACACATTATACAAGTTTATAACGCGTACTATTTTATACGAATATTTGATTACATGCACGTACTACCTTTCGAGACGACTAACACGATTTTACGAATATATATATACTGTAAAAATGAATCTGATGTCAGGTTGTTAATATTCTGTAAAAATACTTTCGATTTTGAAATAATCTATGTTCCGTGAGGGCATTTTAGTAATTTCACACATAACATTGAAGCCAAATTGGGATTCTGAGTTCGGGACTTGTACCTACTGTTAAGATGTTGAAAATAATTTTATAAATCAGTAGGTAACAAGTCTTTTCTCATAGTTATGGTTTTAAACCGTACTATGCACCGAAAATGCGTAAAAGTCGATAAATGCCATTATATTCGATGTTTAAGATAAACTGAGGTTAGGACCTGTTTTATATACTAAAAGTATGTCATTTAACTTATTACATTAGTAGGTTTAAGTTTTGATTACAAAAGACTTATTTAAGTTATTTTCCGTAAAAACAGTAATTTGGTCATTTCTTGGCATTTAACGAATCTTAACCTTCACTCAAGTCATAATTTGAATAAACATTCCAATATGTCCTTATCATATTATATCAGTAAACATTTCATTTTGATCATAAAATCATGTTAAGTGTTTCTAAAATGCCGAAAAGGGCATTTAGCCATGTAAATGCCATAAACGTATCTTTTGCGAAAACTTAGATTATAATCAGATTCTTGGCATCAATGTAATCAAATTATGTTTACAAATCAATTTATGTTTTATATTTACATGCATAGGTATTTAAAATCATGATTTGTACAAAATGGAACTTTTTGCAAAGTTTATGTAATTTTAACGGAACTTGTATGTAAACTCAGACTTCTAATGAATCGAGTAACGAAACTTTAGGAGGCCATTCTACACTTAAATATGGTCTTAAAGTGATCAAAAGTCAGTAGCCAAAATGGCTAAACCGGGTTAGAAGCGAAAGTCAATGAAAAGTCAAATATAGTGACTTGTGGTTGCAAACCAACCCTAGACCAAAACTTGACGAGCCAAATCAGTTGATATATGTTCTAATACTTATTTTTAGGTTATAAGTGCATCAAAACATATTTTATAACATCTGGATCATTAGTTATGAATTTTTACAAATCTGGACAGTTTGACTTTCTTTGACTTTTAGTTTGACTCGCAATTGGTCATGAATTCGTGGTAATCTGGAGATGCCCTTTTGAGGATTAATACCTCCATCATTACAATCACGTAGCCACTTTCGTTACGCACAATGGCTAGGTAATCACGGACTTAGATCAAAGTCAAGGCGTAATTACGACGAGATTTTGATCTAGGCTTAAAACTTAATGAAATGACTTAGCATGAGATTGGAACACTTACACAAGGTCTAGAGATTTTTAAGATCAATGAGGAATGCTTGAAAGATGCCTGGAACTCTCTGATTAATCTTGGTGAGCTTTAATGGTGATGAAGAACAAGTTGCAACACCAAGAATGCTTTTATAAATGGTTGTAGAAGTGTTTGGGAGTGATACTAGGTGTTAATGGACGAGTATTAAGGTTCTAGGACGTGGAAAGCATGCAGGGAAAGAGCTAAAACTCGACAAAGGTGGCAGAACAGACTGCTGCCACCTTTCTGCTCGCTGGCAGGTCCATGCGGACCATATGGCATTCGCCTTGCGGTCCGTATAGGCCTCTGGCGCCCAAAGTTTCCAGATGCCATGGGGACGTATGGCTTTAGCCTTAAGGTCCGCAAGGCCTTCCTGAAAAATGGAAATTTTGGCATTTTGGCCCCTTCGACTTGTTCCAAGGCACACGAAGATTATTATCGAGCATTTCAACGACTTTGGTCCCTCCTGATTCGGCACACGACACACGAGGATTACCGGGACACGTGTCGGACTTTAATTGGACGTAAAAACACGAGGTGTTACATCCTCACCCCTTAAAATAAATCTCGACCTCGAGATTTTAATCAAACAAGTATGGGTATCTGTCACATAACGGACTCAACTTCCCAAGTGTATTCAGGACCTCGACGAACGTCCCATTTGACTTTCACGAACGGCACATGCTTCTTGTGAAGCTTCTTGACTTGTCGATCTTCAATCGCCACGGGCCTCTCAATAAACCGCGGGTTTTTATCAATCTGCACATCTTCATGTGGCATAACCAACGATTCATCCGCTAGACATTTCTTCAAGTTGGAAATGTGGAATACATCATAGATTCCACTGAGCTTTTCCGGCAATTTCAATTTATACGCGACAGATCCAATACGTTCAATAATCTCGAACGGTCCGATGTATCTTGGGCTTAACTTTCCTTTCTTTCCAAAGTGAATAACGCCTTTCCAAGGCGACACCTTTAGTAAAACCTTGTCCCCTACCTGGAACTGAAGAGGTTTACGCCTCTTATCCGCATAACTTTTCTGCCTATCCCTGGCAGCCTTGAGACGGTTACGAATTTGTAAAATCTTATCCGTCGTCTCCAGGACAATCTCCGGTCCTGTTAGTTGAGCTTCCCCAACTTCTGCCCAGCATACGGGCGTCTTACACTTTCTCCCGTAAAGAGCTTCAAACGGGGCAGCTTGAATACTTGCATGATAGTTGTTATTGTAGGAGAACTCGACTAGAGGTAAGTGTTTGTCCCAACTTCCTCCTAGATCTATTACACACGCGCGCAACATATCTTCCAATGTTTGTATAGTACGTTCATTTTGTCCATGTGTCTGCGGGTGGTATCCGTACTAAAGTTCAGACGTGTGCCCAAAGCTTGCTGAAAGCTCTTCCAAAAGTGAGAAGTATACTGGTGTCTCTGTCGGACACAATGGATACCGGCACGCCGTGTAAGGATACAATCTCATCCACATATAATTTTGCCAGTTCATCCGAACTGTAAGTTTCCTTAATGGGCAAAAAGTGTGCCGATTTAGTCAACTTATCCACGATTACCCATATTGCGTCATTTCCACGGTTTGTCTTTGGTAACTTGGTGATAAAATCCATCGTTACACATTCCCATTTCCACATGCGAATTTCCAGCGGCTGCAGTAATCCTGACGGTTTCTGATGTTCGGCTTTAACTTGCGAACACGTCAAACATTTAGCTACATACGTAGCTATAGATTTCTTCAGCCTTGCCCACCAATAGTTGGGCCTCAAATCTTTATACATCTTATCACTACCCGGGTGAACGAAGTATTTTGAACTATGTGCTTCTTGGAGAATTAAATCCCTAAGTCCTCCAAATACTGGAATCCAAATTCGTCCACAGAATCTAAGGGTTCCGTCATTTCCCGGCGTGAGTTGTTCCACAACTTTACCCAATTCTTCATTTGGAAGATTTGCCTCTAATAAGGCTTGTTTCTACGCATCTAAGATCTTTTCGTTCAAGTTGTTCTTTATTTCCATTTTTTTGGCATTAACCCGAATGGGTTTAACCCTTTCCTTTCGACTTAAGGCACGACAACCACATTTGCCTTTCCTGGGTGATAACGGATCTCACAATCATAATCGTTGAGCGTTTCCATCCATCGCCGTCGTCGCATGTTCAAGTCTTTTTGGTTGAATAAATGTTAGACTTTTATGATCAGTGTATATAATACACTTTATCCCGTACAGATAGTGTCTCCATAACTTGAGCGCAAACACCACAACACCTAACTCCAAATTGTGCGTGGTGTAGTTTCTTTCGTGAACCTTTAACTGTCTTGATGCATAAGCGATTACCTTACCTCTCTGCATAAGCACACAGCCCATGCCGGTGTGCGATGCATCGTAATAAACCACAAAATCTTCTATTCCTTCAGGTAAGGTTAATACAGGTGCATTACTCAGTTTCTGCTTCAAAACTTCAAAAGCTTCCTGCTGTTTTGGACCCCAATTGAACTTAACATCCTTGCGGGTCAAAGTAGTTAGTGGGGTAGCTATTCTGGAAAAAATTTCAATAAATCTCCTGTAGTAACCTGCTAATCCCAGAAAGCTACGAATCTCTGATGGAGTCTTGGGAGCTTGCCAGTTCATTACTGCCTCGACCTTGGCAGGGTCAACTTGAATTCCACGCTCACTTACAACATGACCCAAAAATTGTACTTCATGCAATCAAAATTCACACTTTGAAAACTTTGCGTAGAGCTTCTCTTGGCTTAACAACTCTAGTATGCACCTCAAATGTTTCTCGTGATCAATCTGACTTCAAGAATAGATAAGTATGTCGTCAATGAAAACAATGACAAACTTATCCAAGTACGGTTTCCAAATCCTATTCATTTAATCTATAAATGCTGCAGGTGCATTAGTGAGCCCGAAAGGCATTACTAAGAACTCGTAGTGCCCATACCTTGTTCTAAAGGCCGTCTTTGGAACGTCTTCTGTACGAACCTTGAGTTGGTGATATTCAAACTCCCGTACGACTGGTACGTCTTTAATTTCTGGAGACTCTTTAGTCGAATCATGTATGTAAGCCATATACGCCTTAATCCATGTTGAACAAGCTTATAAGCTTCAATAAACGTGCAGATTATGGGGCTGCAACTCTTCTCCCCATAGATAGTAACATGTTTTCTGCTCGGGGACATTAGCTGTATCTCCTTACGGTTGCATATTAGTTTCACGTGATATCGAGCTAGCCAATCCATCCCGATTACCACTTGAAATTCTCCCATTGACATGGGAATTAGATCAACGAAGTATTCTTCATCGTCAATGCTCAATTTGCAGTTCCAGTTCCAGCACATATCTAAAACTTTTATTATTACATATTTCTACTTCTAGAGGCCTAGGTAATTTCGTTAACGTGAATGTAGGGTGTTGAATAAATCGATGTGAAACAAAAGATCTATTCGCACCCGTATCAAATAAAATTCATGCTGGAATTGAATTTACAAGAAATATACCTGAAACGACATCATGTTCAACTTTAGCCTCTGCGGCTGTCATGTGGTAAGACCTTGCCCTCGCTTTCTGGGCATCAAACTTTGTGTCAGCTGCGTCTTTGGTTCCAACCAGCTCCGAAATTCAGACTTCTTATGTCCCGGCTTATAGCATTTATAACACACTGACACTTTTCCTGGGTAATTTGCAACCACATGTCCCACTTTTCCACAAGTAGGACATGGTTTATTTTTAAAATTGCATTCTCCCTTGTGAGTCTTTCCACATATTTTACATTGAGATAACCCCCTTTTGCAAGTCCTTTCTTAGAAGCTTCATTAGGCTTTGGTTTCTTTGCGGGGTTTGGGTTCACATCAAAAACCCTCCTTTCACCTCTTTCGATCTGTTTCTTTAGCTTAATATCTCTTTCGCGTGCGGCATTTACTATCCTGTAAGATGCCCGTATTTCGAAGGAGTCATAAACTCGCGATTTCCGCACTTAACATGTTGTAGTAATAGTACATCTTCTGTTCTTCAGTTTGAACCAGCTCATCACAAAACCTGAGCTTGTCAATAAACACTCCCGTGATCTTTTCTATCGACTCACCCTTATGCCTCAGCCGAATAAACTCTTCTTTGATCTTGTTGATCACAGCTTTCGGGCTATGGTGTCTAAGGAACGGTGCCTTGAATTTCTCCCACGACATAGTTCTTGTGGCCTCAATTCCCTGTTCCTTTTTCAGGTTATCCCACAATCCTTAGCTTGGCCTCTTAGTTGACCGGTCCCGTATGCCACGAAATCGGTCTCATCACAATGGGTTCTTTCGAATACCCCTTCTATGTCGCTAATCCTTCGTTGACAAACGATCGTATCAACTTCACCATTATAGATCGGGGGTTTGCACGCCATAAATTTGTTATACGGACAAGCTTTCGATTTACCTGTGTCTCTTTCTTTCATTTCGTTCATCTTATCATCCATTACTGATAAGAGTGTAGTTTGTAGTCTATCGATAAACTGCGGTAGACTAGCTTCTAAAGCCTTTCCAACTTCCTCGGAAATTGTAGCTTTCATCTCTTCAATTAAGTGAGATGCCGAATCACCTCCGGTTGCACTGGACATTTCTTTAACTGAAATGTTTATAATAGTTAATCAATAACTTTTCAATTCATTTCCATTTGTTACATGGAAATTTATTTCACACACACTTAATCATAAGTGATGTGTTTTTTTTTTCGGTTGGTCAAGTATATAACTTGCCTCACCTTTCTTACTTAGTGTATTTCCCGGGTTCGAGCGTATTTATACACTCCTCCCATACACTTTTCACATCTTTTACTTCATTTAAATCTTCAAATCTAGACTCATTTATAAGTAACTCTTACCGGATGTCCTGATCAAGCTTTGACGACACACTTCGTCTTAACCAGGCTCTGATTACCAACTTGTAAGATCCTTACAATTATTGAATATTTGATATTATATATATATATATAGCATTTTTAAGCGTCACTTTTCAAAAACATTTCTGAAACAACGTTAACATAAGTTCAACCCTTCAAACGATATTTACAAAGGTTTAATCATTCAAAAGATGATTTTACAAGTTCTACATAAGCTTTTTGTAACAGAAACAACTAATGTAGCAGCGGAAACTTCGTTGATTTGTGTGTTCGGTCCTCTAGCAAACTTGATCGCCATCCGAAAGATGTTCATAGTTACCTACATTTAAAGTGATCACAAACATTAGTTATTAAGTTTGTAACATGTCAAAAACAAGTTCTCAGCATCAAAATAACAAAATATGCAGTTTTGGCCGAGTTTAAAACCCGTCGCGCGACGCGCGGGATATGAATCAATCTGTCACTCGAATGGTCCCCTGTCGCGGGGCGCGCGAACAAGGGATTTCGACAGAAAGATTTGTTCCCAGACCTGCACTATTCCAACCAAACTAGTTTTTACAAAAACCGTCATAACTTGCTCGTTATTGATCCGATTTAAGTCACATTTCTTTCCTACGTGATCGTAATTAGATCTTCTGTGATATAGAATCAACATCCAACATCTGAATGAACAAAATTCTTAAATTTAATCATTCGGTTTAAAATAATTTCAAGTTATTTTGACCGATTATGTTTTTAAACATTTTAATCAAAATAACCATTCGTTCTATACTACTATCACAACTCGGATGTTTATTAACACTAGGGCTATAAACATAAGGTTTATGCGCCCGTTATATTTATATGTGTGGCATTTATTTGACCCGTTTAACTATAACTAGTTAAACGAAATTAACACGAATCCTATAAATTAAGTCCGTGCATCTTTTAGTCATGCACTCAACTGAATTTACGAACTATATACAGGTTACCCTTTCTCTTCTAACGACTATAATGTTTATTATCTCAAAATCTGGCGTCATTTCGACGTCTTTAGTTGTGCAACCTTTCCGGTTTGCATCAAGACATCCTATTGACCCGTTTAGCTTTCTTAGCGACATTCGTCACCTCATTTCACCAAAGTTTCATGACTTTGGTTGTTTTGACCCGTTTGGTTTCGTTAGCGACATCCATCACTTTATTTCACCAAACATTTGTCATTTGAGTCAATTTGACCCGTTTTACCATTATAGTGAAATCTATCACTTTTATTTTCTAACATAACATAAAACTCTTATTTAATTCGTTCGGTTTGTTTATACGGAATCCACCATTTTAACATCAACCAAACTTCATAATGATACCTTTATCATTCAATAAAAATGGACTTAAAATAATAACAAAAATCTACGAAGCGTATCGCCACGTACCTTTAAAGCTTTCCTTTTAAACGGTTATCCGATCCACCTTGATTACTTGATGATCCTCCCAAATTGCCTATAGAATTCCATTCGAACATATCGCTTAGAACTCATATTTCAAGATTCAATACACAATACTTCTAGCTAATCAATTAAGTGATTCTTTCATATTTCTCACTCATTTCAAGTTCATTTAAGCATTTTATCAAACATCTTATGTGCGAAATTAGTATTCTAACACTATCATGTTCATGATTATATAATAACCATGTTAAATCATAATATTCCAATTCATATGTCAAGAATACCATAACACTTAAACTTACATCCTAACTATCAAGTAACACTAAATCATCATTATGATTCATGTGTTCTTCTTTTTATTCATAAAACCCATATAACACCTATATGATACACATTGAAATCAATAGGTTATGACATGAATTTATCAAATTCTTGTCTAAACTTGTCTTAGACTTGTAATCATCCTAATTTAGCCATAACATTAAACTATCATTCAAGAATCTAAAATTATGAAAATTCATGAAGAATCAAAACATCACCAAAGATCAATTTAAACATACCTTGTGATCTTCCTAAGTATAGTGATCACTAATATTACTTGAATTTGATTCCTAACTTGACTTCTCTTTTGAATTTGAGTGATAATTGATGAATTTAGGGTTTTAGAAGAAGATAGTTCTTGTACAGGGGTGTTGGTCGAACAAGGCTCACACACTGTGTGTGAGTCTTATGTTTGTCCTGTGTTTTTAAAACAACTTTCACAAATGACCAATTTAGTCCCTCTTGTTTTTAGGATATGTAAAATGGTTAGAATCCTTTGATTTCTCCATCTTTCTATTACACATATTTAACTAGGTTAATTATCTAGTTTTATTTGTCTTATTATTAATATTATCCATATTATTAATTATACATGTATACACACATATATATTTTAATATTTCGGGGTGTTACATTATTTTGGTTCAGTGATTGGAGAATTCTAATTCTATGATTTCGCTCATTCAACTCAAATTGTGGCATTTCATGAGATTTTTTTCAAGATCCCAAGTCGTTGCACGAACTAGTTAGGCATCATGAGTATACTTTACGAGTCGGTTGCAAACTCTCTTGTGTTACAAGTCATCTTTGGGACATGATCTTATCTTAAGCCGCAATCAATCTTCGATATACCAGCTTTGGGTTTTCACGATTGCAATGATCGTATGCGTATGACCGAGTAATCGTACATGGTCATCAACGCCCTTCATTTTCGCATCCTTGGCAATTAAAAGCGATTCCCTTAATTGGGTATGTAACCCTTATCAGGAACGCTACCGCCTTGATAAGTCTACACCTTTCAATTTCTTGGTTTGTGCGTATTCTTAGCAATGTTAAGACTCGTCTTTAACACTTGTCACCTGACATTTCTGCTACTAAATCGAACCGATATTGTTTACGCATGTGGAAGACCCTACACGGAATCCACTCGAGCAGTTTTCTCCTAATTTTGGGACGAAATTCCCAAAAGTTTAGGAGACTGTAACATTCGTCAAAGTCGGGCCTCTGAAATCCGACCCGGATTGCAAAACCGGACCGTCGTTTCAATTAAATACAAATAAGAATTTTAATAAATTTTATGATTTAAGCAGTTTACTATTTAATTAAACGTCACATATCACGTTGGATTGAAACCAAACTAAAACAAGAATTTTATAAGATAATCAGTTAATTCGGTTAGATCTATATAAGGATAGTTTTAACGAGGTTGGATTTGCTTAATTAAATAAAGTTACAAGATAAGGGGTTGTTTTATAATTAAAGGAAACTATAAAATTAAAGCAAACCAATTAACTAGGTTGCAAAACGTAGTTAACATCAGTTAGTTGGTTTGTATAAGGAATTGGCTAACTAGGTTACTTTATATAGTTAAATCGTGTTAGCAACATTTAGGGAATTGAGGGGCCTGGGTGTAATTGTTGAAACTTTAAAATGCAAGAAAGAGAAAAAAAAGAAATAAAATGATGGGCAATTGGACAGCAACGGGATTCGAACCCGCACCCCCACCGAATTAACGCACAAACAACAGTCAACGAACCACTCCACCACCAGCTTGGTTAGTGTTCTAAATGGATATATGTTTCCTTTAAAGTAAAATCAACACATGTTGTAAATAAAAAAAAGTAAACGGGCTGAGTGGGACTCGAACCCACAAACCCCCACAACAAACATCACATTATCCGCTGGACTGCATCTAGAGTTGTGATATATGAACGCGTTTAATATTTATCAACACACTCAATCGAACGGTTTCCTTCTTATTGTTTGTTGCATTACCCAATCGCACAAACCACTCAAGGACTCGAAAATGTAAGGGTTGGACATTGATTTAACCTCATCTTTTCTCAATAACTTTGTAGTTATAGAGCTTGAAGTTGTACACCGCTAATCATTCATTAACATCAAGAATGGACAGATTTATCTTGACATTTCAATCACCATGAAAGCTTCAAGAACACCAAATTGGGTTTTTAATCAAATCGTAAAATTTGCTTACCATTTTCCTATCATTTGTTCTTATGATAAAACCATGCAAAACCTCACTGGAATTTCTTCATTTCATCATATATATCTCGTGAATTTGATCGAAGAAGATTCTAGGGCTCGTAATTTGCAACGACGATCTCTCTCTCAATTCTTATCCTTTTCAGGTGATTCCAAAGCCTAATATCATCTATTTTTCATCCTCTACAAAAGCCCTCTATCAATTTCAGTGATAGAATGCTTATTTCATTCGAATTTAATTATTGTGGAAATTAGGTTCTTCGTTCATAGAATTTGGGGCTTTTAGGTTTAGACTTCTGTTTTAGTGAAATTGGAAGTAGATTATTGTTATATATGTGTTTAAACTTTGGGAATTTTGAGATATCCAATTCGAATTTTGGTGAACTAATTACGTTTTAATCACTGGTTAAATCAAATAAAAATACAAGTTAATCTTAAATAAATTCAATAAATAATTTTATTGATTATTTCAGACTATACGAACACTAGGGAATTTTATAGATTTTTTCCTTAGTTTTTGGAAATTAACGAATTTAATTTGGAGTTATACATGTTTTAATTATTTAAGAAAAGAAGATTTTTACCAATAAATTCTATAAATGTTTTTACTGATTTTTACAGATTATATAATTATATTGGGAAATTTATATAGTTTTTCCATAATTTTAGATAATCATTTTATTTAAAAACTAATGGAAGTGATAAATAAATAGAATATAATCTATAAAATTTATAATTTCAAATTAAAACATGTAATAATCATGAAACCGAATGTATTGTTTTGCTAGGTAATTTTTATGAATTAATTTGTAGCATTTAAAGATTTTGTTAGCATACTGAATTGTTTTCATTATATTATTTAACATAACTATGTATATAAATATTGATTAATCTATTGTGTTAAATAATTATTTAAGCCCCAAATAGGAGAACCCAATTTTCTAAAAATTAATCTTGTTCTTTCGTTTAGTATCTTGATTATTACATTGTGGTCATTATTTAGATATAGACCATCCCTTTTCGTGCGATGCATTCTCGTGGAATGTTTCTTCGCAACCAGTGAGTAGATTCGACTCTTTCCCCCTTTTTGCCATTAACTATTTTTTGGGTGTATCTCGTGCTTGATTTCAAATTTATTATTTCTATTTTTAACATGCTATTCGATGTGTTTCTATGTGTTACTTGTTGCTAATTTCTATTATTTCTCTATATGTGCATCTATGTGTTATTCGCTTTGTGTCACAGGTTTCGCGTGGATCCACCTGTAACAATTGCAATTTTCAAAGCATTGTACAATTCGGATCGTTTACGTACTTAATAAAGTATTATGTTTATTTCGTTATTTTTCATTTATGACATTATTCTCAGTGATTGGTTTTAATTTGTTACATTTGAAGTTTTGGCGAGTCAAAACGTTATATAAAATTATGTTGGCAAAAATGCGATACAAGCTTATCGCGTAACAAACAAAATGCGAAACGAACGTCGGTGACCGTCCGAGTAATATTGAAAATCGTAAAAAAAATTCCGTTATGATTAAAATGTTATTTTTAATCATATTCATGAGGAATAATTATTTAAAACGCTTAAAACTCTTCGAGTTTAAGCGCATACTGCACCGTACAACGCGTATACTGCAAAATACCGACAACGCAGCCAGTCTTGGCAAATAAATTATTATTCAGCAATATTATGACAAGTTTATTTTTATAGAATAATAAAAATAATTTTAATTTTTGATCTTCATCTTGAAGATTCAAGTTGGTTCCAAGCAAGTTTCAAGTTTGCGTTGAAGATCCAAGAAGGTTTCCGAGGTGATTCCAAAGAAGAGCAACCTCCATAATGTCAAAGAAATCATCAAAACCCACTAACATACTTGAAAGGTATAAAATTTCTTTTAAAATTAGTGTTCTTGCTTCTTGGTGATGATGTTGATGGAATGTTTCTCAAAAACTTGGATTTCTTCACAAACACAAACTTTAAACAAGAAAATGGTTTTAAACAAAATAAAAATAGAAGTGTATATATGTATGTATGGCTGAATATATATATATATATATGTATAGTATATATATTGTTAATGGTTGTGTTTTGATTCTTGTTAAAATGATGATTCTTGATTGATGTAGCTCTTAAAAATGATTGCATGCATGATTAAAAATGAACATGAAAAGTGAATTTTTGGAAATGTATATGCATATGTATGTGTGTCGTGTATATGTATATATGAATGCATGCACATAAGTTTTGCTCCACAGTTCATAAATAATACATGCATACATCTAGTGATGATTAGGGAATGATATGAAGTTGATTTGATGATGATATGTTATGGTGCGACAAAAATATGTTAAAACAGATTATAAACATTAAAAATAATGTTATTTAATGTAATATGATGATACAAAGTCATGACATAAGTTTAGTAGCTTTGCATGTTGTACATGAAGTTTAAAAAGTGGTAAATTGGGTGAAATTGTGTGATTTATGTGCCTTATGTGAGACCTTCAATATCATGAGTATAACCACCATTTAATCAGTAAATAACATGTGTTATGTCAAAATATCAAGCCGTTTCGATTTGGGATGCTTATAGTAAAGTTCGGTGCAAGACTATGCGTTAAAAACGGCAAAAATCGCCTTTTTAAGAGGTTTTTATAAAACTATTTTATATCAGTAAATAAACTGATATTTTCAGTATAAAAATAAGTATTTTAACTTATATTAAGTATCTTTGGTGTTTGGCTAGTCATACGTGACTTCCGACGCCCGAAAACGATACGAAAACACTAAAATACGCATATCTAAGGTACACGAATATGAGTAGTTTCATGCATGGATTATATGTTAAGTTGTGATATGTGAATATGGACATGCACTATGTGAAATAATAAGTAGTAGCATGATAGTTGGATGTAGATCTATGCATGCGTACTTGTGCGGTTTTTATGATAGTTTCGTCAAAAGACCCGTTAAAATGCAACTTATATATTGAAGCATGAAAATGATACATTCGGCTAACTTGTGAAATTATTGCATGTATCAGATAGTCTAAGAATGATAAATTATATACTTTGGTGAAATACGTGCACTATGACATTCGATGATATGTTCAAATTTTGCGTAATTATGTTTCTACGTGCAAGCTATGAATATTGTATATAAACAAGTGCGTAAACGGATATAACATAATAATGGTCACCTATAAATCGTTTAAGTACACAAAATATTTATATATATAATATATGAACTCATATATGTACAAATTTCCAACATAAACAAAATAATAACTTTTTGAGAAAATCTTGAAGTTATGTGAAAAATCTTAAGTTTTGGAGAAAGTTAGGGATTTTAGAATAAATGATCATTTAATCATTCCTATTTGAAATTAGGACGTGTAGATCAACATTGAGGAAATTTGTGCTTGTTAATATAACGCACCCGAAGGTGAGTACATAGTCCCCTCTTTTACATTTTCAAAAGTTTTTGGGGTGATTCATATGTGCCTATTACTATTTTCAAGATTTCAAACCATTATTATACATCATAATATAAGTGTTCAAAACATCTCTTTTTCATCTTCAACTACTTTAATTCATTTATCTTCTCAAGGTATACAAAATTTACTATCTGCATTGTTGAATTGTATTTTTATCAATTACAAAAGCATGTTCACATTTCATGTAACATATTTTTACGTTGTGTGAGACTTGATTCATCAATTATACATTCATTAGGCCAAGCCGACCGGTAGTATGTTATGATACCATAGGATTGACAACCACATTCCCGCTTCCTAGGTTTGTTTGGAAGTTTGTTTAGGGAATGACAGAAACTGAGCAAATCAACGATAATCCCCTTCTAAGGGATTAGACACTAGTCAGAACAAAGGTTTGAATGTGTTCATCATCAAATCATGGTTTCTCACAATAAGTCAATTGTTTTATTCAATACAAGTTATTTGATCTTTTACTTAAAAGAAGTTATTCGAACACTTATTCAAAACAAGTCATTTCATAACCAAAACCTATGTTACTCGCCAACATTTAATTGTTGACACGCTATTTTCACATATGTTTCAGGTGCAGATGTGTGATGATTTACAAGTTTGGATCATGTAGGAATGGACCAGGGCCTTAGTTTGTTTAAAATAAACAGTAGTTATTTGTAATTGTTTGTATTTTCCTAAGACAATGTTATGTAATCTAATTCAATATCACGAAACTTAATTACCATGTGTTGTGAAACAATTTGTAACGTGACTCCCCAGTGTTTCCGCCGCGTGTTGTTGCTACTACGCGATTGGGGAGTTACAAGTTGGTATCAGAGCACTGGTTATAGGGAATTAGGTTATTAGAATTACATTTGACCTAGACTATAACCTTCCTAGGACCCAAACGTGAGGTAACTTGCGTTTAGATTCATGAAATACACAAAACCATCACTTATCCTTAGGTGAGTACACAATATACAAACATCAATCCTCATCAATTCAAGCTTTCAAAAGTTTACAAAATAAAATCATCATCTATCCTTAGATGATTTACTTTAGACTTTTAGCCTCAGATGTTTTTCAAAATCTCGTCAAAGTTTGGGTTTTAATAATGTGAACACGTGCAATCTGGAAGGGTGGATGCCTGTACTCCGATTTTTGTGTCTAAGGCTAGAGTGTTCGTACAAATCCACTTAATCGGACCAGTCACTCTTACATGGGAACTCTTGGGGTGAGTGTCCACTTATAAGCTAAAGCATGTCTTCGCTATACATTATAAAGACCCATTTACTTTGATTAGTCAGTGTATTGTTTATTTGTTTTAATTAATGAATAAATGGGTACAATCCATCGTTTTATATTCATTATTTTAATTCCGTTTTGAAACTTGAACCTCACTCGTTCTCATTCATGTTTTCTAGAATGGCTCGTCGACGGGATAACACTCAAAACGCCAAAATGGCAGCTCTAATCGCTCATCAAATGGCAGCTATACTCCCAAATCTCATCACCCAGATAAACCAAGCTAACAATAACAATAACGCACCTACTCCTTGCAACTACAAACAATTTCACTCTACGCATCCCGACAAGTGTTGCGGATCCGAAGGAGCTACTGTTCTCTTACAATGGTTCGAAAGTATGGAAAGCACTTTCCGCCATTGTCAATGCCCCAACGAGCGAAAGGTTGAATTCGCCTCGAGTGTTTTTCTGAAAAGGGGCACTCACATGGTGGAATGGCATTATGCGGGATAGAGGTGCGGATGTAGCTATGGCACTTACTTGGGAGGAACTAAGAACTCTTATGATGAAGGAATTCTGCCCGCGTCATGAGATAAGGGCTCCCGAGAATGAATTCCACGACCTAAAGCAAGACAGTGGAGAAAACCGTGCTTACATTGACTGATATGAGGAATTGAGTCTTCTTTGTCCCTCTATGGTCACGCCTGTGGATAAGGCGATTGAGAAGTACATTGATGGTCTTCCTGATCCAGTTCAGGATATTGTCACCGGTAGCAATCCTACTACCGTTAGACAGGCCATTGAATTAGCAGCTACCCTGACTGACTCTCAAGTCAAGAAGGGTAAACTTCATCGCAAAGGCGACAAAAAACCATCCGCTAAGACTGCTCAGGGGAAAAAGAAGAGAACAAGACCAAAACCTCCAAGAATTCAATGAAGCGCAAGGCTTCAAGAAACTCTGCTGTCACTACCTAAAACTCCGTTAAGCAAGTTGCCCCAACCAACCAGCTCAAGCACCTGCTAAGAAACCATACACAGGTATAGCACCTTTGTGTAACCAATGCAATTATCATCATTCAGCCCATACACAATGTCGCAAGTGCAAAATTGCGGACGACTTGGTCATCTGGCAAACTATTGTTGTAATACTGCCCAGAACCAAATTGTTCCAAATCCTGCTCTACCCATGGCTCAAAATCAAGCAAACCCTGCTCGACCTCACTACCCACCTGGATCCTGTTACAATTGTGGCGACCTTACTCACTACAGGAATAACTGCCCCAGGCTCACAAATGCAGTTCAAGCTCATGGAACGCGCATTCAATATCAACGCTGATGAGGCTCGTGCCAATAACAATGTGGTGAACGGTACGTTCCTTGTGAACAACCATCCAGCATCTATTCTTTTTTATTCAGGTGCTGATAAAAGTTTTGTATCCTTAGCATTTGAGCCTTTACTATCTTTACCTAGAACTAAACTAGGAAAACCCTTACCAGTGGAAGTGGCTAGTGGAAAACAATTGTGCTCGATTCAATCATTTGTAATTGCCAACTAAACCTCAACGGTCATCTCTTTCCCATCAACCTCACACCTATGCAACTTGGAAGTTTTGACATCATAGTAGGCATGGACTGGTTAACCCCACATCGTGCCAAAATTATTTGTTTTAACAAACCGTTCGTATACCTCTTCCATCGGGCAAAACTTCAGAGATTTAAGGAGAAAGACTATCTAATAAACTCAAATTCATAACCTGCACCAAAGCCCAAAAATACCTGCAAAGGGATTGTGTGGCTTTCATAGCATATATTGTAGAAGATAAATGCAAAGGTAAAAATCTTCAAGACATTCCCATTATCCAAGACTTTCCCGAAGTTTTCCCTGAAGAACTAACTGGCCTACCCCAGTACGCCAAGTGGAATTTCGAATCGACCTTGTACCTGGTGCCAACCTAATAGCCAAATCTCCTTATCGCCTTGCACCGTCCGAAATGCAAGAGTTAGCAAAACAACTCCAAGAGCTTTCAGATAAAAGGTTCATTCGTCCAAGCCATTCTCCGTGGGGTGCCCCTGTGTTATTCGTAAAGAAGAAAGATGGATCCTTTCGAATGTGTATCGATTATCGTGAGCTCAACAAACTCACAATTAAAAATCGATATCCCCTACCTCGCATCGATGATCTTTTCGATCAATTACAAGGGGCATCCTACTTTTCCAAGATTGATCTCTGTTCTGGGTATCATCAACTTCGTGTACTCAAAGAAGATATTCCCATGACCGTTTTTCGTATCCGTTACGGCACTACGAGTTCACAGTCATGCCTTTTGGTTTGACAAATGCTCCTGCTGTTTTTATGGACTTGATGAACAGGGTCTGCAAGCCTTATTTGGATAAGTTCATCATTGTTTTCATTGATGACATTTTGATTTATTCAAAATCTCGGGCAGAACATGAACATCACCTTCGATTGACAATGGAACTGCTAAAGAAAGAACAACTTTACGCTAAATTCTCAAAATGTGAATTTTGGCTAAAAGAAGTTCAATTCTTAGGCCACATTGTCAATGAACAAGGCATACATGTTGATCCCGCCAAGATCACAGCAATCAAGGATTGGAGAACACCAACTACTCCTACCGAAATTCGTTCTTTTCTCAGTCTTGCCGGTTACTACCGTCGCTTCATTTTGAATTTCTCCAAAATTGTGGTTGCCCTCACTGCATTAACTCAAAAGTATAAATCTTTGAGTCGGGACCCAAGCAAGAGGAATCCTTCCAAACCTTGAAACACAAACTTTGTAACGCTCCTATCCTATCTCTACCCGATAGCAACAATGATTCATGGTTTATAGTGATGCCTCAAATCTAGGCCTTGGATGTGTTCTTATGCAAAGAGACAAAGTCATCGCATATGCCTCAAGACAATTGAAAGTCCATGAAAGGAATTACACAACTCATGATCTTGAGTTAGGTGCAGTCATTTTCGCTCTCAAAATTTGGAGACACTGCCTCTACGGTACAAAATGTGTGATCTTCACAGATCACAAAAGTCTCCAACATATTTTAAATCAGAAAGAACTTAACATGAGACAACAACGTTGGATTGAACTTCTGAACGACTATGACTGTGAAATTCGTTACCATCCTGGTAAAGCGAATGTAGTGGTTGACGCACTTAGTCGCAAAGAACGTGTCAAACTCCATTGTATTCGAGCCCAAACCGATATTCAAACACGTATTTACCAAGCCCAACATACCTCTGTGACTCAAGGCATGATGTCTGATGAAATGCCACGCAATCTTGAGCTTCAACTGGAAACAAAAGACGATGGGTTACTCTATTTTATGGGTCGTTTATGGATTCCAAACCGTGATAATCTTCGCACTTTGTTGATGAACGAAGCCCATAAGTCTCGTTACTCTATCCATCTTGGCACAGATAAGATGTACATGGATCTTCGTACCCATTATTGGTGGCCTGGTATGAAGAAGGATATAACTTTGTATGTGTCCAAATGTCTTACTTGTCTTAAGGTCAAGGCAGAACATAAACGTCCCTCCGGTTTACTTGTTCAGCCAGAAATTCCTGTATGGAAATGGGAAAACATTGCCATGGATCTCATCACCAAATTACCACGCACTCCTAAAGGTCACGATGCAATTTGGATAATTGTTGATCGTTTAACCAAATCAGCACACTTTTTGCCAATCCACGAGGAATACTCTGCAAGCAAATTTGCTAAAATTTATGTTGATGAGATTGTATCTTGTCATGGTGTTCCCTTAATATCATCTCTAATCATAACGCTCGTTTCTCTTCTCATTTCTGGAAAACCATGCAATCCGCAATGGGAACTAAGGTAAATCTAAGCACCGCCTATCATCCTCAGACTGATGGACAAATCGAAAGGACTATCCAAACACTCGAGAATATGCTTAGAGCATGTGTGATCGACTTGGTGGTAGTTGGGATTCACATTTACCATTGATCGAGTTTTCCTACAACACCAGTTTCATTCCAGTATCAACATGGCTCCTTTCGAGGCTCTTCATGGCCGGAAGTGTCGTTCACCTGTCTATTGGTTCGAAGTAGGTGAAGCTCAAATCACCGGGCTAGAATTCATTCAAGAAACCACAGAAAAGGTTATGAAAATCCGCAATAACCTTCTGATTGCTAGAAGTCGTCAAAAGAGTTATGCAGACAAACGACGCAAGCCGTTGGAATTCCAAGTTGGTGATCGTGTCCTTCTGAAGGTTTCTCCTTGGAAAGTTATCGTTAGATTTGGGAATAATGGTAAATTAGCTCCTCGTTTTGTAGGACCTTTTAAGATCATCGAAAAGTTCGGAAAGGTAGCCTATAAACTCGATTTACCTCCCCAATTGGGAAACACTCACCCAACCTTCCACGTATCCAACTTGAGGAAATCTTTAGCTGACGAAAGTCTCCACATTTCTCTTGACGATATCCGCATTGATGACACTATGCACTTCATCGAGAAACCCATAGAAATCGTGGACCGTGAAGTCAAGAAACTAAAGCGCAGCCGGATACCAATTGTCAAAGTTTGCTGGGAATCCAAATGTGGCCCAGAGTTTACTTGGGAACGAGAGGATCAAATGAAGGCGAAATATCCAAAGCTTTTCTCACAAGTCTCCACTAAAATAATTTCGGGACGAAATACCCAGAAGTAGGGGAGACTGTAACAATTGCAATTTTCAAAGCATTGTACAATTCCGATCGTTTCCGTACTTAATAAAGTATTATGTTTTATTTCGTTATTTTTCATTTATGACATTATTCTCAGTGATTGGTTTTAATTGGTGATATTTGAAGTTTTGGCGAGTCAAAACGTTATATAAAATTATGTTGGCAAAAATGCGATACAAGCTTATCGCGTAACAAACAAAATGCGAAACGAACGTCGGTGACCGTCCGATTAATATTGAAAATCGTAAAAAAATATTCCATTATGATTAAAATGTTATTTTTAATCATATTCATGAGGAATAATTATTTAAAACGCTTAAAAACTCTATTTTCGAGTTTAAGCGCATACTGCGCAGTATAGCGCGTATACTGTAAAATACCAACAACGCAACCAGTCTTGGCAAATAAATTATTATTCAGCAATATTATGACAAGTTTATTTTTATAGAATAATAAAAATAATTTTAAACGCATTAAAAACGCGATTTAAACGCTAGATAAAAATACCCGGTAATAAGTTAAATACCTGTGTAATACATGAATATATGTAAATATGTGTATGCATATATGAAACGTGTGTGTGTGTGCATGTAGGTGGCGGCACCATGAGTGCCCACCTTTCTCTTGTTTCTCCATTTTGTGACAAATGTTGAAGCAATCTAGCATGAGATCTTCACAAATCCAAGATATCTTCCATACATTCATCTTTCCAACACCAAAATTCACCAAATCCTCCTCTCTCTCTCCTCCCAACCGTATACCCTCTCTCTCTCCTCCATTTTCAATTTTTGATCTTCATCTTGAAGATTCAAGTTGGTTCCAAGCAAGTTTTAAGTTTACTTTGAAGATCCAAGAAGGTTTCCGAGTTGATTCCAAAGAAGAGCAACCTCCATAACGTCAAAGAAATCATCAAAATCCACTAACATACTTGAAAGGTATAAAATTTCTTTTTAAAAGTCGTGTTCTTGCTTCTTGGTGATGATGTTGATGGAAGGTTTCTCAAAACTTGGATTTCTTCACAAACATAAACTTTAAACAAGAAAATGGTTTTAAACAAAATAAAAATGGAAGTGTATACATATGTATGTATGCCGTGAATATATATATATGTTAATGGTTGTGTTTTGATTCTTGTTAAAATGATGATTCTTGATTGATGTAGCTCTTAAAAATGATTGCATGCATGATTAATCGGTTTTATATAAAAGTTCACATGATTAAAGATGAACATGAAAAGTGAATTTTTGGAAATGTATATCCATATGTATGTGTGTCGTGTGTATGTATATATGAATGCAAGCACATAAGTTTTGCTCACAAGTTCATAAATAATACATGCATACATCTAGTGATGATTAGGGAATGATATGAAGTTGATTTGATGATGATATGTTATGGTGTGACAAAAATATGTTAAAACAGATTATAAACATTAAAAATAATGTTATTTGATGTATTATGATGGTACAAAGTCATGACATAAATTTAGTAGCTTTGTATGTTGTACATGAAGCTTAAAAAGTGGTGAATTGGGTGAAATTGTGTGATTTATGTGCCTTATGTGAGACCTGCACTATCGTGAGTATAACCACCATTTTAATCAGTAAATAAAATGTGTTGTGCAAAATATCAATTCATTTTGATTTGGGATGCTTATAGTAAAGTTCGGTGCAAGACTATGCGTTAAAAACGGTAAAAATCGCCTTTTTAGGAGGTTTTTATAAAACTATTTTATATCAGTAAATAAACTGATATTTTCAGTATAAAAATAAGTATTTTAACTTATATTAAGTATCTTTGGTGTTTGGCTAGTCATACGTGACTTTCGACGCCCGAAAACGTTACGAAAACGCTAAAATACGCATATCTAAGGTACACGAACATGAGTAGTTTCATGCATGGATTATATGTTAAGTTGTGATATGTGAATATGGACATGTAATATGTGAAATAATAAGTAGTAGCATGATAGTTGGATGTAGATCTATGCATGCGTACTTGTGCGGTTTATATGAGAGTTTCGTCAAAAGACACGTTAAAATGCAACTTATATATTGAAGCATGAAAATGATACATAGGCTAACTTGTGAATACTATTGCATGTATCAAATAGTCTAAGAATGATAAATTATATACTTTAGTGAAATACGTGCACTATGACATTCGATGATATGTTTAAATTTTGCGTAATTATGTTTCTACGTGCAAACTATGAAATTGTATATAAACAAGTTCGTAAACGGATATAACATAATAATGGTCACCTATAAATCGTTCAAGTACACAAAATATTTATATATATAATATATGAACTCATATATGTACAAATTGCCAACATAAACAAAATAATAACTTTTTGAGAAAATCTTGAAGTTATGTGAAAAATCTCAAGTTTTGGAGAAAGTTAGGGATTTTAGAATAAATGATCATTTAATCGTTCCTATTTGAAATTAGGACATGTAGATCAACATTGAGGAAATTTGTGCTTGTTAATATAACGCACCCGAAGGTGAGTACATAGTCCCCTCTTTTACATTTTCAAAGTTTTTGGGGTGATTCATATGTGCCTATTACTATTTTCAAGATTTCAAACCATTATTATACATCATAATATAAGTGTTCAAAACATCTATTTTTCATCTTCAACTACTTTGATTCATTTATCTTATCAAGGTATACAAAATTTACTATCATGCATTGTTGAATTATATCTTCAACAATTACAAAAGCATGTTCACATTTCATATAACATATTTTTACATTGTGTGAGACTTGATTCATCAATTATACATTCATTAGCTTAGGCCAAGCCGACCGGTAGGGAATGACAGAAACTGAGCAAATCAACGATAATCCCCTTCTGAAGGATTAGACATCAGTCAGAACAAAGGTTTGAATGTGTTCATCATCAATTCATGGTTTCTTACAATAAGTCAATTGTTTTATTCAATACAAGTTATTTGATCATTTATACAATATAACTTATTTGATCATTATTCAATACAAGTTATTTGATCTTTTACTTAAAACAAGTTATTCGAACACTTATTCAAAACAAGTCATTTCATAACCAAAACCTATGTTACTCGCCAACATTTAATTGTTGACACGTTATTTTCACATATGTTTCAGGTGCAGATATGTGATGATTTACAAGTTTGGATCATGTAGGAATGGACCGGGCCTTAGTTTGTTAAAATAAACAGTAGTTATTTGTAATGGTTTGTATTTTCCTAAGACAATGTTATGTAATCTAGTTCAATATCACGAAACTTAATTACCATGTGTTGTGAAACAATTTGTAACGTGACTCCCCAGTGTTTCCGCTGCGTGTTGTTGCTACTACGCGATTGGGGTGTTACACCACCTGGCTGACCGGTTCCCCACGGCCATGGGTCGAACTCGGTATCGCCATCATTGTTTCGCGATTTGCCTTTCGGGGCTTGAATCTCTATGTGTCTATGGTTACTAATATTCTTATGTTTGTGTTGCTTCTGAGATATGTGTTGAATTCTTGTTATATTGAAAGACATAGTTTTACATTTGATAATGCATGTTATAAAATAAGATTTTTCTAAAAATAATAAAACAAAAACGTTTTTAAATAAAAACCGAATCTATTCACCAACATGTTTGTTGACCCAAAACTCTTTTACGCGTGATACTGGTACACAAGGGTGGACGAATTTTGAGTTGAATACATGTAGGATTAATAAACAGGCTATGATATGTTGTTTATATTTATCTGATTATTTAACTTGGTATTAATATTTGAATTCTGTGTTATGTTTGACAATTTAATATTGATGCTTTAAATATTTAGACTTATAATAGTGTCCTTAGCTATGGGCAATCAGTCTGCCCCGTACCATTCCGCTGTGGGTAGGGGTGTGACAATTCCCGCCTACGTGGTTTGTTCAACTCTCCTAGTTAAGTTCATAGTCTTAGTTGTCGTCGTGTTCGTTAGGTTCATTAGTTAGTTTAGTTTAGGATATTAGTTAATTAATTAATTAAAAACCCTCAAACAATTAAAACCAGTTAAGTAATTAGGTGAGTTAGAGTCTAGTTTAGCGTCGCAAGTGTATCTGGGTTCGATACTCGAACTTCATTAGGCTTTACTACGTACGATAGGTACACTTGCCTGTCAGTGGTCTAGCATTTAGAGTCTTAGTTTATAAATTTAAAATTTAGAGTGTCTAAATTAGGTTAGTTTTATAGACCGTATTCTTCACACCAGTACGTATCAGTACCGAAAATGAAAAAAATGGATACCGGTACGGAATGTCTGATACCAAATACTCATCCCTAGTTTGAAACATAAATTAATAAAAAAACATTAATATTTTCTATTTAATTTAAAGTAATATTGACCAATTCAAAATTACTTAGTTCACAATTTAAATTGTTATTATATAGAATTATTTAATTTCTTTTATCAAATCCATTGTTTAATTTATGTTTTTCTAATAAATCACTTTCAATGTTTAATTTTTTCAATATTATGATATAGATTTTATTGAAAACGAATATTGTGTCACTATTATACTAAACGAACCAAAATCAATCAAACAACATCTTTATCGGTATCTGTATTTAAATTTATTAATTTTGCTTACAATAAATTAATACCATATTGCTTCAATATCATACCAAACCAAACTGAACAGCCCCGTACCTATACATGTAATCATTTTAATGGTTTCATGTTTGAGAACGGATACTGTGTTGTTACCCTAGTGAGCTAAACTGAAACCGAACGAACAACATTGGAACCGGTATGGTATTTATTTTATTGGTTTTTATTTCAATAACTAACACCATCTCGCTACCGTATAATACTGAACAACATCGATAGTTGCATTCATTTTTGTAGTTTCTGATCTTCATAACTTTTCATTTATATAACTCTGTTTGCAATGATAAATAAATATCAGTACCAGTACGTGTCTAAATCATTCAATACCATTCGAACAACATCAGGATCAATACATGCTTTTGTTTTTATCCTTTTCGATAAATGTAAAAACGCGTTGATGTTTGTTTTGGTTACTATAGCGGGTACCGGTATTATACCGTCAAACTTCCCCACATGACGAACAAACCAATACTAACCGAATTCCCATTGCAACACACGGTGAAAATCGCTAATTAACTTTCAAATAATTTTATCGTGTTTATTTTTACGAATTTTACTATATTAGATTTTTTCTCTAAAAGAAAATACAGAATAGAAGGTGGTTACTTTTTTCCCAAGAATACTTAATAACTTGTTAGGTAACTTTTAAAAATATTTTGTTTGTTATCGGTGGTTTGCTCATTGGTTACTTGGGCAATTAACTTTTAAAATTTGCTTAAAAACCGAGATTTCATAAATAAATAAAAATATATATTAACTATCACCTTGCATGGGATCTCACTTATTCTTGTAAAGTCGGTTGAGATATTTCAAGCACTATTTATACTAACTATTAGGGTTCTAACTCCTCTCCTCCAAGAGTCCAAGATATCCACAAGTTTACAGACGAAAAGTTATGGCTACATCAGCATCTTCACCCAAAACTTTAATCCCAGAATCCCGACATATGGTTCTCGTGAACGCACGACCAGGTGATCGTGTGAATAACCATCTGGTAATTATGAATTCCTCTACAGGTCAGATAACAATGATCCAATCTTGCGATGACAGTGCGAAGATGACGGTGGACTCGCTTACACAACCCTTATGATGGAACTCAAAACGTATAACGGATCGCTACCTACTCTTACACCCATGGACGGATCGCATGTGTTGGATCATGAAACGTGTGCAAAGCTTGCACAGTATATAACATCGTCTCTTGGCGCAAATTACTTCCCGGAGGATGAAATTGATAAATGCTTGGACAACACTGATCATGGAAAGAATGTTAAGGAGGAGGAAGCTAAAGAGATTTGTGTGATTTGTTTGGAAGAAATTAAGACGGGTGAGATGTGCGAGCAAATGGAGGAATGCAAACATACGTATCATGAAGAATGCATTGAGATTTGGCTGAGCTTGAAGAGCGTTTGTCCAGTTTGCAGAGCTGAAGTATCATCATGCCAGATTTAGGGTTGCTATTAGTTTCTTTTGGGTTATGTTTGATCATCAGAATACCTAAGTTGATATATGTGTGATTTGCATGAACATATATAAAATAATAAATATAGAATTAAAAAAAAAACAAATACAGTGACTTATTTTATGTGTTTATAGTTCAGTTAAACTCTAAAAATTGTGTAAGTGTAACCCTGTTGATGATTGTATGACATTCTAATCAAAATATTTATTTTTAATACGTTATTCTGTTTGGGTTCCCGTTAAAAAGAAAAGAAATTGAATATGTATTAATCAAGGGCGTAGGATAGTGGGGGCGGGAGGGGGCGGCTGATTCCCCGAATTTTTCGCGCAGTAGTGGAGAATATGTAGTTTTCGTTTAGAAAATTTTGGGTATATACTTTTTTGACCCCCCGGTTGTATAGAAACTTTTTGGTATATACATTTTCGACCCCCCCCCCCCAAGTCGGAAATCTCAAGCTTCACCACTAGTATTAATTTTCTTCAGTTTGGGTTACCCAGTACAAATATCACTGTAAGAGAAGAAGGCATTACCAGCGATTCCTTTAAGCCATGTGTAGTTATAAAGCCTCATAAAGCACTTTAGTGAGGGTTTTGCGACAAGTGACGGAAAAGTGCAAGAGGAGACTTTGTAGAGGGTTATATCCTAAGAGGGTGTAGTGGTAAGGGGATTATATAACCCCTTCAATTATACGTATATGTAAGTAAATATGTGTGTGAGTGGGGAGGAAAGGGCATGGCGTGATATTTTTTCGCGAAGAATCAAAATTTCAACCCCATAGCGCCGGCTACAATGATGTTACAAGGTGTTATGGGGCACTATGACCATCTATGGCACCATATCACGTGCCGTTACAGAGGGACTTAGAGGCGCCATGCAAAATGTAACCACCAATGCCCTTATTTGCGTCTCATTTGAACTGGCGTCGATATGGGGATGGATCTGACAGCTAGGGTTTTATCGTAATAGCTTATTAGCGACGATACCATGAGTGGGCGGAATGTCGCCGCTACTTGCCCTAAAAGTAGAATTGTGATGGTACTTCCCTTGCTTCTTCCCCCATCCAAATCACATCTGTCTCTCTTCTGCTTTTTCCCTCCAACATCACCGAGCACCACTTGCCTCTAAGCACCAGTCCGCCACCACCATGGATTTCTGTCACACCCTGACCCGCAACGGAAATGGTTGTCGGGGCATGATTGGGTTTTCATCAAAGTCATGACATTTACTATAAAGTTTCATATTTATTATTTCTCTTTAAAGAAGAAGTTACAATAACATACAAGCACAACATGTTCAAATACATTTTTCATGACTTCTTTATTTTTCTTCTAAGGCAATTTCCTATGTGTTCCTTGCTTCAACCTGTTCACCTGTATCATGTGTAAAAATAGGGTTTTGGGTCAACAAAAGTTGGCGAGTGAATCTTATGAAAACATCTGAACGAATTTATTATTGGTTATAAAAAGGTGCATAACCACATATGAGTAAACGTAAATGTAAATTTAAACACAATACACATAATATCAATTAATGCACAAGCACACACCAAATGATGAACAATGAGATCAAGGCTCAATCAAACGGAGCCGATCTAATGAGGCACGCGATGTTCAACTCGTCTCCCACGAGGAACTGATGGGCCTAATGAATGATTTGCACGCAACTTGACAAAATGTAAACACACATCACAACAAACAATATTTACATCACAAGTTTAGATCATATAATGGTAATAGCACAAGTCTGAATAAACGAAGTAATTAAAGTACACATGATACACCCCAAAACATGAATAAAAAGGGGAATTTGTAAGAATTCACTCACAGTGGGTGCGTTGCCTTGGTTGATGAAGAGTACGCACGAATTTAAGATTTAGCCGACGAAGAGAAACTAACCTAAATAATAACGTAATAACTCGATAAATAAATAAATTTCATTTGAAATTAATATATTTAATTAGTGCTCTTAATGAAAATTTTAGATTTATTTTTGTGAATTTAATGCAAATTTTTAGGCTTTAAAACCTTATTTTGAGGTATTTTTAACTAATATTCAAAGAAAATAAAAAGGATTTTTAATTAAAAAATTACCCTTTTTCCTAGGGTTGACTGGTCAACGGCCGTTCAACCGGTTTAACTGTAGGCAGCGTGTGAGGTTCGAACTCGTGACCTCCCGTATACGTCACGCAGCTCTACCAACTGAGCTACGTGTCTAACCCGAAATAATCTCGTTTTTAATTATATATATATACAAATTAGATTAATTCATATTTTGTTTTTATTTAAAAGCTTCAATAATTGCCAAAACCGTTACAGAAGCAGGAATCGAACTCGGGACCTACGGTTTGTGTGCACACAGCCCAACCAGTTGGGCTGTGTGTCTAACCCGCAATAAACACTGATTTATATTAATTTTATATACATGTTATGAGTTGATCTGAATAAGTTTAAAAAGTGTTGGTTTTATTTCAGAAAATCGGAAACATGTGCGACTCGAACCTGGGACGTGTGCTTTGTAATTGCACACAGTCCACCGCTGGACTGTGTGTCTAACCCGGTTAAATACCCGTTTTTATTTATACATATAATCTCTTCTAGAACTGCATCTTCTTATTAAACCCAAAGCCCAAAACATAACCCGCCTGAAATCGATTTTTAAACAATTCTGGGTGATTGTTCAAAGATTCGAAACATACAGAATGATAGATATCAGAGGAGTTAAAAAATATACAACTAGAAGTAAAATCTCGGTTTTCCCGGTGCTAATCTCCGGCGATGTATAACTTGCGACAGAGGCTCTACATGGAGTTTGAGGTGAGTGTGAGTGATTTATGTCTGAGCTCTAGAAGTCCCATTTATAGAGTAAGGCAATAATGGAATGGATTCTTCGGTTTTCCGGCGAGTAACTGAGGATTCCGGCGACTTGTAGGGACAGCTTCAGAGTGTTTTAGCGAGAGTTTAAGAGAGAGTTTGAGAGATTGAACAAGTTTTAGAACTGGTCGAAGTTGCTATTTGTAGGCAGATGATTGCCAAGTTTTACGGTTTTAAAATCTTGATTTGAAATCATTGATTTCAATTGGTTTCATAACAAATTGAATTGTCTTGCGGTTATAACTGATTTTCAACATCAGTTACACATGCTTTCTCAATCGGAGACCAATAATTTAGCTTGATTGTTTGAATTTGAGCTTGTCGGCCGTTACTGTTTTAGCCAAAATTTGAATTTGCCGGCTGACCTTTGATTGAGTATAAAACATAGTTGTTTTGGTTTTAGAAACAAGTGGTGTGTGTGGCTCGGTGGTCTATGCTGTGTGTGTGTGTTTGATGGGGACCCGGGTTCGAACCCGGTTGCCCTATTGTATATTTTGTATTTTATTTTTTTATTTTTTTATTATTTTATTTATTAACTTGATTATTTCTATTTAATGTTTTAGTTCTTTTTAATTTATTTATAAACTATAATTATCAAAAGTTAAGTTACACTAATAGATAAATATGTAACAAGCTTTTAAGTACATATTTGATTCTCAGACGGAGCGGGTTTTGGAACCGTTTTATGACAAATGTTACAGTATCCCCTACTTTTAGAAATTTCGTCCCGAAATTTAAGTAGTGATATATTTGACTCGAAGGGATGGTGTTTTAATTTGACAATTACATAATCAGAAGAGGGTGAAAGTTTAAATTTTATTTGAGGCGGTAACGTCCCTAATAAGGGTTGAATACCCTGCTACAGGAATCGCTTTTTGATGCCTAAAGAAAAATGCGGAACATGGATAAACAGAGTTGATTAACTAGGTGTGATCTCATGCATAAGAGTTTGGAGAGAATTGATACGTTTGAAAAGATAAGGTTATATCACAAAATAAAAACTTCATCCATGACAATATTAAAACCTTCACGGAACTTCTCATAACCGACTGACAATGCTTTTGACCCTTTGACAAGAATACTTATATATAGGAAGTACCAGCGGCGTATCCACCATATTCTTGTCAAATTTTCATTGGCTTTGTCAGTAAGTTATAATTAGTTCCATGTGACTCTAAAATCTATAAAACAACCACAACAGCCAAAACTTGAGTCTCGAATCTGAAAGGATACATGACTGAATGATGACAGTACCTCTCTCGTTTGTTATGATGAAGGGGCCAGTCTATATAAAAGTGAGACACAACCCAACTTCTCTAAATGACGAGATCGGGATACGTCGTGATATATGATGATATGAAAGTTAAATCAATGAGTAAAGATACAAAACAAAACTGTAATATCAATTCGCATTAGAATTCTTGGATACATAAATTCCCAATTTATAACTGGGATACGTAAAGATTGAGATAACATAAAGAAAACATTAAAACTAGACGGTTGGAGTTGAGTCGTAATTCTTGGTGAGGAAGGCTAGTTGGGTGGTTCGTCTGGGCCGTTATTATCTTCAACAGGATTGGCGTTGATGTTGTAAGCTCTTTCTCTTGCTGGTGGTGGAGCTGGGTTTGCTTGATTTGCTTGGTTACCTGGGTTTGCTTGAGCTTGGGCACTTATGATGTTAACCAATCGAGGGCACGTGTTTCTAAAATGGGTAGGGTCGCCACAATTAAAACAAGCTCGAACATATGGAACTATGGGGTATTGAGGTTGTTGATATGATTGGATCATGTTTTGGGTAGGGGGTGAAGCTTGGTTTTGAGGGGTGCGACAAGTTCTGCTCAAATGACCATAACGCCCACAATTAGCACACAGTCGACAAGGTACGGTAGATGGATGGTGATAAAAACATGTGTTGCATTGAGGGTGAGGTCCAATGTAAGGTTTCTTATTTGGGTAAGTAGTGTTGGGTGTACTTGAGTGATTGGGATAGCTTGGAGGGGTACGGCTTGTGAAGCTGGTTGATTGCGTTGGGTGACAGCGAAAGTTTGCCCATCTCGTTTTCTCTTAGAAGTGGGTTGAGAAGAGGATTCGGTTTGGGTGGAGTTTGAGGTTTCGGTTGATGCTTTATCCTTCTTCTTCTCCTCCTTGAAGTCTTTATTCCGTATGCGGTTTTCGGTGAGCTCTGTAGCTAACTCCATTGCTGCTTCCAAAGTTGCAGGTGTGGTACTGATTACAGGGTCTTGAATTTTTGAAGGGAGACCTCGAATGTAGTGCTCTACAAAACGGTAGAGAGGAGCGAACAAGTTGGGGACCATCTGATTTAACTCAAGGAATCTCTTATTGTATGTGGTGTGGTCGCCCTCCTTTTGTTTCAAAGAGTAGAACTCATCTTCTAATTTCTTGATTTCGCTTCTTGGACAGAAACGTCTTGTCATGATCTCCCTCAACTCTTCCCAAGTCAAGGTCATAGTATCCTCAGCACCTCGCTTGCCCTTCTCTGTATTCCACCATGTAAGTGCTACTCCGAACAAACGACCGGTAGCATATCGCACCTTGCGATCATCGGGGCAGTCGCAATTAAGAAAAGTGTTTTCCATTTCCTCAAACCAATGGAGGAGAGCAGTGACACCGTCCGTCCCTTCGTATTTTGGAGGATCGCAGGATTTGAAATGTTGAATGTGCATTTTGTGGTATTTGGGGAGGGTTGACAACATTTTGATCTTCTTGGTTGATTAGGTTGACGGGATTAACGGTAAGCGCTTGTTGAACTTGAACTACGATGTTAGGGATTACGGCGGCCATTTGTTGAGCGATTTGGGCAGCCATGCGCTCGCGGGATTTTCCTGATCTCCTACCTCTACGAGAGTGACTAGAAGACATCTACAAGGAATACGTATCGAGAGTATGAGTTTGACGTTTTAGGTGTCATGTGCCGTATTTAGAAATGAACATTCACAAAACAATGAAGAAAGTAAATTGCTACATCCATAGGATGTCTTGGGCTTTGCTCATGTTTGGGCTCCCATATGTCCCCTTACTTGGCCTTGGTAGTCATGTGGGCCCCCATGACTACTGGGCTCTGGTAGGGTTCATATTGGTGTTGACCTGTTAACACTTGCGCCACCCGAATGAAAATCGTAAAACATGAAAGCAAAGTATAAGGTCGGAGGGTGTCCTGGTATGGACACAATGACAACTCAAAGTAGGGTTAGTTCGAACGACGTTTGGTGTGGCATGCTTTAGCCTAATAGGTCCTTCGTACTCTCATCGTTAGTCCCCAGGTAGGCAAACTGGTCCGTTATATTGGATTTATACGAATGCCAACCTAGACAGGACGTTTCGACTACCGGTACTTGTACCCTTCCAGTTACTACATGCCCGTCGTAGAACTCACTTTGATGAGATTAAAAAAACGAAAAAATGCCACAAAATCTTGAATAAAGGAAATATGAAGATGATATGAATATGTGAACATTGAAATATGCGTGATAAATGTATATGTAAGCATGTTATGTTTGACAACAAGTATACCTCATTAAGCATCACACAAAGTGATAGTGGAAGTGTTTGCATGCATTTGTGTGTGTAATAAATACGAAACAAATAAACATCATGAGTTTGCATGTAACCACATAAACAATTAAAATCTAATCAACTATAGTATAGGCTCTAAGGGTCTAATAACCTATCCTATATCCCTATAGTCAAAAGCTCTGATACCAATCTGTCACACCCTGACCCGCAGCGGAAATGGTAGTCGGGGCATGATTGGGTTTTCATCAAAGCTCATGACATTTACTATAAAGTTTCATATTTATTATTTCTCTTTAAAGAAGAAGTTACAATAACATACAAGCACAACTTGTTCAAATACATTTTTCATGACTTATTTATTTTTCTTCTAAGGCAATTTCCTATGTGTTCCTTGCTTCAACCTGTTCACCTGTATCATGTGTAAAAATAGGGTTTTGGGTCAACAAAAGTTGGCGAGTGAATCTTATGAAAACATCTGAACGAATTTATTATATTGGTTATAAAAAGGTGCATAACCACATATGAGTAAACGTAAATGTAAATTTAAACACAATACACATAATATCAATTAATGCACAAGCACACACCAAATGATGAACAATGAGATCAAGGCTCAATCAAACGGAGCCGATCTAATGAGGCACGCGATGTTCAACTCGTCTCCCAGGAGGAACTGATGGGCCTAATGAATGATTTGCACGCAACTTGACAAAATGTAAACACACATCACAACAAACAATATTTACATCACAAGTTTATATCATATAATGGTAATAGCACAAGTTTGAATAAACGAAGTAATTAAAGTGACACATGATACACCCCAAAACATGAATAAAAAGGGGAATTTGTAAGAATTCACTCACAGTGGGTGCGTTGCCTTGGTTGATGAAGAGTACGCACGAATTTAAGATTTAGCCGACGAAGAGAAACTAACCTAAATAATAACGTAATAACTCGATAAATAAATAAATTTCATTTGAAATTAATATTTTTAATTAGTGCTCTTAATGAGATTTTTAGATTTATTTTTGTGAATTTAATGCAAATTTTTAGGCTTTAAAACCTTATTTTGAGGTATTTTTAACTAATTTTCAAAGAAAATAAAAAGGATTTTTAATTAAAAAAATTACCCTTTTTCCTAGGGTTGACTGGTCAACGGCCGGTTCAACCGGTTTAATTGTAGGCAGCGTGTGAGGTTCGAACTCGTGACCTCCCGTATACGTGCACGTAGCTCTACCAACTGAGCTACGTGTCTAACCCGAAATAATCTCGTTTTTAATTATATATATATATACAAATTAGATTAATTCATATTTTGTTTTTATTTAAAAGCTTTAATAATTGCCAAAACCGGTTACAGAAGCAGGAATCGAACTCGGGACCTACGGTTCGTGTGCACACAGCTCAACCAGTTGGGCTGTGTGTCTAACCCGCAATAAACACTGATTTATATTAATTTTATATACATGTTATGAGTTGATCTGAATAAGTTTAAAAATAGTTGGTTTAATTTCAGAAAATCGGAAACATGTGCGACTCGAACCCGGGACGTGTGCTTTGTAATTGCACACAGTCCACCGCTGGACTGTGTGTCTAACCCGGTTAAATACCCGTTTTTATTTATACATATAATCTCTTCTAGAACTGCATCTTCTTCATTAAACCCAAAGCCTAAAACATAACCCGCCTGAAATCGATTTTTAAACAATTCTGGGTGATTGTTCAAAGATTTGAAACATACAGAATGATAGATATCAGAGGAGATAAAAAATATGCCAACTAGAAGTAAAATCTCGGTTTTTTCGGTGCTAATCTCCGGCGAGTGCACCGAATTCCGGCGATGTATAACTTGCGACAGAGGCTCTACAGGGAGTTTGTGGTGAGTGTGAGTGATTTATGTCTGAGCTCTAGAAGTCCCATTTATAGAGTAAGGCAATAATGGAATGGATTCTTCGGTTTTCCGGCGAGTAACTGAGGATTCCGGCGACTTGCAGGGACAGCTTCAGAGTGTTTTAGCGAGAGTTTAAGAGAGAGTTTGAGAGATTGAACAAGTTTTAGAACTGGTCGAAGTTGCTATTTATAGGCAGATGATTGCCAAGTTTTACGGTTTTAAAATCTTGATTTGAAATCATTGATTTCAATTGGTTTCATAACAAATTGAATTGTCTTGCGGTTATAACTGATTTTCAACATCAGTTACACATGCTTTCTCAATCGGAGACCAATAATTTAGCTTGATTGTTTGAATTTGAGCTTGTCGGCCGTTACTGTTTTGCCAAAATTCGAATTTGCCGGCTGACCTTTGATTGAGTATAAAACATAGTTGTTTTGGTTTTAGAAACAAGTGGTGTGTGTGGCTCGGTGATCTATGCTGTGTGTGTGTTTGATGGGGACCCGGTTCGAACCCGGTTGCCCTATTGTATATTTTGTATTTTATTTTTTTATTTTTTTAATTATTTTATTTATTAACTTGATTATTTCTATTTAATGTTTTAGTTCTTTTTAATTTATTTGTAAACTATAAATATCAAAAGTTAAGTTACACTAATAGATAAATACGTAACAAGCTTTTAAATACATATTTGATTCTCAGACAGAGCGGCGTTTAGAACCGTTTTATGACAAATGTTACAATTTCAGCCACCTTGCCGAATTTCTAAACCTCAACCTCCCCCTCCCCGCGCCCCCCACACATTTTTTGTTAATATTCTATTTAATTTTTTTTATTATTTTAGGTATAATAGTTAATTAGTTTTTTTTCTTATTTGTATGTAGGCTGAATGTATATGTATGTATGTGAATGTATATGTATGTAGGTGTATGAATTTATATGTATGTAGGTATTTCACTTGATTATAGGAAACTTTGTATGTATACGTTCCAATACAAAACTTATATATATATATAGGATTCGGTTCAAATGAGAACCACCACGAGTTGCGAGAACCGCGAGAACTTTTGATCCGAGGCGCGTTGGGCCAAAATTTTTTTTGCACAAACATAGATGAATACATTATAAAGACATCTGTAAAAAAATTATAGATGCGGTAGTTTCGACTGTTTCAAATTTTTTACGTCTAAGCCTTTTCGAAAGGTTTTTTCAAAAAAAAAGAATTACCAAAAATCCTAAAAAAGTCAACTTTTTCAAAAAAATAAATTAAAATGTTTTTTTTTAATTTACGACACCATAATACTGTAAAAAGTGATGTTATACTTGTGTCATTAGTTTTTACAGCTGCTATAAGGCGCCGAAAAACACTAATTTGAATGGGGGAAACTCGCACAGGAATGCCGCGTTCTCTAAGTTCTCACAACTCAAAAGGGTTTTCCCTATATTAGTTAAGAAAAGTAAGAAAACCAAATGAATGGACATTCTTTTGCCACGTGATTAGAACTTCTTGCAAACTATGTTATGTGTAACAACCAGAGGTTGCCACATGTTATGTGTAACAACTTTTTTTTGACTTTCAACTCTTTCTAAAAAATTAAAGTTGCTACGTAAGACATCTTCAAAAAGGTGTAACACGTGTTAAAGGAGATCCATTCATTTTGAGTTTCTTAGTTTACTTAATTAATATGAGATTTTTTCCTATAATTGTCATATATATATATATATATATATTATATAGGAGAGGGTTAGATAGAAAACCTTAAAAATTTGAGAAACCCTATAAAACCCAACCTCCCGACATTTTTTTTTGAAAAAAATAACACATGTAATATACATGTTTTTAAGAGTTTTGAGCAAAAAAATAACAAAAAAGCGCCCGAGTGGTGAAAGTTGCTGAAACTTGTTTATTTTTTAAAAATATTCACTCGGCGCTTTTTTTATTTTTTTCGGAAAATAAAACTCTTAAAAACATGTATATTACATGTGTTATTTAAAAAAAAATAATGTCGGAAGGTTGGGTTTTCTAGGATTTTTTCAAATTTTTAGGGTTTTCTATCTAACCTTATACTATATATATATATATATTATAACTTTTCAATGATATTATATCATTGTGACTTCTGTTGGTGTACGTCATGTCGAATGTCATGTTCTAGGGGTTTGGGATGAGGTCATCATGAGGTGGACTGTAAGTCTTCTTATGATTCTTTTACTGTAAATATATAATTTTTAATTCTTTTATTGTAAATATATATCTCACTAATAATTTTTAATTATATTTGTAGTTGTCACATGCCTGAAAACAAGATGAAAAGCTAAAAGCAACAATCCTCTACAAGCTGTTAGAATGGGGAGGAGGTTGTGTATATCACTTTTGATTAAGAGGACACGTATACCGTAGATGTTGACCCTAATGATATGTTCACTTGCGAAGTCAGTGATTTACATGTGAAGGTCGTTCGCATTTGATAAGTACTCTTATAACGACTTTTCCCCTGCCAAAAGAATATCATGAACATGTATCTCAATGCAAATGTTTTATTTAACTATAATTTATATGTTCTCGGTCCATGATTCGTTTTTACTTGACTAACTAACTTTTTTTTTAATTTCAAGTGACGCTTAGATTTCAAGGAGATTGAACATGATCTTGAACGTGATGGGTTAATTAATGTGGTATACATGAAGCGATACAGGACTACAAAGCCATGGCAAAAGAGAAGTTTCTCCAAATGAGAGGGTACGAATAAAGATCACTCCTCTCCCCCCTCCCCACCCACAAGGGTATGGGTGATGAAAATTGGAGGAAACTGTATAGTATACATGCTCGGATAAACATAAAGCACGGTTAGAATCTAACAAACTAAATCGCCAAAGTCAAAAATACACAAACCAAGGGGAACGAAGACATATAGTAATTGGTTTAAAAAAAGTAATAATCTAGCTAATTTTTAATATAAGTGTTTATTTAACTTAATTCTAATTTTTTTTATTGTTATATAGAATAAGAACACTCTGAAAACATTTAAAGACGTTCATAGTTCTGCTGGATGGGAGTTTACCCAGCTAGATAAAAGAAAAGAAATATATAAATATTTATTTGAAGTATTAATTTCAAATTATATATATATATATAATAATTATTTAGAGTCATGTTTGTAAACTACATAACCACTTAAAAGAAGAGTTCGAGTCCAAAGGACCCATAGTTAACCAATTTTATGTTGCATTGTCCAAGTAAAAACTATAGATGACCCTAAAGGTGTAAAGAAGTGTATTTATAAATTTAATTATAATTTCATTTTATATTTTTCTATTTAATAAAAATAAATCAGCTATGTAAATTTATTTACACATTATATATTATATTATCATATCTATACATCTATATATAAAGCATTTCAAATGTTTCCACACTTTTTTAAGACAGCAGACGAAGCATCACGAGTTCTTAACCTATCTTCTTCGTCTATTTCTCCCAAATTTGCCCCCCAATTCGTTTTTAGTGAGTTATAATTAATCAGCTGCAGAACGAATTGGAGTAGACGAATCATCAAACCATAACTGTGAATCATCATGATGAGACTATACGAATCGCTAAGGTAATCAATTGTATTGAATTGCACCAGCCATCGCAATCGTTCCCTTCTCCTCTCTAACAAAAGCATCCCCATCATGAAGATAACTCAGGGTTTCTTTTTCTTCACTTGTTATAAATCATGTAATTTTATAGAATATTGTTGGCCTTATAGTCTGGTGTCAAACTTACAATATGCTCATACGGTGCTTTCTTGTTTTCTATGAAGATTATTTCAAGACTTTATGTTGTAGCTAAGCATAATTTTCATCACCTTATTTCCACAGGCTCAGAAGCGCATAGAATACATGGAGAGAATTACATCCAGCCAGGTCAATTTTGAGGCGTCCCTACAGCTTATCTTTATTTGAGGTGAGATATACCTCTATTCTATATCAAATGTTGACTTTACTAGATTGAAGGGTTTTTAAACCATTTAAATTGACACAGCCTTAAGTGTTTTAAAACCGATCCGAAATCGAATTTGAATTTGGTTTGGTTTCCACCAAGTGAATTGAGTATATGAATTTATCATTTTGTCCCTGAAGCATCTTAAAATTTTAATTAATTCCCTATTCTACCCCTCTCAAATGCTTGCACTTCTTTATTCAAAGGAACATAGGGTATATACTTTATAGTGTCTTCATCTAGGTGTTTTTTTTTTCCGTTTCATCATTTAGATGCTATGTCACCTGAATGCATCTAATAGTCGAAAATGCAATCATAGAAATTAGTTAGTATGTTTATCGATTCGTTGGGACCTTTTGATTTAATGGGTTCGATTGGAAGTCTGTATGTTTATAGATTGTTTGGATTTGTTTTGTTTCTTTTCTGTTATCAGGTGGGTGTTTATCATCCTGTTGCTTTTAGATTCTAAGGATTTCGTAGCATTAAAAAAAACCGTATGTATATTTGCCTTTTGTTGTCTTATTTTGATTTTAGATTCAATGGGCTTAGGGTATGCTATTATGATGAGTGTTACATATAGGAAAGGGGTATGCGTTTTTTATGTCTCTTTAGATTGAATCTATTAGGTGAAAGTGACTATTTTAATGGGTATCTTTATGTTGTATACTACTGTATTTTGAAAATTTGCAGTCTCTGTGTGATCTATGTGAGGAAGTTATGGTATTTGCTTCGCATTTGTGGTTTTTTGTTGCTTCTGTTAGTGTTAGAGTAAGATCTTCAATTGTTGGTAGGGTTTGTTGTGCAGGTGGCATGAACAGTATTATACTATACATACGAAATCTATGATGGGGAATCGTGCAAGGCAGGTGGCCTGGCACTAGGGCATTGGCCCACCTTAAGGCTTTCTGTCTGTTAAAGAAGAGAGACAAGAGCAGCAGAAGAGACTAGAGACAGTGATCCGAAGCCGGTGAGTCTCCTGTCACAAGGTTGCCGGCAGCGATTCGTAATAGACGGCGTGGTGGCTCGAAGTCGAAATAGAGACGGCGGAGGACTATCACAAGGTTTCCGGCAGCGATTCGTAATTGCTGTTGGTTATCGCTACGGGTTTGCTTCTTCGACCTTTGATTTTCAAGGGAGAAAACTGGTGGGTTTATCAATCGATGTTCTTAATTGACAGATAAAAGGTGCGATGATGAACTTGTAGATGCAAAGGGTGATAATGGAAGAGAAATAAGAGAGGTTGGCCGTCTGCGATCACTAATCCCATTCTGGGCTTCTTATTTAGCCAGGTATATTGTTTGATGGATGTTGGATCTGTGTATACTTTTGCAATCAGTAATCCCCTTTTCATCGTCATCTATGTTTTTTTTTTTTGTATTTGATTTTATGCATTCTGTGTGTTTGATGAGAGGCAATATGTGTGTTGAGTGGAGTCCATCGCTGTTACTTAAATATCCATATTGTTAATATTTGTGGGATCTCTATTTTGGCCAAAAGAAGACTTCTACAAATCGACAAGGAATTGATTATATATGTGTTAAGATCCAATTAGTTACCTGGCCATCTTATTTCCGATTATGCTACTGTTGTTTGGGTTTTATCAAGACTCAATTTATTGGTATTTTTTTATTTGTTTGCAATTCCATTAATATTTCACATAATTCTTTTTTGTTAATTATGCTTTCATTATTTTAACTGTAGAAGCACCAGTATTTGTAAATACCAAGATACACGCTACATTCGTGTGGAACAAGTGATTTGATAAAGCTACTTCTTGGTGGTAAGAGTTCAACAACTGAAATAGGAATGAGCAATACTTGAAAATCAAACATGAACTCATTGGCCTTCATATATTCACCTGAATCTTCGTTTTATAACGTGTCTTATAGGAAAGGGTTTCTGAAGTAATTACTAGCGTTATGGAAAAAGTTGTGCCACCCGAACATAGTGCAACAGCTTCCTGTTTGGGAATACACAGACCTGGCTATTAGTACATATTTTTTATTGTTTAAAGAAGTTTTTGCGGTCTCTTGCTAGGTCTTGATGACAGAGACATTTTTTAGATATAAAGTATATTATACCAAGTTTTCACATGTCTTGATTAGCATGTTATTAGTTTGCCTATCTCTTTAATGATCTCTTATAATTATATAGTCAGAGTATCCTATTATATTTTCCGCAACATTTCAGTCAAAGGTTTGTTTCAACAATAAATGTTAGATTTGTTCATATAATGCATTAGTCGAGGTGGAAAACTGGTCATGCCAGCAGATCGGGTAATTGGTTGTGTCAAGTTGAGCGAGGTCACTATTTACTCTTGAATTCTCTTGATAGTCTGATCTTTCCTTTAAAAATAGTGTCACCTGCGTCACTATCAGGTGGCAGTACTTCGATCGTAGCAACATTTATCATTATTTATCTATTTTGAACGGTAAGAAGCTCCCTTGAAAACCGATCGGCAAGCTTTCCTTATGGTTTTTTATCGTTTTAAGGTTTGAATTATATTCTCGCCTCTTATTATCGACTAGGGTTCCGCACTAGTAATATATAGGGAATATAATATATAGGGAATGGTGATTTTACAAAAGAGCTAATTCGTATGAAGTGTAGGAGACATATACAAGAGTATTAATTAGGAGGATCCAATATTGTTGACTTAGAAACCCACTTCCATCGCCTCTATGGTAGAATCAGTCGAGGGACCTAAAAGGCGGTCTTTACCCTGCGGCATATGTCAGCGGTTCGAGTCCGCTAAACTCGAACTCGTGAACTTAGCCGAACAAAGCTATATGATAGCACCCAATTTTTCCGATTCGCGGTTCGATCTATGTTTATCATTCATGGACGTTGATAAGATCCTACATTTAGCAGCACCTTAGGATGGCATAGCCTTAAAATGAAGGGCGAGGTTCAAACGAGGAAAGGCTTACGGTACCTAGGTACCCAGGGACGAGGAAGGGTGTAGTAAGCGACAAAACGCTTCGGGGAGTTGAAAATAAGCATAGATACGGAGATTACCGAACAGGTTAACCTTTCAAACTGCTGCTGAATCCATGGGCAGGCAAGAGACAACCTGGGGAGCTGAAACATCTCATTTTCTAACGGCTATAACTTTTTTTCATACAATAGTATTTTTTTTCTTTTATAAAAACTACAACATATTAACGAGCATTTCACTCCCTTTAATCTGAATAAGTTATTGCCATAATTTTCTTAATTTTTATTTTACAACATTATTGCACATTTAATATGATTTATTATAATTAATGTTATTATAGATATGCTTATTATATGATTGCATATTCAATAACGAGAACTAAATTATTTATGTTTTATTACGTGATTGAATATGTAACATTTGGCATTACGTCGTTATTATAGGTTGATTGTTTAATATTTTGTATTACATTTATATTTAATACCTGATTAGATATGAAATATTAGGCATTCGTGACCTATTATGTATTATATGTTTTGTTTGATGTGACATTATGGTTAGTACGTAAAGACGCAATCACTTAGTGGATTATCATATAAACACTATGATGAAATCACGTAATTATGTAATGAGAATTTAAAATCATGTAATCGCGTAATAATACATAGTCAACTATTGTTACGTAATTACATTATAAATAATCATGTAACGTTACACATGTTTAAAAAATAAAATGCATATTACGTAATTACGTACCGAAACATAATCATGTAAATATAAAATAAAAAAAATTTAAAAACTTAAGAAAACAATAAAAATTACCCACTCAAATTAAAGAGGATAAAATGTTTATTTCGATGTAATTTTTAAAAAAAAATATATATTACCATACGAAGATATTATAACGTTTCAAAATCATATGAAAGTGAGTTTATGAGTCGATATTCCTATTTTATCATTTTCTCACTTATTTCCCTTTTTTGTGTCACATGCCAAACCATAGGATTGCTTGATTAAAAGTCAAAACCTTCTCCAACATTTCGTAAATCGTACGTATCCGCTATCTTGTACCACTGGTTCACTACTAATATATTAATGTATAAAAAATTGAGTTCTCTTGTAATTAAAACCTAATAATTAACTAATAATTATAATTAAACAAATATAAACTTTTAACGATAGCCATAGTTTTTTAATATTATTTTCAAAAAATTAAACCTAATAATTAATTAGCCATAGTTTTTTTAATATGATTTTCAAAAAATTAAACCTAATAATTAATATATGAAGATAAGTATGAGAGGGATTTATTTATTATTCATTTATTTATTTATTATTATTTTTTTGTAAGGCTACAATATTTGGTGTTCAAATTGAATTACTTAATATAGTATCAGTAATATACATCTAGATAAAGCAGATAATCCATATAAGTTTTAAAACATAAATTATCAAAAAGATTGGAAAGTTTATATTAATCATAATATAAATAGAGATAAGTATTTAAAATAATCACTGAAAAGTAGTATAAGGCTATACTATCGGGTGTTCAAATGAATTTCCTTCATCAGGACTTCATAGTTATCCGCTAAAATCTAGGTTAATTTATACGAAAATATTTGATCAAGTACATTACATTCATCTATAAATAAGTAGTTTATAATTTTATACAATCCGTAAACATTCAAGCTTACGTTTAATAACTTCAATTCTGCTTCAAGAAAGGTTATGGCTATATCAGCGCCTTCATACGAGATCATACTTCCAGATTCCCGACAGTTTGTCATCGTGAACGCGCAACCAGGTGAACGTGTGGGATAACCTATTGATTATCAATCCCTCTCCGACTCAAGTAGCGATGATTCAATGCTACGAAGACATCCAATCCGTGTTGTTCGATGATGGTGGGCCTGCTTATACAACTCATTTGATGAAACTTGAAATGAATAATGGATTAGTAACCAGTCTTATATCCTTGGATGGATCTCAAGTGGTGGATCATGAAACGTATGTATTGATTACTAGTAATATAATGAAGTATCATGAGTCTCTTCATGCCGATGACTTGTCCGAGGAAACAACTGATCAGGAACATGCGGTCAAGATTGGTGGAAACAACGATGAGGAGAAAGAAGAAGAGGACGTTTGTGCGATTTGTCTGCAAGAATTCGAGACGGGTGAGACGAATGTGGCACTCGAATGTGATCATGGGTATCATCAAGAATGCATTGAGAAATGGTTGCACCAGAAGAACAATTGTCCGATTTGTAGGGCTAACGTTTTTTCCTATTTTGAGTAAGATTTGTATGCTTAGGGTGTGTTCTTAATTCTAAAAACTACAACAGTACTTTTGTTGCATGAACAGTTAGTGTTTATAAATTACATGAATTCAGTAATATTTTTTGTTGTATTATTTTGGGTAATCCAAACTAAAATTCTAAAACTGGATTACTATTCCTGAAATTGATGATTCTTTATAAATGTATTGAAAGTTTATTGTTTATTGATATGATATATTAGGCTAAAGGGTGTGTTCATGAACCCATGACCACCATGACCCTCCAAATAGGCGTCATCTAACCCATTTCTAATCCACCATTAAAAACCACTACTTAAGGGTGTGGTCATGACTATCCCTTTTGCTATTTTAATATATTTTTGTCTTAAAATTTTCAAATGTGAGGGTCGTGATAATTGTGGTTCAATCCACGCCAACATCAAACAAGGAGGGGGTATAGCCTTCTATTTATGTTCCTTCGTGACGAATCAGGTTCCAACCATCACCCTCAAACCCTTCAGCCTTATGAAGCTTTGCTCAAAATACGTTTAGTTTGAAACTAAAGGAACCAAAACTGCCTAAACACATTGAGAGCTTTAACTCGAGGGGATTTCTCTATAGTCTCAAGTTTATTTGTTTTACGCTGGAAACTGATTTTTATAGTTACGCGTTAGAAATCAATGATTTCAAGCTAAGTCCATGTCAAACAAGACAAACTGAATCTAAAACCATGTAATGTTCATGACACGTTGATATTCTAAGGGTGAAATGGGTGGTCACCTCTTGAGGAGAGGTAAACTCTCCACCAACACAATCACATCTTGTTATATCAATTCCCCTCTTTAACTCTTCTTTTGCATTAAAACATAAGAGGTGGTCACCTCTCTTAGAGAGAGGTAAAATATATATTTTTTATATATATAAAACAGAACAAAATTGTGATTGATTGAAAAGAGTGGGCCTCACCATTATCCAAGTCTCTCTCTTCTTCCCTTATGCGGTGAGTAGTCACCGAAATTAACATCCCCGTGCCGGGTGAGGAGGGTCGGCAGCACTGTTGCCACGCGGTAAAAGGGGTCACCGCATCCTTCCCCGCACCCATCTCGTTCACCCTATATAATTTTGGATCAAAGATTATGGCCCTGAAATAAATTTTAAGACAAGTGGTGTTTAAAACTAAGTTTAACGGTGAGTTAACACTAACACAATCTATTAATTTAAAATCTTGTGAAGAATAACAATGTATACGTGTCACTTCAATATTTGTCCTTTTTTTCCTTTCCACCCTTATTAATTGTAATTAAATAGCATGTGTATGTGGGTTGCAACTTGTTATTGTGTTTGATAAAGTGGTTTGGGGTTTGAATATATGCCGGTGAGAAGCAGGTTCATTTCTTGCACTACGTTCTTTATCCTATTTTAGGTTGGTGTGTGGTATAAAGTCTATACGGCCTTTATCACGTCATATCAGTGTTACGTAAACTTCATGTCACATAGGGGTTTTAAAGCCCCTCCTTTAACTTGCATGTAATTGTTTAAAACCCATATTATGATGACCTAATTTTTAATTTATAGAGCATTTTTATTTAAACAAATTAAAAAAAACATAATTTCAATAAAATAATTAAAAGATTACAAACTACTTAAAAATAAAAAACTACAAAGTTACTTAAAAAACAACCTACTTAAAAATAAAAATAAAAACCTACTAAAAAACTACATATATTTTGCTCATGCTTTTGCCTTACGAGCCTCTAAAATTACTCGGTCCGTCTCCGGTAGGTTGGAAAAGTCTTTCTAGAGAAACTTCATATCTTTCTCTATTTTTTTCTCCATTTAAGTTCATGCTCCTTTTCCTTGATCGAGAGAAGCCGAGTGAGTATATCGTCGAACTCGTCCAACCTTGATGGTTTATCCGATGGCGTTGAAGAGGAGGTGTCTCGTGCTGTTGCCTTTCTTTTATCCCTACCCCTAGGTCGTGACAGCTCTTGACGTTCCTCGAAATGCAATTCATCCAAGTCGTTATTTAAGTTAATAGTAATACGAGCATCAGACTCGGATGGTTCGCTAGTAATTGTTGATTTTGACCATTTTGACCTATGGGTCATTGGGTCAATTGGTGGTACAAGATGCCACTTTGGAGATTTACGTAGAAGCTCCCATGAAGGTATCATCGTAAACAAATGGCCATGATACATTCTATATTCGGTATGGGCGGCGATCATGATGTCCACGTCGTTTGAACCAATTCTTCTTGTGTGATTGTTGACAAGCCTATTGTGTATGTTGTTGAAGTTGCGCATTGTGGTCCACTTGCCCGAAAACGAATCGGGCGTACGATATTCATCACGACCAATTGCGGCGAAAAACTTCTCATGTATACGCCTCCAAAAGACGGCTATATCCTGGTCGGTTGCTATAATTTGAAAAAAAAACAATTAGTAGCAACAAAATAAATATAAAAAATATATTTATAAAATGTTAATAGATAACAAAATTAAAAACAATCGGATCCTCCGACATGTCGAGCCATGCTTGTGACAATGCAAGTTCTTCGGAAGGCGTCCACCTCTCGATCGTTTTAGGAGCAAGTTCGACATTCTCGCCCTTCTTACGGTGTCTTCTCGATCGTCCACCTTTTGAGGAAGTGGGTTGGGTATATTTAGGGTTTGGGATATGTTTTGTGTTTGCGGAAAAAAATGGGAGTGCAGAATAGTATCAAAAGAAAACCGGGAAGCGGTGGTGGCAATGTCGGATGAGGAGAGGTTGGGGTGATGGTGGCATCGGATAATACCCAATCTCACCCGTTCGCGGGTCTTTTCAGTATCGTTCTTCTTGCTCGTTGTTTGCTAAATTACCCCAAAACGGATTGTTAGGTTCCCACACGTTTTGATAGTTCGAAAACATTATGTAAGTATGATAGAATATATAAAATTTATGGAGAATAGATGGTAGAAATGGTATGATTCGAGTAAAAATGGTAGGATGATATAGTGTGAAAATTTAAAAATAAAAGTTACCTTTTTTTATAATATTAGTGTTACCAACACTAAAGTGAATGGGACCCCCAAAAAGTACCGTTGGTACTCGTTACCATGCTAGCGGATGATTAATGGCGCCCCATTTGGCGGACGGGAAATGGGGGAGGGGTGCCATCGAGGGTGATTTTAATTGGTCTTAGTGCTTTATTCATTGGGCCACAACAGATCCATTGATGGCCACGTTTATTCGTGATAAATCAAGAACCCTAAAGTTAAATCCAGCCCTCACATGATCTTCTAAAACCATCCTGACTATCGCTGCTAATTCATTTTGCTTATGAATTTTTTGGAAGGAAGTTGGTCCGAGATTTTGTTCTCTGGAAGCAGCTGCTTTATTAGTATCTTCTTGCTTACAAACAGGTAATTTTGATACTTAGTGCTTGATGCTTTTGATTTTTGATGCATTGAGGAATGCTTCATATTTGTTGAGATTCAGAGTTTTTGTTTTAATAGGTAAGGTTTTCAATTTTGATATGTTTGAACTTCTACTGTTGTTCTATTTATTGTTATTATTCATTCTAATAGTACCATGGTCTATTTTTAAAAAAATAAATAATGAAATTGGTGTTTGGGTGCTATTTTAACCAACTTATAACTTATTAACTTTTTGAAAAGTTAAAAAGTTGTTTGAGATTGCATATGTTGTGAGAGGATAAGTTAATAATCAAACACACTTTTGAACTGTAGTGATCTGACTATGTAAAAAGACCTGTTATGTGATTAACATTCATTGAATAAAGTGATTTAGGAGATTTCGGAAAGAACTTTTATGTTAAGGTGTGAAATATTGAATGTATCATTAACTTCAACAGCATGGATGTGCACAAACTCTGAACTCATTTAAAAAGGTAAATGTATGAGTTGTTATTGATATTATTATTGCAGAAGATTCAAGTGATTCATCAGGCTGGCGAATCATTCTAAACTTTTGTATCGTAAACTTTAGTGTTGTGAGGAACTCATCAGAGGCTTAATACAAGAAACAAATGAAGATTTAGATTGACAATTTCATTGTGTCTACATTATTTCCGAATGTTTGTGATGTACACAAAATGCAATATAAATTACATCAAATGAGACATAAAACTAACCCTTTTTTAGTACTAAAGTTGGAAAAAGCACGTTTCTTTGTTCCTTTTGTATTTTCAGGATAAAAAGAGCTCAAACGAACAAAAGAAGCAAATAAGCAGCTAAAACCAACATAAATAAAGAAAGAAGAAATAACAAGCCATGCCCGACCCCTCAGCAACACCCCAAAAGACAAAAAACCAGATCACAGAAGATGAGCAGGGGTCGTGTCCACCAAGCACGGGGCGTGGTCAAGACCTACACTACAAGACAAAACATTCAGAAGCTTCCACGCCCATCACGGGGCCGTGTCCAGAGTAACACGGGCCGTGGTCAACTATAAGATTTGCAGAATCTGGATAGTACAGCGAACAGTTGACCACGGGGCCGTGCCTAGAGGCCACGGGTCGTGTGGGGCCCTCTGCTAACAAATTCAATTAATGAAGAAAGAGAAGGATGTTGGCCACGGGCCGTGGCCGGGCTTCTGTTCAGGCTATAAATAGGGGTGCTTGGTTACCCACAAAAGCATCCCTTGGCAAACCACTTCTCTCTCACTTTGCCACATCTCCACCACCATTACAACACCAACACCCACCACCATCATCCATCTTCCATCTTTAGAGTGTGTAGTAGTCTCGGGATCCAAGATAGATTGTAAGAGTTCTTGTCAAACAAAGGTCATGCTTGGCTAAATTCCTTACATCACTTGATGAAGACTAATCTTTTATGTATTACTTTTAGTTTTTAATCTTTCGGCACTTTTTATTTGAGTTTGTATTAATGACTTTAATAACTAGTTTCTTATGTTGAAAGTGAATTTTCTTAACTACTTCTGTAACATCCGTCGAAAAACGGGTTTCCAAAACCCGCTTCGTGTATTAATCAAATATCCAGTTAAAATTTTTCGTTTCGTATTTATTGCTCAAATTAATTTTTAACGATACATAATTAATAAATATTTTAGAATTTAAAAACCTTAATTTAAAATTAGTAATATATAATGAATAAAAAAAATAAATGTGGACGCCGGGTTTCGAACCCGGGTCACCCGCGAATCCAAACACACAACACACCGCTACACCACATACTCAACATCTGATACAACCAAATCAAATAACCTTTTATACTCTCGTATATCTTGGACGGGTTCAAATTGCCGCCCAGTGTAACGGCACCCAGTCAACCGGAAATCACCAAGATTTCCGCTCCTCTGAAATTGATCACGAAATTTACTCTAATCATGGACCTAGACTCAATTACGAGTCAAACCATATTCAAATCGGGAATAAAAGTCGATTAACCATAACCGCTTTTGACCAAAACCGAAGCACAATTCAAGCAACCACATTTCACTATAAATAGAGAGTTCTGAAATCATTAGAAGGCTTACACACTCTTAAACTACTTGCAATCTTTATTCATCAGAAACCTCGTCGGAAAACACTTGATATTCGTCGGAATTCTCGCCGGAAAAATCAGAAACCTCTGTTCGGTATACCCTTTCACTAACCCTTTTCATTATTATTTATATCATGTGTAATTAGTTGGAGATTTATGAATGAAATGCTAAAACAAATCAACCAAAATCAGGTTCAACAATCTGATCTTCTCAATAAAGAAGATGAACTGGAATCATCGGTTAAAAGAATTTAAAAACCAATATAAACCGGGTTAGACACACAGTCCAGTTGGTTGTACTGTGTGCATATAAAGTCCAAGGTCACGGGTTCGAACCACGTTCATGTTCTGATCCGCTTCAAAGATTCAAACCATTTTAAAACTAAATTATGAATCACGGCATAAGTATATAAAGTTAATTAAAAATTTTATATCCAGCGAGTTAAACACACAGCCCAATTGGTCGGGCTGTGCACACACTCGAAGCAAAGGTCAGGAGTTCGAATTGGTTCCATGCCATAGCCCCTGCAATAATCAAACCTTTTTATTTAATCAGTGTAAGAAAAGGTGTGGTAAGTGTATAAATATAATTAAAACCAGATAATTAAACGGGTTAGACACACAGTCCAGCGGTGGACTGTGTGCAAATAAAACACGCACATCCCGAGTTCGAATCGCACACGTTACCGAATTTCAGAATTAAAACCAACATTTTAACAACTGAATTAGAACAAGTCACAGAATGTTTATAAGAATAATATAAATCATAAGTTTAACAGATTTGACACACAGCCCAACTGGTTGGGCTGTGCGCACTCGAACCGAAGGACCCGAGTTCGACTCCGGGTCATGAAGTCGGTTCGGCCATATTAAATCCTTTTGAAATAAACTAAATAAAATAACAGTTAATTAGTATATATATATAATTAAAACAGAGAATATTTCGTGTTAGACACGTAGCTCAGTTGATAGAGCTGCGTGCACGTAAACGAGAGGTCTCGAGTTCGAACCTCACTCAGCGCATAATTAAACACAATCTGACCGGTCAACGGTCAAAAAGTCAAATTTTTTTATTTATTTTTATTAATTTATTTAATCAGAAAATCATTTAAAAATACTTAAAAATAAGATTTTAAAGTTAGAAAACCTCCTTAAACTCACAAAAATAAATCTAAAAATCCTATTAAGGTTATGAATTAAAATTATTAATCTCAAATAAAATCCATTTATTTACCGAACCATTTCGTTATTATTTTAGGTTAGTTTTCCTCGTTGATCAAATCCTAAAATTCGTGCGCATCAAACGTCATCAAAGAACGCACCCAATGTGAGTGAATCTCTATCAATTCCCCGTTTTAATCTTGTTTTGGGGTGTATCATGTGTCGTTTAATTCCTTATTATATTTAAATACTTGTGCATCCATCATATCCGTGATCAAATGTGTATCAAATGTGTATCAATTGTTGTGTGAATTATGTTTAGATTGAAGTTATCATTTTCAGTGCATGCATTTCAATAGGCCCATCAACTCCCCGTGGGATACGGGTTGAGTATCAGGTGCCTCATTCGATCGGCTCCGTTTGATTGAGCCTTGATCTCACATACATCATCATTCATGCCACTCGATCGGCTCCGTTTGATTGAGCCTTGATCTCATATACATCATCATTCATGTCATTTACTCATCCAATGTGGTTTGTGTTTTGTTATATATATATGTTTGCTCACATGTGATTATTGCACAAATTTTCAAATATTAAATACAACAAGAAATTAATAACAATGTTTTATCAAGGTTCACTCGCCAACTTTTGTTGACCCAAAATATCCCCCATTTTACACATGATACAGGTGATCCAGTTGAGGCAAGAAACACATAGGAAGGCCTAAAAGAATAAATCAGTTTAAGCTTTGGACTGTTTTACTTAGTTTCATTTCCTTGTAGTTGTATGGATGTGATTTGAATATTTAAGTTTTTAGTAAACATCATGAGCTTTGGTGATAACCCAATTATGCCCCGACTCTTATTCCGCTGTGGGTCGGGGTGTGACAGATTGGTATCAGAGCCATGACTATAGGAATATAGGATAGGTTATTAGACCCTTAGAGCATATACTATAGTTGATTAAAATTTTAAATTGTTTATGCGTTACATACAAAATTCATGATGTTTATATGCTTTATGTTTATTGTTACACTCAATGTTATGCAAGCATGCTCACAAATACATGTTATTATACAATGCTCATCATAAATCATATCCTCATAACATATCATATCCATGAGAGCACACACCTCACAATTCCCATGATTTTTGCAATGATTTTTGTATTTTTCAAATCACATCAAAGTGAGTTCTCATGACGGGCATGTAGTAACTGGAAGGGTACGAGTACCGGTAGTCGGAACGTCCTGTCTAGGCTTGGCATTCGTATAAATCCAAAATAAAGGACCAGTTTGCCTACCTAGAGACTAACAATGAGAGTACGAAGGACCTATTAGGCCAAAGCATGCTATACCAAACGTCGTGTGAACTAACCCCACTTTGAGTTGTCATTGTGTCTACACCTGGACACCCTCCTACCATACATCTCGCAATCATATTTCACGGTTTTCATTCGGGTGATGCGAGTGTTAATCCGCCAACACCAATGTGAATCCTACTATGCCCAATAGTCATGGGGGCCCACATGACTATACAGGCGATGGTATGGGGGACATTGGAGGCCCAAACATGAGCAAACCCAAGACATCCTATGGATGTAGTTGCATTATTGTTAGTTATGTTATTTTTATTCTTTTAACGACACATGACACCTAGAAACTTCTTAAACTCACAATCTTCCTATGTATGTTCCTGTAGATGTCAGCTAGGCAACTACGTGGAGGTAGAAAGTCAGGAAGATCCAATGAACGCTTGGCCACTCAAATTGCCAAACAAATGGCCGCGGTGCTTCCTGACATCGTGATTCAAGTTCAACAAGCTCTCACCACAAATCCCATCAACCCTCCCAATCAAGAAGTACAAAGCATCGCCAACCCTCCCTCCAAAAAAGTGCTCCTACAAACACTTCAAATCTTGCGATCCCCCAAAGTATGAAGGGACCGAAGGTGTTACTGCCCTCCTCCACTGGTTTGAAGAAATGGAGAACACCTTCCTCAATTGCGATTGTCCCTAGGATCGCAAGGTACGTTACGCAACTGGGAGACTGTTTGGGGTAGCCCTTACCTGGTGGAACACAGAAAAGGGTAAGCGAGGAGTCGAAGATGCCATGGCCTTAACATGGGAAGAGTTAAGGGAACTCATGACAAGGCGCTCCTGTCCAAGAAGCGAAATCAAAAAGTTGGAAGATGAATTCCACTCGTTGAAACAAAAGGAAGGAGATCACCCTTTCTACAACAAAAGATTTCTCGAACTGAACCAAATGATCCCTAATCTGTTCACCCCCCGTGTACCGCTTGGTTGAACACTACATTCGAGGCCTCCCCTCGAAAATTCAAGACTCGGTTCTAAGCACTTCGCCTGCAACACTTGAAGCCGCAATAGAACTAGCAATCGAACTTACCGAGAATCGCATCCGAAACGGAAAATTCAAGGATGAGAAAAAGAAAGCCCCCATTGAGGCCCAAACTCCAAACCATTCCATCTCCTCCTCGAAGTTTTCTTGTAAGAGGAAACGAAGCAGCAGAAATTTTTCCGTCACACACACAAACCCTCCTATCACTGCCGCACCAATTACCCAAATTGCTCCCTCAGCTGCACCATTTAAAAAGCCATACACCGGCCCATACCCAAAATGCAACTGTTGTCAATACCATCACCTCCCAGAAACTCCTTGTCAACATTGCACCAGCTGTGGCCGTGCGGGTCACACCATCCAAACTTGTCGCACACTTCAGCGAATGAACCGCAATCAACCCTCAACCCAAACCCACCATCAGATAGCGAGTCAAGCCCAACAAACCTTACCTCTACCACCCACGCAACACATAGCTCAACCTTACTATCAACCCAACTACCCCATGATGCAACCTATGCGAGCTTGTTACAACTGTGGAGACCCAAACCACTTCAGGAACACATGTCCCCGCTTGGTGAACATCATCCATGCCCAAGCTCAAGCGAATCCGGTAAACCAAGCGAACCAAGCTCCTCCACCTGCTAGAGGAAGAGCTTTCAACATCAATGCCAACCAAGCTAGGACTGACAACAACGTGGTTAACGGTACGTTTCTCATCAATGGTAGTTATGCATCCATGTTATTCGATACTGGCGCGGATAAGAGTTTTGTGTCTTTAGAATTTGAACCTATCCTCAACCAAACTCGTGATAATCTCATGGAATCTCTAACGGTGGAAGTGGCTGACGGAAAGCCCGTTTCATTAAATTCTGTTATACGAGATTGTACCCTCACTCTAAACGATCACGATTTTCCAGTTAACCTCATTCCTATGAAGTTGGGAAGTTTTGATATTATAATCGGTATGGCCTGGCTCAGCCAGCATCACGCTGAAGTAGTATGCCGCGAAAAAATTCATTCGCATTCCTCTTGCAGACGGTCAGACCCTACGTATCTTTGGAGAAACCCCTTCGAAAGGACTCAAATTAATGTCCTGCCTTCAAGCCCGAAAATATCTCCGCAAGAACTATGTCGCATTCCTAACTCACGTCGTCAAGAAGGGAAACAAGGAGAAGAAACTCGAAGATATACCAGTAGTGAAAGAATTCCCACAAGTCTTTCCCGACGACATCTCAGGACTCCCTCCTGTGAGAGAAGTCGAATTCCGCATCGATCTTGTACCTGGCGCTATACCAGTCGCAAAATATCCTTATAGGCTAGCCCCATCCGAAATGCAAGAGCTGGCCAGTCAACTGCAAGAACTGACTGACAAAGGATTCATACGTCCTAGCTCCTCGCCTTGGGGTGCGCCTGTTCTTTTTGTGAAGAAGAAAGATGAAATGTTTCGCATATGTATCAACTACAGAGAACTCAACAAGTTAACGGTTAAGAATCGCTACCCACTACCTCGCATCGATGACCTCCTAGACCAACTTCAAGGCGCCACCTGCTTTTCAAAAATCGACCTTCGTTCTGGTTATCATCAACTCAGAGTACATGAAGAAGACGTCCCAAAGACCGCCTTCCGGACTCGTTATGGTCATTACGAATTCATGGTCATGGCATTTGGTTTAACCAACGCCCCAGCTGTCTTCATGGATCTAATGAATAGGGTATGCAAACCCTACCTCGACCGCTTTGTCATAGTCTTCATCGACGACATCCTCATCTACTCCAAGTCTAAATCCGATCATGAACGACACCTTCGACTCATCCTTACACTCTTAAGGACTGAAAAGCTCTACGCTAAGTTCTCAAAATGCGAATTCTGGTTAAGAGAAGTACAATTCCTTGGACATGTCGTTAATGACAAGGGAATACATGTCCATCCTTCGAAAATCAAGGCAGTATAGGAATGGCAAGCGCCAGTACCCCTACCGAAGTAAGATCATTTCTTGGTTTGGCTGGTTACTATCGCCGCTTCATTGCCAATTTCTCCCGTATTGCTTGTACCACTCACGGCTTTGACTCATAAAGGAAAACCCTTCATATGGGGACCTAAACAAGAAGAAGCCTTCCAAACCCTTAAGCAAAAGCTTTTGACGCACCTATCCTCACACTTCTAAAGGTTGCGATGACTTTGTAGTATATTGCGACGAATCAGGGCAAGGGCTAGGCTGTGTATTAATGCAAAGAGGAAAAGTGATAGCCTACGCTTCTAGGCAACTCAAGGTTCATGAAAAGAATTACACCACCCACGACCTGGAACTTGGAGCCGTTGTGTTCGCTCTCAAGATATGGAGACATTACCTCTACGGTACCAAGTGTGAAATATACACTGACCACAAAAGTCTCCAACATATCTTTAACCAAAAGGAGTTGAATATGAGGCAACGAAGATGGGTCGAACTTCTTAACGACTACGACTGTGAAATTCGATATCATCGTGGCAAGGCAAATGTGGTGGCTGATGCACTCAGTCGAAAAGGTTATGCGAACTCCATTCGTCTTCTATGTTCGCAAATCATAACCGACATCAAAGATCGAATTCGAGCAGCTCAGCATGTTTCTGTAACAGAAAACGACGTACGCGATGAGCTGTCATGTGGAGCAGAACTCAAAATCGAAACCAAATCCGACGGTATTCTATACTACCTAAATCGCATATGGATTCCCGATCGCGATAACCTTCGTGATTTCCTTATGAGTGAGGCACACAAAACACGGTACTCTGTACACCTAGGAGCCGACAAGATGTATCAAGACCTACGATACACCTACTGGTGGCCTGGCATGAAAAGGGACATCGTTGTTTTTGTTTCCAAGTGCCTTACCTGTTCCAAAGTAAAAGCTGAACATCAAAGACCGTCAGGACTTCTAGTCCGACCCGAAATACCTGTGTTGAAGTGGGAAAACATAACCATGGATTTCATTACCGGGTTACCTCGCACCTCTAGTGGGTATGACACCATATGGGTAATAATCGATCGTCTTACAAAATCAGCTCACTTCATTCCGATTCGCGAGGACTTCAAGAACGAGAAGTTAGCTCGTATCTACATCAGCGAGATCGTAAGCCGTCATGGTGTACCTTTAAGCATCATTTCAGACCGTGATGGTCGTTTCACTTCACGAACATGGCGAGCCGTACAAACCGCTTTGGGTACACGATTAGACCTCAGTACCGCTTTTCATCCTCAAACTGATGGACAATCTGAACGTACCATATAAACTCTTGAAGACATGCTTCGAGCATGTGTCATAGACTTCAAGGGGAATTGGGACGCTCACCTACCATTGGTTGAATTTTCGTACAACAATAGCTATCACTCAAGTATCGGCATGGCTCCTTTCGAAGCTTTATATGGTCGTAAGTGCCGATCAATATGTTGGCACGAAATTGGAGAAGCACAAATCACCGGTCCAGAGTTAATTCAAGAAACAACCGACAAGGTCATTCAAATTCGAAACAATCTTCTAGCGGCTCAAAGTCGTCAAAAGAGTTACGCAGACAAACGACCACAGCCCTTGGAATTTGACATTGGTGATCAAGTACTTTTAAAAGTATCACCGTGGAAGGGAGTGGTTCGTTTTGGCCAGAAGGGCAAGCTAGCACCACGCTACGTAGGACCTTTCAAGATACTCGAAAGAGTAGGTCCTGTAGCATACAAGCTTGACCTACCAGAAGAGCTCAACAGAATTCATCCCACATTCCACGTATCAAACTTGAAGAAGTGCCTCGCCAATGAAAACCTCCATATTCCTCTAGAAGACATTCAGATCGATGAATCTATGCACTTCATTGAAAGACCAGTAGAAATCATGGACTTCGGAGAAAAGCGTTTAAGATGGAGTCGTATTCCAATTGTCAGAGTACGTTGGGAGTCGAAACGAGGACCTAAGTTTACTTGGGAACGTGAAGACTCAATGCGCGAGAAATACCCGCATCTTTTTCCTGTCACCACTAATACTTAAATTTCGGGACGAAATTTCTAAAAGTAGGGGATACTGTAACATCCGTCGAAAAACGGGTTTCCAAAACCCGCTTCGTGTATTAATCAAATATCCAGTTAAAATTTTTCGTTTCGTATTTATTACTCAAATTAATTTTTAACGATACATAATTAATAAATATATTAGAATTTAAAAACCTTAATTTAAAATTAGTAATATATAATGAATAAAAATAAATAAATGTGGACGCCGGGTTTCGAACCCGGGTCACCCGCGAATCCAAACACACAACACACCGCTACACCACATACTCAACATCTGATACAACCAAATCAAATAACCTTTTATACTCTCGTATATCTTGGACGGGTTCAAATTGCCGCCCAGTGTAACGGCACCCAGTCAACCGGAAATCACCAAGATTTCCGCTCCTCTGAAATTGATCACGAAATTTACTCTAATCATGGACCTAGACTCAATTACGAGTCAAACCATATTCAAATCGGGAATAAAAGTCGATTAACCATAACCGCTTTTGACCAAAACCAAGCACAATTCAAGCAACCACCTTTCACTATAAATAGAGAGTTCTGAAATCATTAGAAGGCTTACACACTCTTAAACTACTTGCAATCTTTATTCATCAGAAACCTCGTCGGAAAACACTTGATATTCGTCGGAATTCTCGCCGGAAAAATTAGAAACCTCTGTTCGGTATACCCTTCACTAACCCTTTTCATTATTATTTATATCATGTGTAATTAGTTGGAGATTTATGAATGAAATGCTAAAACAAATCAACCAAAATCAGGTTCAACAATCCTGATCTTCTCAATAAAGAAGATGAACTGGAATCATCGGTTAAAAGAATTTAAAAACCGATATAAACCGGGTTAGACACACAGTCCAGTTGGTTGTACTGTGTGCATATAAAGTCCAAGGTCCCGGGTTCGAACCACGTTCATGTTCTGATCCGCTTCAAAGATTCAAACCTTTTTAAAACTAAATTATGAATCACGGCAGTAAGTATATAAAGTTAATTAAAAATTTTATATCCAGCGAGTTAAACACACAGCCCAATTGGTCGGGCTGTGCACACACTCGAAGCAAAGGTCAGGAGTTCGAATTGGTTCCATGCCATAGCCCCTGCAATAATCAAACCTTTTTATTTAATCAGTGTAAGAAAAGGTGTGGTAAGTGTATAAATATAATTAAAACCAGATAATTAAACGGGTTAGACACACAGTCCAGCGGTGGACTGTGTGCAAATAAAACACGCACATCCCGAGTTTGAATCGCACACGTTACCGAATTTCAGAATTAAAACCAACATTTTAACAACTGAATCAGAACAAGTCACAGAATGTTTATAGGAATAATATAAATCATAAGTTTAACAGATTTGACACACAGCCAACTGGTTGGGCTGTGCGCACTCGAACCGAAGGACCCGAGTTCGACTCCGGGTCACTGAAGTCGGTTCGGCCATATTAAATCCTTTTGAAATAAACTAAATAAAATAACAGTTAATTAGTATATATATATAATTAAAACAGAGAATATTTCGGGTTAGACACGTAGCTCAGTGGTAGAGCTGCGTGCACGTAAACGAGAGGTCCCGAGTTCGAACCTCACTCAGCGCATAATTAAACACAATCTGACCGGTCAACGGTCAACGGTAACGGTCAAAAAGTCAAAATTTTTTATTTATTTTTTTAATTTTTTTAATCATAAAATCATTTAAAAATACTTAAAAATAAGATTTTAAAGTTAGAAAACCTCCTTGAACTCACAAAAATAAATCTAAAAATCCTATTAAGGTTATGAATTAAAATTATTAATCTCAAATAAAATCCATTTATTTACCGAACCATTTCGTTATTATTTTAGGTTAGTTTTCCTCGTCTATCAAATCCTAAAATTCGTGCGCATCCAACGTCATCAAAGAACGCACCCAATGTGAGTGAATCTCTATCAATTCCCCGTTTTAATCATGTTTTGGGGTGTATCATGTGTCGTTTAATTCCTTATTATATTTAAACACTTGTGCATCCACATATCCGTGATCAAATGTGTATCAAATGTGTATCAATTGTTGTGTGAATTATGTTTAGATTGAAGTTATCATTTTCAGTGCATGCATTTCATTAGGCCCATCAGCTCCCCGTGGGATACGGGTTGAGTATCAGGTGCCTCATTCGATCGGCTTCGTTTGATTGAGCCTTGATATCACATACGTCATCATTCATGCCACTCGATCGGCTCCGTTTGATTGAGCCTTGATCTCATATACATCATCATTCATGTCATTTACTCATCCAATGTGGTTTGTGTTTTGTTATATATATATATGTTTGCTCACATGTGATTATTGCACAAATTTTCAAATATTAAATACAACAAGAAATTAATAACAATGTTTTATCAAGGTTCACTCGCCAACTTTTGTTGATCCAAAATATCCCCCGTTTTACACATGATACAGGTGATCCAGTTGAGGCAAGAAACACATAGGAAGGCCTAGAAGAATAAATCAGTTTAAGCTTTGGATTGTTTTACTTAGTTTCATTTCCTTGTAATTGTATGGATGTGATTTGAATATTTAAGTTGTAATTTGAATTTAATAAATATGAAACATTTTAGTAAACATCATGAGCTTTGGTGATAACCCAATTATGCCCCGACTCTTATTCCGCTGCGGGTCGGGGTGTGACAATTTCTTCATGATGTCATTGATTTGCTCATTCGTGTCTTTACGGTCTATATAAAACGTGTTAACTACTTGGGAGGGGGTTAGAAGGGTGGTTTGGTAAAGTTCTTGTCTCATTCAGTGTATAGATCCTGCGAGGACTTGGTTCAAGCCTATTAGGGCCTCTTTCAATGCTCAACGGGTATTGGATGGCGGGGGCGCGAATGGCTTGAACCCCTCATATGTAAACTACTATTAATATTTTAAACTGGCTACTTGGGATTGTATCCCTGCTGACTCAAACCACTTAGCCGAGGGTAACGTCACCTTCAAAAGAGGGGCCTACCACTTTTTGCATTAATAACTTACTTAATTATCTTCCAATGTTCCGACCTTTTGGGATTGTATCCCTGCTGACTCAAACCACTGGGTTGAGGGTAACGTAACCTTCAAAAGAGAGGCCTACTACTATAACTAAGATAATCTCTTAAAAAGTCCGAAAGTGCAAAAACTATCAAAGGATACATAAAAGAGAGGTTGGATCCAAGTGATTCTATCTTGTCTATTTGTATTTCATTTTATTTTATTTATCTTTTTACTTATCTTTATGTTTTTTTTAAACTTTTATCAAAAAAATTAGATCGATTAGACGTTGACGATAAACCGGTATTAAAAGCTCTTATGTCCTTGGACGACCTCGGTATCTTACCCGCTATACTATGCTCACGATGGGTGCACTTGCCCAAGTGTGTGTTTAGTGTTAGTAGAATATCGTGTTTGATAAATGTAAAACTTGACTATGCGTAAAATGAACTAAAAATGACAATAAAAATATAGTACGCTTAGCACACATCAATTTTTTGGCATCGTTTCCGGGGACACAATGATTTTAAGAAAGCTTAAAATCGACGGCCTACTCGTTTTTCAAAACCGTTTTCAAAACTGCACGCTTGTTTTCTTATTTTTAGGTAATTTTAATTTTTTACAGTAAGCTGAACACGGGCCGTGCCCATTGGACACGCTCCCGTGCTGCAGATTACTGAACCAAAATTTTCAAACGCCCAAATATAGAGTCTGACCACGGGCCGTGCTCACTGAACACGGGGCCGTGGTAAGTTTCTGTTTCTGTCTTCAACTTTTTATTTTATGGTCCCGAGACTCTGTAATCTGCTGGATATTTACTTATGGATCAATATTCAGGAGATTACACTCACTACTACTTAGAGGGATGATTATTATGAGGAAGAATATTGTACCATTTGCGTTAATCCCCACTCGGTACAATATTGTGACTTATTTCAACCATCCGCCTCATATTTTTGTGAGGAACCTTGTTTTGAGCCTCCAAAATCAAGCGTTGATTGGAACATTTATCCCACTCAGTTTGACACACCACCAATTATCCTTCCCGAAGCCGAACGAATAATAGAACATGTTAAAACCCTTGAGCGGTTACTAAAAGAATCTAGGGCAAGGGAAGAAGTTGTTTGTACCAAGGAGGTAATAATCGAAGAAGTAAAATGGAAGAACAAGTAAGTGAAAAACCTATGCATGAGTCAAGCAATGAGTCAAGTAAGTTAACAATCAAAAATTTCGAAAGAAAAACAAAACTTTCAAGAAATTAACATTTTACCACCTTCTTTCGAGAACCATTGCTTGGTATCCACTCATACTAAGTTTTTAAAAGAGTTAAACACTAGCGCTAAAATTGATGAAATAGTTAGCATTAAATTAACAAATGATCAAGCTACGCTAATAAGATCTTTGTGTTAACATAATGCCTAACTACATTTTCGAAAAATTAAATACTAGTGATTTTTCTCCACTTCAAATCCCTATTTTTCTACCTAATCGAAAGATAATAAAAACAACGGGAGTAGTTGAGGATGTGTTAGTTCAAACAAACCAAGCGGTAGTCCCCATCGACTTCATCATCCTCGATGATGCTCCGCTTGTATTAGGGCGACCTTTTGTAAAAACCCATCAAGCGTTGATCAACCGGAAGCAAAATGATTTACCAATTCAATTAGGGGCCGACAAAAGGTATGTCAATCTTGACCAAACTATAAAGTACCCGTTTGGCAACGACGACCTCCTAATTGAAGATGAAGATGAGCCACCCGATGAAGAAGAAGAGTTCAACCAACTTGTCCAAAAGAAGACGCCATTGAACAAGCTTTTCTGGTCCTCGACCAAGATCAACCAAATAAGGAGTCTCTTGAAGACCCACCACTCGAGCTCAAAGATCTCCCAGAAGGTTTGGAATACGCTTTTCTAGACAAGCATGGTACACTACCCGTAATTATTTCCTTAAAATTAACTAGTTTAGAAAAAGAAAAATTAATTTCACTTTAAAAGAAACATAAAAACGCAATTGCATGGAAGCTTGTAGATATAAAAGGGATAAATCCTTCCATGTGCACACACAAAATTTTATTGGAAGATGACTACAAATCGGTAATACAACCACAACGTAGAGTTAATCCAAAAGTTCAAGAAGTGGTTAAAAATGAAGTCATCAAACTACTTGATGCTGGGCTCATCTACCCAATTTCTGATAGCCCATGGGTAAGTCCCGTTCAAGTAGTTCCCAAAAAAAGGAGGAATGACGGTAGTAACCAATGAAAAAAACGAATTGATACCCACAAGAACCGTCACTGGAGGGAGAGTTTGCATAGACTATCGTAGATTAAATGAGGCAACAAGGAAAGATCACTTCCCTTTGCCTTTTATTGATCAAATGTAGGAAAGATTGTCCGGTCACAAATTTTATTGTTTTTTAGATGGATTTTCAGGTTATTTTCAAATACCAATAGCTCCGGAAGACCAAGAAAAAACAACCTTCACATGCCCCTACGGAAATTTTTCTTATCGACGCATGCCTTTTGGTCTATGTAATGCCCCCGCAACATTCCAACATTGCATGGTGGCCATTTTCCATGATATGATGAAAAAACCATGGAAGTATTCATGGATGACTTTTCCATCTTTGGAGATTCATATGACTAATGCCTCGATAACCTTGAACGAATGCTATCCCGATGTGTTGAAACTAACCTCGCCCTTAACTGGGAAAAATGCCAGTTCATGGTTACGGAGGGAATAGTACTCGGTCACAAAATCTCAAGCGAAGAAATGGAGGTGGATCGAGCAAAAATCGATACTATCTATTGATTACCACCCCATCCTCCATTAGAGCCATAAGAAGTTTCTTAGGACATGCCGGATTTTATAGACGATTTATCAAAGACTTTTCAAAAATCTCAAGGCCTCTAACTAAATTACTCTAAAAAGATGCACCATTCATCTTTGACAAGGATTGCACCCATGCATTTTTAACACTAAAAGAAATGGTAGTCAATGTACCAATTATGATAGCACCCGATTGGAAATTACCTTTTGAAATCATGTGTGATGCTAGCGATTTTACAGTTGGAGCAGTTTTGGGACAACGAAAAGAAATGCATTTTCATCCAATATACTTTGCTAGTAAAACTCTTAATGACACACAAGAAAACTACACCACAACGGAAAAAGAGTTACTAGCTGTAGTGTTTGTTTTTGATAAATTTCGTTCTTACCTACTTCTTTCTAAAACAACAGTTTATACAGACCATGCAGATATTCGTTATTTGTTTAAAAAAAGAGGATGCCAAACCACGCTTAATTCGGTGGATTTTACTTATCCAAGAATTCGACATCGAAATAAAAGACAAAAGAGGAGCTGAAAACACCGCAGCAGATCACTTATCTCGCTTGGAAGATCCAGCTTTGGAGGCAACTAGGGACGAGCTCATCAATGAAAAATTCCCAACAGAATCCTTGGAGATGGTGGAATATCGAGAAGAACCATGGTACGCCGACTACGCCAACTACCTGGCCAGTGGAATCGTTATAAAAGGATGGTCGCATCATCAAAGAAAGAAATTATTTGCCGATTTAAAACACTATTTTTGAGAAGATCCTTATCTTTTCAAAATCTATGCTGACCAACTTATCTGGCGATGCGTATATGGTGATGAAGCAAGAAAAATTCTCCGCCATTGTCACGAAGGACCCTACGGAGGACATCACGGAGCCACTAGTACTGCTCGAAAGGTATTTGATTCAGGATTCTATTGGCCAACCATTTATAAAGATGCACAAAATCTTATCAAGACGTGTGATGCATGCCAACGATCAGGTAATATTTCTTCCAAAAACGAAATGCCACAAAATGGTTTTCTTGTTTGTGAATTTTTTTATGTATGGGGGTTAGACTTCATGGGTCCTTTCCCACCATCAAAAGGAAACAAATATATACTTGTGGTTGGGGATTACTTGTCAAAATGGGCCGAAGCCGAAGCTCTTCCAACAAACAATGGAAGGGTTGTGGTAAGATTCTTGAAGCGATTATTCGCCCGTTTCGGCACCCCAAAAGCTTTAATAAGTGATAGAGGCACCCATTTTTGTAATCAACAACTCGAAATTTTTTGACACGATATGGGTTCCATCACCGAATATCGACCGCTTATCATCCTCAAACAAACGGACAAGCCGAAGTAACCAATAGAGGTTTAAAAAGAATACTTGAAAAAAACCGTAGGGTTAAATAGGAAAGAATGGCTGAAAAATTAGACGATGCTTTATGAGCCTTCCGAACTGCTTTTAAAACAACAATAGGAACCACTCCATACAAGCTAGTCTATGGAAAAAGTTGCCACTTGCCAGTAGAAATAGCACATAAAGCCTACTGGGGATTAAAAACCGTAAACTTAGACCAAGGAACAGCCGGTAAAAATTGATTTTATCAATTAAACAATTAGACGAATTGAGAATTCAAGCATACTCTAACTCTGAAATTTATAAGGAGCGAATAAAGAATTTACATGACAAACACATTAAACCTTGTGAATTTCGAGAAGGGGACCAAGTGCTATTGTTTAATTCACGACTTCGATTATTTCCCGGAAAACTAAAATCTAGGTGGTCAGGACCTTTTTCCGTCCCCCATATCTTCCCACACGGTGCAGTTGAGATTAAAACTCAAAATGGTATTCCATTTAAAGTTAACGGGCAAAGGCTTAAACCTTATCGAGGCTTCATTGAGGATGAGGAGGAAGAAATTTCCCTTCAAACAAGCGAGGTATGATTTGTGTATATAACATCATGTCTTGTAGGTGGTAAAAACATCGGAAGGACTTCAAAAATAGGTAACAAATTTGGAGAACACTTTTCGGGAAAACGTCGCTCGAAAAAAAAATATATATATTTTGGGCCTGACCACGGGGCCGTGGCCAGTGGCCACGGGGTCGTGTTCGGTGTGCAGACGGGTATAAACCTCTTTTCTTTAAAGTGTTCTTCATTTCGCACGACCCGTTTTCCCGAAAACTCTCTGGTTCTCCGGCGATTTTCTGCCCTATTTCACGTCTTCTTATCATTTAACATCCGCAAGTTATGATCTTTACACTTTTTCTAGTTAGATTATCGATTTGCATGTATTATAGCATCAAGAAATTTGGGGAAATCTAGGGTTCTTGAACTAGAACACTATTAATCCACTAATTTATGTATATATCTAGTATTAGAAGCATGCATTTATGTTATGAAGAGTAAATCAACCACAATCAACCATAAAGACACCCGATTTCAAGTACAAGTCACAAACCCTTGTTTTTAACCGAAAAATTAAAATTGATAGGGTAAACGAAGTGTTTTTGAAAAAACGGGACTTAGGGTTTCATTTTCGGGGGAAACCACCCCTACTCAACCAAAAATTTTCAACTTTTCGAAACCGGGACGAAAATTGAATTTTTGCTGTAACAGTGGTCTGACCACGGGGCCGTGGTCAGCCACCACGGGGCGTGGTCAGTTTTATACAGTCAACATGGGGCCGGGGTCAGTGACCACGGGGCCCTGTTCAACTGTCTGTTTTCAAGTTTTCCCGAAAATAAAAACCGTAATGCAGTAATTGTACATTGGTCTTTTATGCAGCAATGGCAAACAAGTTTCTCAAGTTCAAAACATCTGAATGGGAGTACCAAAACCGATGTCCAAACAAGGAGAGAGGAAGCACCAAAACAAACGTGTTACGACACCCTGGATGCTATAGGACAAAGAGGAAGATATGACATGCTTGTCACGGGTCCACTTCGAGTCGCTCTTGAGAAGAAAATCCACTCCGTATACGAGTTTAACATGGAGTTTTATAGCACTTTCAAGTTCGACGCTAAGGCAGACCCGTTCGATTCGGACGCAGTTGAATTCAGATGTGCTGGGCAGCTTTTCTCAATCTCCATGGCCTAGTTTGGGGTTAACATCGGGCTATATAATGAAAGTGAATCAACCGATGAACATGTCACAGATGGCTTCCGTGAAGTCCCGGTGAACATGAGGTAGACTACATGGGCCGAGATTGGAGATGGAGCTTACAACCCAAGCATCACCAAGAGCTCGCAGTTGCGAGACCCACTCTTCCGATACATCCACCGGGTCTTAAGCAACTCATTGAATCAACGGCGTGACAGTACAGGAGCTGTAAACCTTCGTGACCTCACCTGCCTCCACTGCATCCACAACCGTAAGCCGCTCGATGTCACCTCTTGTTCCTCAAAAACATGCACCTGAACCAACTGGCTAATCCACCAACGCCGGTCTTCTTTGGGGGATGGATCTATAAGCTATTCAAGAACTATATCAATCGTATTCCAAATTTATTGACTCATGGTGCAAAGTCCAAGAAGATTGATATCGACCTATGCCGGTCCATGGGACTCATCCAAGATATGGGGGATGGAACTATCCGATTCCGGAATGCTCAAAGAAATACATGGGGCCTGGAAGAAGTTTTAGCCCTCGCTGATGATCCGAACCGTCCTCCTCCTCAATACCATGTTTACCAAACAGGTTCCTCCTCTCAAGGAGGCGATTTTCCTAACCTTCAAAGTTTGACTGATCTTTTGCAGGAAAACCTTCTGTGCTCTCGCAACACGTACAACTTGGCTAACAACGTTAACACCCGAGTTGGAGTGATGGAACGTACCATCACTAGTATGCAAGGAGACATCGCATACATGCGGGGCCACATGGTTATACCCTGATGGGGGGACGACGAGGACAAGGACATGGACTGAGTGGTGACGATGGCAGTGAGGTAGTGGGTGACGAATGCAGAATCAGGTTTATCTCTCTACCCTTATGAACTATTTTCCGGCCTGCGTGCCGTGGTTTAAACAATTTACTCTTCTGAACAATTTTTATTTTCCTGCATTTTTACTTTTATCATTGTGATGTGATGGATGATAAACGATTGTAAGTTAGGATTTGGTATTTTAGTGTGCTTTGGGTGGTGTGAAATTGATAAAACAGGTACAGGAGGCTAGATGCACTAAGAATTAGTGCTAAACAAGCCCGGAAGCCAGACGCAGAAACCAAAAACCTGAAATGCAGACTGTCAGCACGGGGCTGTGTTCAGCCGACACGCCTCGTGCCCATGAATTAAACCTGCGGATTAGCTACCATTTTCTGAGACGGGTCGTGTACACCAGGCACGACCCGTGACCTCTTTTCTGTAAGTTTTGATACTGGGCATATGACCAGGGGTCGTGCCCAGTCCACACGGGCCGTGCCCAGATGCCCAGTAATACAAAAAAAATTCTTTTTAAACGCACTTTTACGCATTCAAATCAACCGAAAAAATTATTTTTGGACACATTGAGGACAATGTGTAATTTAAGTGTAGGGGGTAACTAACACTTTGAATTTAGCAAGTCCAATAACAAGTCTTACACAAAACTCTATTGGAACCGCTAATCACCCCAAATCTTTCTCAAAATTTTTCATTTTTTTTACTTGTCTTGGTTCAATTTGGGAATAACAAGTTCTAATAAGTTATGTTTTTACAAATCTACAAGCGATAGCGTCGTGATAAAAAGAACCAAATAAGAAAATTATAAAAGGGCATAACAAACATTTTCAAAATTTGATTATATATACTTGTTCACATTATAAACCCATTTCCACATTAAGTGAGTTTTGAGCCTTTATCGAGCACACATTCATACATTTTTAAACTAAATGCTCATTTTCGATTCTTGTGTGAATAGCCGCTTGGTCCTTACAACTCTAGAACTTGCCAAAACGATGCATTCCCTGTCCTTACCAACTTAAAACCCAAGTAAGTAAATGATGGAGGCATTAGGACTAAACCATTTTTATTTTTTTTCTCAAAACCTTTATTTTTATTTCTTTCACCCATCACCAAAAATCCCCCTAGTCAACCCTTTTGAGCCTAAAACCTTTTCATTTCAAAACCTACAAAGACAAACACCTATTACCCAAAAAAACCATTTTCCTTTCAAACCTATTTCTTTTATTAAAAAGCTCGGATATCTTCTTGAAATATATATATATATATATCGGTTGAAGGAGGCGGTGGAGGAGGTGGTGGTGGGTTGAAGGTGGCGGTGGTGGTGGTGATGGGCTGACGGTGGAGGTGGGTGGTGGGTTTTAGAGAGACAGAGGGGGGGGGGAGAGGATGAAGAAGATAAAGGGGGGTTTAGTTCTTTTTATTTTTTCTTTTATTTGTTTAGGGGCAAGTTAGTAATTTTGCACGTATTTAACTGAAAAACTTAACATAGATTAGTGATAAGGACCACCTGAGTGCAAAAATTACAACTATTAGGACCAAGCGTGTAATTAGTGAACCACTGGGACCAAGTCTGCAATTTTCGCAAACCACAGGGACCAACCAAGCATTGCTCTTCGAATAACCAAACAAGTTCCTTCAAATCTTGTTTGAAAAATGTTTGATAAAATAAATACAAAAAAGTTTTACGATATCCGACGCTATTTACATATTTTGCCATACTACTAACCAAAAATATTCACCTACCTCTAACCCAAGCCTAAACCCTTCAAAGTCCTCTTGATACTCGCAAAGGTTTATAGTTAAAAAGGAGGAGGTTTGATCACTTGGCAAGCATATGGTAGAAGTAAAGTCCAAACCGGAATCGAGAGATATCACAAAATACATCTTTGTCCGAGTGTTGAGTGATCCCTTGTGAGGTACGTGAACTTGTATATAAATGAATAGAATTTTAAAGAGGCATGTTATAACTAAATAAATAATTTTTCTTATAAATGTTCTAAATAAATCATGACGAATAGGAACTGTAAATAAAAATAAAACATAATTTGAAAAAGAATCTTGGATTCCCGACACTCGAAGACAAGTCACAAAACTTCTTCTCTACCTATTCCATTTGGGTGTGTAAGCCACATTTAAAGAGTTTTACTTGAGGACACGCAAAGATTCAAGTGTGGGATATTTGATGTACACAAAATGCAACATATAAATTACATCAAATGAGGCATAAAACTAACCCTTTTTTAGTACTAAAGTTGGAAAAAGCATGTTTCTTTGTTCCATTTGTATTTTCAGAATAAAAAGAGCTCAAACAAACAACAGAAGCAAATAAGCAGCTAAAACCAACATAAATACAGAAAGAATGAATAACAAGCCATGCCCGATCCCTCAGCAACACCCCAAAAGACAAAAAACCAGATCACAGAAGATGACACGGGCCGTGTCCACCAAGCACGGGGCGTGGTCAAGACCTACACTACAAGACAAAACATTCAGAAGCTTCCACGCCCAACACGGGGCGATGTCTAGAGTAACACGGGTTGTGGTCAACTATAAGATTTGCAGAATCTGGATAGTACAGCGAACAGTTGACCACAGGGCCGTGCCCAGAGGCCACGGGTCGTGTGGGCCCTCTGCTGACAAATGCAATTAATGAAAAAGAGAAGGATGTTGGCCACGGGTCGCGTCCGCTGGACACGGGGCCATGGCCGGGCTTCTGTTCAGACTATAAATAGGGGTGCTTGGTTACCCACAAAAGCATCCCTTGGCAAACCACTTCTCTCTCACTTTTCCACCACTCACACACTACAACACCACACCCACCATCATCCATCTTCCATCTTTAGAGTGTGTAGTAGTCTCGGGATCCAAGATAGATTGTAAGGGTTCTTGTCAAACAAAGGCATGCTTGGCTAAATTCCTTACATCACTTGGTGAAGACTAATCTTTTATGTATTACTTTTAGTTTTTAATCTTTCGGAACTTTTTATTTGGGTTTGTATTAATGACTTTAATAACTAGTTTCTTATGTTTAAAGTGAATTTTCTTAACCATTTCTTCATGATGTCATTGATTTGCTCATTCGTGTCTTTACGGTCTATATAAAACGCGTTAACTACTTGGAAGGGGGTTAGAAGGGTGGTTTGGTAAAGTTCTTGTCTCGTTCAGTATATAGATCCTGCGAGGACTTGGTTCAAGCCTATTAGGGCCTCCTTCAATGCTCAACGGGTATTGGATGGCGGGGGCGCGAATGGCTTGAACCCCTCATATGTAAACTACTATTAATATTTTAAACCGGCTACTTGGGATTGTATCCCTGCTGACTCAAACCACTTAGCCGAGGGTAACGTCACCTTCAAAAGAGGGGCCTACCACTTTTCGCATTAATAACTTACTTAATTATCTTCCAATATTCTGACCTTTTGGGATTGTATCCCTGCTGACTTAAACCACTGGGTTGAGGGTAATGTCACCTTCAAAAGAGGGGCCTACTACTATAACTAAGATAATCTCGTAAAAAGTCCGAAAGTGCAAAAACTATCAAAGGATACATAATATAGAGGTTGGATTCAAGTGATTAATCTTGTCTATTTGTATTTCATTTTATTTTATTTATCTTTTTACTTATCTTTATGTTTTTTTAAACTTTTATCAAAAAAATTAGATCGATTAGACGTTGACGATAAACCGGTATTAAAAGCTCTTATTTCCTTGGACGACCTCGGTATCTTACCAATGTCACACCCCAACCGATGGCGGAAACATTGGGATGAGACGAGCAAATTGTTCAAAAGCATCATAACACTATTGTGATAATATAAATTAAATTCAAATTTCAGTCAAGACTAAATTGTCATACGAAAATTCCAAATAATAGTCAACAATTGTTTCAAAACGACATAACATCAAAATATATAAATTAATCTAGGCGTGTATCTAAGCAATCCTACTAGATTTCTTGCATCATCAGCTTTCCTGCAACATGTATTAAAAGCGTAGATCAATACAAAAGTATTGGCGAGCATACAAGTTTGAAAATAAAATCTAAGTGTAAGAGTTTATTTCAATCATGACGGGAGTAGATAAAGCTGAATCGCATATATATGTAGACGACTCGCACATAGTAATAGCATATAATTGAATTCCTTAACTAGCATGCATAGTAACATAATCATAACAATGTCGTGAGAATATAAATTAAATCTAAAAGCATAAATAACTCAAACGTAGCAGGTAGCATGTATAAACGAGTTTAATCTAACACATATAATTCACATAAGCGTAATTGATAACCCATTTGGTATTGGGAACACATTTTAATCTTGTTAAAAATAAATTTTGTAATTTATACATGTTGCACCCCAAAATGCGTTAAAGTGTAAAAAGGGGGTCGAGTATGCTCACAATTTCGCAACGCATTCCTTGAAATCTCGCGAGGAGTGAAGAGTTTGGTAATGCAACTCTGAGGTCGTCATACATGGATAACGAAAGTATATAAACATTAGAGGTTGTCGAAGCGCTAATAATATGAATATATATTTATAAAAATTAATTAAATTCGAGGGGTTTTGTTTTACATAAGTTAACGAATTTTGATCTTACGGATTTTACGAAAAACGGGCAGAGTCTCCCCTGTTTTTAGACTATCCCAACAACTAAGTGTCGAATAAATTTCAAAACTCAATGATACATAAATCAATATGTGTATATATAATTCTTTGTATAACTACTTATAAGTTAAATGGTTCGACTTCGCGATTTAAAATGCTTGTTAAATATTAAAATGTCGTTAATAACATTCGTGTTGTTTAAAAAATCCCAAAAACTCATCAATTCACAATAGTATAGTATATATAAAATATAGTCGGAATGCCCAAACGTGACTATTATACCAAATATAACCGTCTGGACTTAGATGTGTTAAACATAAAATTAAAATATAAACAACATAGTAAACATGATAAAAGTCGAGTCGTTAAAGTTTACCGAGTCCCGTTTTGACTGTTTTTTGACCGGGGCCCGAACCAAGGCTTGCCCCGTTTACTATTGTTGACCTGACAGGAGCCGAGACGTAACCCGAATCGAACCATAAGCAGGGCCGTTTTTGACTAACGTTGTGTCCCGAATCCTGAACTCGTATCAGACTGAGACCCGAGCTTGAACCGTGAAGAGTCGAACCCAACCCAAACACAGCTTAATCCGAAACAGAACCGTACATGACCCGCACACGGAATATGAGCTCAAACCTGCTCCGTTTTTCTTAATATCCAAACCCATCCATCTGCACCACCGTCGCTGCCGCAACTGCGGCTGCCATCTCAGCGCTGCCGCCATCAATTGATAGTGCGGCTGCCGATGTTGTTTAGTAGGGAGAGGGAGTGAGAGAGGTCGGAGAGGTGTTGTGGTGGTCGGAGAATCGAGGGGGGAGCGGTCGGTGGCCGATCGGAGCTTCTCCATCGCCGGAGATAAAGAGGAGACAGGGGCGTGTGGGTGTGTTACAGGAACGAGCATCGGAGGTTGCCGGACTTCATCTCCGGTGACCGTAGATGTGATTGAGAGAGAGAGAGAGAGAGAGCAGTGAGCCTGTGTGTGTAGCGGCTGGTGAGTGTGTGTATATAGTTTTAATTAGGTTTAGGGTTTAGCTAGGTTTAGGTGGTGTGTTGGGCCAAGACCCGTTAACCCGTTCTAACGTCTTTTAGTGGCCCGAACATACCGACGAGATCTGATTTCAAGTATGAGTTTCATAAAACTGTCGAATTTATTTTGTTTATTATTATTATTTTATTGTTATTATTATTACTATTATTTATAAAAATAATGAATAAATACATAATAATAACAACGATAGTAAAAATGGACAAATAAATAATTTAGTGGTACGACACGTATTTCTTGAAAGTAGTGGAGTGCGGAAATACGAGGCATTACAACCAACGCTATACTACGCTCACGATGGGTGCACTTGCTCAAGTGTGTGTTTAGTGTTAGTAGAATATCGTGTTTGATAAATGTAGAACTTGACTATGCGTAAAATGAACTAAAAATGACAATAAAAATATAGTACGCTTAGCACACACCAGTTTGCTTTTGATAATCTTGGGTTCAAATCCATTTGAAGATTGAAGTTTCCTTATGTAGCCACCGGCTTGGTGGTATGCCCCTTGATTTATATTTACTTCGGCCTCTTCGAAGAAAAACGTTTAAGTGTGAAATTAGAACTATAGCATCGACTATTGAATTAGTACATGAGATAACAAAGAAAAAGATTTAGGGATGACTTAAGAGTTTGGAAAGCTCAACAGATCCATAAATGCTCGTATTTTCTGTTAGTGCATGTGTCTGTTGCCTACGTCATTGTATATTGAGTGTGAGTGATTAGACTTAATCTGTTAGAATCGAGGCGTATTTTTGTGTGTAAGAGGCAAAGTTCGCCCGGGATTCACATTGTAAGAACAAGTTCGGCCGAACTTGTTCACGACAAGTTCGCCCGAACTTGTTGACTCTTCCAGCAAACTTGTAAACCTATAATTAGGTGCCTTGGGATTTCATTTGTAAGGATCAGAGATTTTGGCATAGAGACGGCGAAGCTCTGTCGGATCACGGACTTGAATGTATTGAACAATATTGATCAATAAACAAACATTAAATGAGTAATTCTTGTTATTTGGTTAACACGTCATTAGTTTCCACCTAATTGAGCATTAGAAACAAATCTAGGTTCCTATGCTTAAGGAGGACGGTCCTATCAAGTGGTATTAGAGCCTGGATACCTAGGTTTGGTGGAATCACTTCAAGAATCATTCTATTTCATCCCTTTTCTATCATTTTTCTTATCTTTTTCACATATTTGAAGAATTCACGGACAAAAATGGCTAAAAATTGAATATGTCTCGTAAAATACACTTGTGGTAAACCCCTGAGAGTTTGGATATCAAATTCAAACGAATTGATATCAAAAAGTTTAAAAAACCATGTTTTGAAAACAAGCTTTGGCCGAACTTAACATCAAGTTCGACCGAACTTGATTAAAATTCTCTGATTTTTAATCAAGTTCGCCCGAACTTGACTGTTATTTCAAGAATTATAGACAAGTCCGCTCGAACTTATCTAACTTTCCTTCAATTTTATCAAGTTCGCCCGAACTTGATTAAAATTTGTTGAAGATTTAGTATAAGTTCGCCCGAACTTAAAATTTCTCTTGAAAATCATACATAAGTTCGCCCGAACTTATATCAGGGTGAAAAGTTTTCAAATTCACAACACAAGTTCGCCCGAACTTGTGTAAATTTCAAAATCTGATTTTTCAAAAACATAAGTTCGCCCGAACTTGTGTTAAAACAAAACCTGATTTTCTCAAACTGCAAGTTCGCCCAAACTTGTCAGTGTACTGATCATTTTTCGAACTTTGTGAACGTGTGTTTTCAGTGATATCCTTCAGTTGTTCAAAATGGAAGATTTCCACAACGCGTTTGCTTCACAAGTGGCTTCTTCGTCAAATGCCAATAATGTTGCGGTCAATCAGATGAATCTCGACAATGAGATGGGTACTACGACTAAACCGCCGAAGTTAATGAGTATGGACGAGTTTGAGGGATGGAAAGAGAAGTTTGTGAATTGGGTACAAGCCAATCAGTTCCATATCTGGGTTGCAGTGGAAAATGGTTACACATGGCCTAAAGATGAACGCGAACAAGATCTGCCTTTGATCAAATTTACACCTGCTGATAAAGATGCCTATGTGGCCGAAAAGAAGATGATTAGTCTTATTCAACAATCTGTGATGGAAGATATTTTGATACAGTTACCAGAATGCGAAACATCACAAGATTTGTGGCAAGCTCTTTGTGACAAATTCAAAGGAAGTGATGAAATGATAAAGAGCAAAAAGGCATTAATCAAGAAAGAATTCGAAATTTTCACAATGATTAAAGGAGAGACTATCAAACAGATGATCGACATATATTGTCATCTAATGGTCCAGATGCGAAGGCATGATATCAAGAGGACTACCGAAGAGCAAATAGAAAAGTTGGCTGATGCACTTCCCGAGGGAGAGGGGTCAACTTATTTAATGATTTTGAAGAACAGTCCGAGTTGGAGGCATTTCAAATTGTCATCCTTCATTGACAAATTAGAAGGACACGAAATGGAATTGTTGAAGATTGCAAAATCAAAGAATGCAAACGTTGTTCAAGATGTCGGTATATATTATAAAGGAGGTGTTCAAGATACTCCGATTCAGAGTCCAAAAATCCAGACTGTTTTAGTGCTAACATGAGTTCCACTCAAAGTTCTCCAAACACTAGATACTCAAACACTGGTTCAAATTCTTCATTTCAAAGTCAATCATACCAGACGAATCAATCCAGTTCTAATCCGAATGTTTTTAGGCAACATTGCAGTTGATCTGAAGAATGTCTTTCCTGAAAAGGTGGCTAAATAGCACATAACACTTCTTGCTACAATGCTAGAATCTTACGAATGTTTAGTTGCTGGGAAGATTGGAAATCCTGAAATGACTGCTGAGGATTATGATCAGGTGGATGAAGAAGAGCTGGAGTTGATGGACATTAAGTGGAGTTTGGCTTCGATCATCAGAAGAGTTACCAAGTTTGTAGCACTCACTGGGAGGGATATTGGTAATTCAAGCAACAAATTCGGTTTTGACAAGACAAAAGTCACATGCTTCAAGTGCCGACAAAAAGGGCATTTCAAACGAGAATGTCTAAACCAAGAAGTAAGTGGCAATCAAAGTCCTTTCGGAGGCAATGATTATTACAAGAAGGCGTTGCAGTACAAGCCGTATCCAAAAAGAACACAAGTCGAAGTTCAAGATCAATCTTCAAACACCACAGAGAAAGCTATGGTAGATTCAAACGAAAATAAAGGTTTTGATTGGAACAAGTATATTACTAGGAAGACTTGAGTTGCGCTGATGGCTGAGATTGAGGAAGAGCAAGATATGTCTGCCGAGAATGCTGCTCTGGAGAATGCAATTCTGGAACAATACATGCAACAAAGAGAAGAATAGGAGATTTATCATCACACAATGATGCAGGATGCTGTCTCCTAACAGTGTTTCTAGTTTTGCAGGTTGGTCTAATGCAGCATCTTCTGAGCAAAAAAGTGAAGAAAAGAAACCGGAGGATGAAAAGGTAAGTGCTGAGGTAAGAACTGTTGAAAACAAAGTTGTGAAAGTTGTGAAGGATGAAAAACCTTGCACAAAGTGCGCAAATCCTTGTGAACAATGTTCTGAGAAGTCAAAAATCATAACTGAAATGATTGTGCATAATGAAAATTTTCGTATGATTACAGAACAATAAAAGAAGCTTATGAGAAAATAAAAGGAACTTATTGTAATGTCGAAAAAGCTAATCGAGAGTTAAGTGCTAATGTAACCATGTTAAGTGCAACAGTTATTGAAAAACAAAAAGCAATTAACATGTATATTGACACAATTGCTGAAACAAGGCGAGAACTTTAGGACATGAAAATTGAAATAGAGAGGGTAAGGCAATTGTTAAAAAGTTACACCACAAACGCATATGTCATTGATCACATTCTTCCTACGATTAAATCGGAGGAGAATGATGATAAACTAAAAGGTCAAAAGCGTAAAGAGTACGGAAATGTTCCGCCGCCACTACTTGCGAGTTACTGCCCAAGAAAGAGGATGGTATTGAAAAGGCAATAAACATAACGCTTTTATTACTAAAGATCAATTGCCTGAGAACATTGACGTAGTCTATACAAAATCAAACAATGACAGTGAAGCGGTTGTGAAAAATGTAGTAAAGAATGTCTTAGGAAATGATTCTGACGATGGCAGCTCTGAAAGTGCCAACTCAAGTTCGAACAACTCGGAATCACAATCCGAAAATGACGATACATCATCTGAAAGTGATCGAAGTGATGATCCTAACGCTGTCCATGTACAAGGTTAAGGAATCTGATAGGTTATATTTTGATGATAGCTTTCCGATTCGGAATATGAAAGAAGATCAAATAGACAAATTGTTCAAACTTGTAGAAATTTCGTCAGGGAGAAAAATGAGAAAAGATTTTATTCAAAACCCAAAAGGAACTTTAACAGCTATCAAAAGAATGGTGGTGATTTTCCTGAGAACAGGAGAGCAGGATTGGGTTTGGAGGAAAGCGAAGATGAGCCGAGAAAGAACCAGAAGTCGCCATTTCACGAATACAAAGGTAAACACGTGAAATTTGTGTATGGGAAAAATACGATTCAAGAAGAAGTTTTTATCGGTAAGCAATCAAATGATGCATTCAAGAAGGAGAAAGATCTTCGGGACAAGGCTAAGTCCACAAGTGGAGTAAAACCCACTAGTGGACATGCTCATATAATCGGACTTGCTTTAAATGCAATGAAGTTGGTCATATTGCTCGCAAGTGTCCGAAAACAAAGCCTGTGTATCCACGAAGAAAAACAATTTCAAAAGATGAGAAACAAAAACAACCAGGGATTGTGAAACCAATCAAGATGTTAAAAAGAAACAATGAATCTAAAGTCGAAGTGAAACCTAAGAATAAATCAAAGTTTGAAAATTCAATTTTTAAAAAAGGTGAAACTTCAAAATTTAATGAAAACAAAGATTCTTGTTTCTATGTCAAAAAAGCAAGAAGTAAGTCACAATCCTAGGTTGCGAAAAAAGAGTCTTCATCGTCTGACAGTGAAAAGTCTGTTTCTGATAAAACTAAAAATGTCAAATCAACCAAAACAGCAATCAAAAATGATCTTTCAAAGTAAATTTTTCAAAACAAACAAAGAAAGGAAAGGCCGAAAAGTTTTCAAAATTAACATCGGACAAATGTTTGATGACGATTTTGATTACTATGATGAATTTGAAAGTGATTATGATGATCTTTATCAAGTTCAACCCAAAAGCAAAAAGGTTTGGGTTTCTCTGTTCAAGTAGTTACTTTCAGCAGTGGCTCTAAAGATCCACATTGTCAAAGTAATATCTGGATAGCGGAGCTTCATGTTTCTTAACTTATTCAGAAAATGTCATATCTTTGTCATTTTTAGGGGAAGTAGTTGAAAAGAAAATTCGTAAAAGATCAAATTGTGCAAATCCACATCGTTGAACAAAAAACTAAATTTCTTAAAAATCTAAAATCCAAAAATTGGTTTGTTATCTTTTTTAGAATAGAATTTCTTAAAAATCTAAAATCCAAAAATATGTTTTTGATTTTAGGGGGAGTAAGAAAAATTTTAGAAAAAACAAAAACATATGAAAAAGTTGAAAATCCAAAAACATTTGAAAATTTCAAAAAAAATCAAAAAATACAAAAACATTGAAAAAGACAAAAAGAATTTTGTGTCAAAAATGAAATGATAGTACATCAGTGGACTATCACAGTATGCTAAAGAATTGTAAAGGTTAAAAGTGATAAACAAGTCTTACTGTGAATGTGTCGATAGGCTTAACACGTTCAGTATATTGTTTCCGGGATATAAACTAAATTTTACAACTGCTTAATCTTGTGGATTAACATCTCTCGGATATATGGACTTAGTACTCCGAAAATATATTTAAGAGATTGCCTGATTCTGAGATACGAGGTCTTTATATATGATTGATATCTGGGGTTATTATACAAGTTCTTCTGATTTTGCGGAAGCAATAGCCTAGAACTTCTATAATGCTTTTGCTAAAAACACCCAAAACTGCATGAAAAAACTGAAAAGAATCGAAAGATCTAATCATTTGCAATGCTTAAAAGATTCCTTAAGTGGAACACACCTTTAAGTCGAGCCTTCATTTCTTTGTCTGTACGGTAGTACTAACCTGAGCTCTCAAGGTCTCGCACAACCCAGATACAGATATCAGTTACGCTATATTCACCTTAAGATGAAATCTAGGGGATCTTGATACGGAAGTATATTCTAAGATGGGAACCATAGTTAAGTCAAGTTTCATAATTCATACTTAACATATCTTGGAACAATTGAGAAATGTGTCGAAGTTTAAGTGGACAAACATGTCGACAATCTAGGTAAACGAGTTTAAAACTTAAAGTCATGAAAAGGTCAACGGTACTAATGATATGCCTCAAACAACTGATATGATCCTTAGACACGAATTCACAAAAATATGTCTGTAAATATGTCTGTACATTGTTTATCTTGTTTTACATTAAAAACCAAAAAGATTTTCAGTGTGTTTTAGCATAAACTTTCAAAAATTCAAAAGGATTTTGTTTCTTCATTAGTTTCTACAAGCCAATGATGGAGAACGATTCTTTGAAATCTGGTAAGATGCTATAATGGTGAAAATTTTGATGACCTCTGTGAAAAATCAACATGATCGAAAGAGTTAAAAAAGTTCATTAAATTGAAACTTTAAAATTGAAGAAAGATTTTGGTTGTTCACAACGGTTTCAAATCAAGGTCATTAATTTGGACTTGATAAATGAAATTGGTTAACCAAGGTCATTAACTTGGACTTGGTAAACCGAGTGGATTTCATAACTAAAAATTTTATCAAATGGTCAAGGTCTTAAATGTAAAAATGTTCAAGGTCATTAAATTGAACTTGAATAATTAAAAGATTAAAGTGGAGATTAAAATTTGAAATGTTGATGATTTAAAAATTTTTAAAGTTTGAATCTGAAATGTTTATTTGAATGTCTGAGAATTTTTTAAACAGAAGTAAAGTTTTAAGGGAAGCAGGATAATACGTTAATCTGAAGATTCTAGGAAGCTCAAAGCATGGGGGAGTTTGAAGACTAAAGCTAAAAGCTAGGGGTAGCATGGAGATTAATGTTTTATCAAGACAAGCTCAAGAAATAGAGAAGAATTGAAGATCAAAGATGTTAAAATTATTCAAGACTAAAGATCAAGAGTATGATAAAGACTCAGGAGCTTATTTGAAGTCAAAATGACCCCAGCAAAAATGACTAGGACTACATCCAAGGGGGGTCTGTTAGTTCATATGTCTGTTGCCTACGTCATTGTATATTGAGTCTGAGTGATAAGAGCTTAATCTGTTAGAATCGAGGCGTATTTATGTGTGTAAGAGGCCAAGTTCGCCCGGGATTCACATTGTAAGAACAGTTCGGCGAACTTGTTCAAGACAAGTTCGCCCGAGCTTGTTGACTCTTCCAGGGAACTTGTAAACCTATAAATAGGTGCCTTGGGATTTCATTTGTAAGGATCAGAGATTTTGGCACAGAGACGGCGAAGCTCTGTCGGATCAGGGACTTGAATGTATTGAACAGTATTGATCAATAAACAAACATTAAATGAGTAATTCTTGTTATTTGGTTAACACGTCATTAGTTTCCGCCTAATTGAACGTTAGAAACAAATCTAGGTTCCTATGCTTAAGGAGGACGGTCCTATCATTTTTTTCTTATTCATTCTTATAAAACTTTAGTTAATAAAGCAATCGTTTTAACTTTTTAATGGTTCTAATTGTTTCAAGATTGCGATATTAATGAAAAAAAGAGCAAGAATTTTAGCTAAAGAAATGTAATAAGAATTTTGTTTTATGCAAGAAAGATGCAACATTCTTGAGAGGACAACCAACAGCTTAGAGACGGGTTTGTAAGCGTAATTCCACCTAAGGAAGATGATCCGGTATGTTTTATTCTTATGCACACCCTGCGAATATAAAGTATCCAAGCCTCTTAAAAACATTAGTGTAGTTAGTCGACTAGACTAGATGGGTTAGAATTACATGGGATGGGTAAAAGGTCTCCGTTTAAATATGTCATTTTCTTCGCATGTCAAACAGGTTAGGTTGCAAACATCATTTTGTTCTTTTTTGTTGTTGAAAAATAATCTAAATTTCTACCTAAAACGATTTAAGAAGTAGAAAAATGGAAGGGTAAGACGCTTTGGTAAGTGGGTTACTTGGTTAGGATGTTTGAGTCAAAATGCTAAGATAGTGAAATCTTTTCTAGATGCTGAGATGGGGTGGCTAAGCGTAACGGGTTCGGGTATAACTAGTAAAAGCGAGTTGGGAGCAAACATATTTTTGTTATTTAATGTTATAAAAATAATTTAAATCCATAAATAAAAACAATTTAAGAGGTAGCCAAATAATCGTGCAATCCGGGTTGCAAAGTGGGCTTTGGTTTAAGTAGTGAAATACTTTCTCAGATGATCAGGTAGGGAGGATTTAGAATGGTGTTGGATCTAAATAGAGCACCCTTTGTATGAGTCAAAATGAGTTGGGTAGAAGCATGAGGTTGCTGAAATGCACCGACAGTGCGGGTTAGCAAGTGAGTTGAAAATCATAGGTTTGGCACATCATAGGGTTTCGTATGACTTACGTGTGTCACTGTCGTAATCACATGTGCACCTGCAATTACCGAGTTTTCGCATGGGTCGCATATGTTTACCTGTTGACATACAACTTAAACTAAAAGAAATCGTGAATTAATAAATGACTCGAGTTGGGGTGTTGTAAAATGACGTTTTTAGATAGCATCCACGAATCGTTTGACGTATCAAAGTGTTGTTTGTTCATGTGACGTTTGGCGTGACATGCTTTGGCCTAATAGATATTGGTACTCTCATCTTTAGTCTCCAAGTAGGAAAACTGGTCCATTAATTGGATTTATACGAATGCAGCCAAGACAAGATGCCCCGGCTACCGGTACTTAATCCTTCTAGTTACTACATGTCCGTCACATGAACTCACTTTGATGAGAATGAAATCTCCATTGAAATTCGAAACTCAGAAACAGAATAAAATCAAACCCATGAATAATTGAAATGCATTAAAAGAAAATGAATAGATTCAAGACTTTAGATATATAGAAATAGAAAATATATAATAGTATAATATTTAATATTCATATATAATATAAGGTGTGTGCATGTGTGATGTTTAAATAAATCATATAATAATAGTAAGTCACTACGTAACATGCAAGGCACATAACATTTAGCATATAACACTAAAGGTGCTCACATATACATGTGTGTGACATTAAGAAATTTAAATCATGTGTATTTTAAATATTTCTAAGCTAAGACAAATAATCAATTAAGACCATAAGGTACCTAAGGTCCAATCAACTATAGACTAAGTCTAATGGTCTAATAACTTAAACCTAATTCCCTATAGTTATTGGCTCTAATACCAATCTGTCACAACCCGGTTCGTAACATAGATGGTATGAGGCATGATGATTGTCCATAACTTATTACACTATTATAAGTTTAAATATTTATAGTCACCATTTTAAATTATCACACATAATCATAGGAATGTTCAACAAAAGTCATACAATATCCAAAATATAATTAATTATGAACGAATATTTGATTTATTACTAAGGCACATCCTATGTGTCTTCAACTTCACATCCTCCTACTCGTGTACCTGTATTATGTTAGAAAATAGTTTTGGATCAACAAAAGTTGGTAAGTAATCCTTATTTTGATAAAAATGATTTTTATCTTATTTTTTAGAAAGAGAATTTAACATGCTTTTCAAAGGTTAATATAAAGATCACAATATATATATATATATATATATATATCCACAACGAAACCAATTATACCAACGAGCATACACAACAACTGCATAAACGAAACAAGTGAGAATAGATTCAACGACTGTAAGTGTGCATGAGGCTCAAGCCCCGAAGAGCGAATCGAATACTGGTGGTGATACTAGGCTACGACCCATGGCCATAGAGAACCTAGTCAGCCATAGATCCACAATGACATGCTAGAATATAATAGACTGACATCACATAATAACTAAAATAGAACCAAGTATACATCCATATAGTAACACATTGAGGTTTGCATGCTAAATGTAAAATGAATAAACCGCGATTATTTATAACACGATACACCCCAATGTTTATAAACAGGGGTAAAATGATAGAATTACCCACAGGTTGTGAAGATTGTTCCACGAGAATTACCTCATGAAAACGAATGGTTTAAATCTACAATAACAATCACCCTAATATAAATAAATAATATAGCAAAAGAATCGACTAGATATGTTAATTTTTAGGAAATTGTGTTTTCCAATTTGAGAACTTAAATTATGTGAAACAATTATTCAGTATAATATATAAATTGGTAATTGTATTTCTAAAATAAATAGTCATGATTAATTTAATAATAAGAATTTAATATGTTATCATGTTTTATAAATACTAAGATTTAGATAAATTAATAAAAATTCATCTAATAATTTTGTAAATCGGATTTCAACATTATCACATATTTTAATTAAAAATAACAAATTATATAAAGGAATTTATTTGTTTAACAATTTTATTAAATCCTTTAATTATAAAATAATTATCAAAAATTATGGAAAAAATCCTTAAAAATTCTATAACCCTTATTTAGTGTATAAAATTTTTATAAAATTTATTTGTGATAATCTTATATATTTTAAATGATTAAACATGTATTAACCATAATAAACTCAATTCAAATTTAGAGATTCCGAAAAAATATAGAAAATTCTATAAAATTTCCGCATAACATTTATATAATCTATACTAATCAAAAAATATTATGGAATTTATTTATTATCATATTTTTATTTTTAATTGATTATCTAGTGATTAACTGATACAATCAATTTCACTAAAATAACACAAATGATTCTAATATCATACAATCAATTTCATCTAATCACTAATCTAGGATAAAAAGCCCCAAAATTATAAGATGAGAACAATAAATTTCAACTATAATTAAATTCGAATTCGTTTGTCCTCTATCACTGAAATTGATAGAGGAATTTTGTAGAGAATGAGAAACCAAGTACAATAGGCTTTGGAATTACTTGAAAGGTTGATATTTGAAGGAGATGTCGAGCGGAGAAGTTACGAGCCCTAATCTTGTGTTTTGCTTGAATTCGTGTTCTTGAAAATTTGTTGAAGGAATCAGAGAGTGGGTAATGATGAGAAAAAGTTACAGGAGTTGTTTGGCATAAAAAATACAGGTTATGATTCACGAATCTGACCTAAACGAATTGGGTTCTTGTTGGTGTTAAGTGGTACATTAATGGTGCTTACTTTTAGAATTAATACATTGATTATAGAGTGTATGGGGTAAAATTAATGGTATGGAATAAAGTTTTCCACTAAACCGATCACTTTGGAGCTGAAACGAAAGTGTTACATTGCGTATAAACAATTCTGGAGTCGGGTCGGGTTCGAACGTCGGCCGGGTCGCGCTGAACAATAGAAAGATGAAGTGCAGGTTTGAATTTCGGTTGAGTATATAGATAATATAGGTTGAAATAAGTTAAGCAAAATTTGATTCAGACTAGTGGTTGCGCGTGTGTTTGTTGAACAAGGCGACCCGGGTTCGCGTCTTCGTCCCCTTTGTCCTTTTTTGTTTTGATATTGGGGAGGCGCATGGGAGTGTAATTAGGGCGAGTGGGGGAGGTGGGTCCAGCGTGTGGGAGCTGTGACAAAGGTGATGTTTTGTGCCTTGTCCAAAATGGCCCCTCATCTTTCAGAACTTCATTAACTTTATTTTTCTAGGTAAGTTATTTTTCCAATTGTTAGGATCCTTGGTTAAGAAAGCAGGTTGCTGAATTATAAAATCAAATGGACTATTGAAATGCAATGAATATGCGATGAAAACAATATGTAAAGATGAACACAAGCGATTTGTTACGGGGAAAATCCCTTGATATCTACGAGATATGATCGACGACACAAAAAACTCAGGAGCTGGAAACTACCTAGGTCCGATGTATTCATAATTCGAAAGTGATTACAAGTATTGAGCCGATCGATCGATTAATATGTGTTTACAAAGTGTATAATGAATGTTATGAGTGATCAAGTGTGTAAAAAGTAAGTCCTATGTCGATCACATTGCTATATTTATAGAACAACAGATAGAAAATATCGTAACTAAGTCTCTGATTTTTCTGGGATCCTCAGTAGTGACCGTTGTAAGTCTCCCCACGCTTTTTACACGTTTTTCTTCAGCCTCTTTTATGACAATTCTGGGACTTCTCATCCCATAGCTGTTGCCTTGGAATATTCCAGCGAATATTACCTGGAAAGGACAAGGTAAAGGTTACTAATACCGGGACTCGGGATCCTTAGCTATGTTAGGATATCGGGGTATATTAACACATCAGGATCCCGAGTTATGAAATTGACCCCTAACATTTTCCTATGTATTTTGCATCTTTTTTGTGTAGTTTTTAGTGGTTTTAGCGTGTACTTAGTTATATAGGTGTATTTTTAATTAGGTAGTTTAGGAGTTAACTGCATGAGAGTGAGTTACCCTTTGTTATCTTTTGATCCTTGTTTTCCTATGTCTTATCAAGTGTCTTTTGGTTAGCCCTTGCATCCCTTACGCTTTCGGATGTATTGAGCATAGTGAGACAGAGAGGTGATCTATCTGTAGGGTACTTTAGTATTGCTAGAGAGACTAAGTGATAATTCAACCAAACCAGTAAATTTCACACGCTTTTAGGGTTCCCTTTTAGGTCACACCCGGAGAATGATCAGGGATCTACTAAGTTATCTGAGGGTGTCGTATTCTAAGATCCTGGTTCCGTCATAGTTACCATAGCCGAGAGAGATTCGATTCACAAATAGGATTTTACACCTAGGTAGTGTTTTCTCATCTTTGAGTTTGTCCTAGTGCCTAACTACTTTCTTTTAGTTTAAGTTTTCTTTAGTTCTCCTTAGTTTAAGTCACAAGAAAGCCCTTTTCAAGTCAATTAAACCAAATTATTAGTTCTTTTCAGAGTCTAGTTTACTGTCGCTCGTGTCATGTGGGTTCGAGATATCAGGACTTCATTAGGCTTTACTACATTCGATAGGTTCACTTGCCTGTCATTGTGATCTAGTATTCATAAGAGTCTAGGTTTTAACTACAGTGTTTAGGTTAGGTTAAGTTTATAGACCATCCACGACACATCACGTATTATATTCGACTTCGCTCGGTTCAGAACAAAATATACGTTGAAATGTACACCAACTGGAAACATACATAAAATAATCATAGAAACGTATAATATTTTATCTTACTTGTTTCAAAAATAAATTTACTCAAACGTAGAACAACCCAATCGAATTTATGCCGACAAGTCATCAAAATACGCACCTAAAAAATTAGATTTTTTAAAGTAAAATAACGAAAGGGGTAAACTAAAAAAATTTAGAAACCGAGGAGGTCAAAATGATAATTTATAAAGTTTTCAAACACGACAAATTAGTTCTTTAAAAAAGAAATTAACGAATGACAGTTATTGAAGAAAAAAAATGTAATTAGGTTAAATACGTATATTATATATGATAATGGGGTAAAGTTGAAATAATAGAAACGGAGGTTTAACTTGGAAAATAACGTAGTGGTCTAGTGGCCAAAATTGCCATGTTTGAAAGTTTGGGGGTAGCAAAAACCCCACTGACTTTACTATCTAAGATAGTACATAATATTTTGTTTATATCTGAAAAAATCTTCTCATCTCTAGTTTAGTTGTCCAAAGACCACATTAATTAAATACATATATATTATATGTACTTATGGGACCCACTAACTATTAAAAAAACAACCCCCCATTCTCTCTTTCTTTCTCTCTGCTTCTAGCCAAATGGAACACCGTGAACGACCTCCAAAAAACCGCCACCACCTGCAAACCTCCAAACCCCACACACGCAAGGAATAAGGGGTCGCCGGAGAATCGCATTGAACAAACAACAACATTGAAACAACAGTAAATAAGGAAATACTTTTACCTACGTCGCATTGAAAAAAACCCAATCAAAGGTAACCACTTTAAATCAAAAATATTATGCTAGAATGACTTTAATCTAAACCACTAATTTGATCCCCAATTTCAACCAGTGCAGCATAAATACAATTGATATACAATCTAAAGAAATCAAATAAAGTATAAAATAATCAGAATATCAATCAATTAAACCATAAAATTCCATGACTTTTGACTCAGAATAATCATGTGTTATTCAGAATGTTTTGAATCAAAATAATAACCAATATTGATGAATCCAAACTTGCAAATCGCCGAATATAAGGGGTTGTCGGAAAATAGAGGAGACCAAAAAAACCTGTGTACGCGTCACCATTACAAGGCTGTTGGAAAAAGCCCAACCCGTCGGAGTCAATTCGGTCACAACGGTGAAGGTGGGGGTTGAGATGCAGGTTAGGGTTGAGGTGCTCGGAGATGGTACCAGGAAAGACTGTAAAGTGGTGCACAATGAAGGTGGGGTCTTGACGCTAGTGCATGGTGAAGGTGGTGATCGGTGATGTTGTAGTCTGAGTTGAGGGTGGTCAGGTAATGGTGGATCTGAAGAAGGGAAAGAAAGGGGTGGGTAGCGATTTAAATAATTAATTATATTTTTATGTTTTATTTATTAGTAAGGGTATTTTTGTCGTTTCACACCTACTTAATTGAGAAAATTAACCCAATTCATGTTAGGGACTATCCAAAAACAAGTGTGCAAAAGTTTGCACTATAGTGAAATTTTGGCAAACCACATAAACTATCCGGACATTTTTCTCTTAATTTAAATATGGTTTGTTATAAAAAATATATATATATATTAAAAAAATTAACATGTTATGTGATTATCAGTGACTATGTTTCCCGCCCAATCATGCGACCACCCCTTAATATACATATTTTCTTTGAAACGCGATCTTTTAATCATGTCATCCACTTGAACCCAAACTTAAACCTGAGTGTTATAAATTTATGTCATAGTCGTTTATGTAGACTACTAATTAACTCGGAAAATAAGATATTTTATTTAAATAATCATTAAAAATTATCATAACAAGTATATAACTTTTAACCTCATTAGCTTTATTTTTTTGAAAATATTTTAAAGATAAGAATGATAGACTCAAGGAAATTTCATCCGGAATTCATGTAATTTTCGTAAGGCTATAATTAATGTCAGGTGATAGTTATCCGCTAAAATCTAGGAAAATCAACCTTGTGCATACGAAAATATTTAGGTAATCTCCACTTATAAATAAGCAGTTTCAATATTAATACCATCTGTTAATATTCACGCTAAGTACGTTTAATAACTTGTGCTCCAAGATATCGAGAGAAAGGTGATCACATTAGTCCCTCTGCGACACAAGTAGCAATGTTGTTCGATGATGGTGAGCCTGCTTATACAACTCGTATGATGGAATACGAAACGAATAATGAATTGGTAACCGGTGTTATTTCCTTGGATGGATCTCAAGTGATGGATCATGAAACGCGTGTAATGATTAATAGTTATATAATGAACTATCATGAGTCTCTTCGTGCAGATGACTCGTCCGAGGAAAGGATTGATCAGGAACATTCGGTCAAGATTTTGGGAAAGAGTGATGAGGAGAAAGAAGAAGAGGACGTTTGTGCGATTTGTCTGCAAGAATTTGAGATGGGTGAGACGTGTGCGGCACTCGAATGCGAACACAGGTATCATCTAGGATGCCTTGAGAAATGGTTGCAGCAGAGGAACAATTGTCCGATTTGTAGGGCTAAAGTTTTTCCTTTTTTGAGTAAGATTTGTATGGTTAGGGTGGGCTCTTGATTCCAAAACTACATTCGTGTGCGAATTTGTAGGTCTATAGCATAGTTTCTGATCAAAGATGTATTGGTTAATGTGTCGTGTTTATAAATTGCATATAATTGGTCAATACTATATTTTGGTGAATCCAAACTGAAATTGGATTGTTATTAATGAATGGAAGTTTATTGTTTACTGATATGGTATACGAAGTTTAGGGAAAACATCAAAGTGTTTTTCTACACATTTGGAAATCATTTGATGTCTCCAATAGGTCAGCAGACCCAAAAACTTTTTTTCCTGTGAAAATTCTTTAAAGATTTTAGGCCCCTATCTATATAAAAAAATTGGTTCATAGTGGGTCAGGTCGGGGCGGGTCATGTAAAACATGTAAACATAAACAAACAACGTTGCAGAGCGGGTCGAATCAGATCAAGTTGGGTTGGGTCAATTTCAGTTTTCAAACAATCAAACCTTATTTCCTAATTTTCTATCACATTAACAAACAAGTTTCAAGTAAAACAATAAACAACATAAAAACTCATAATTAGTAAGTAAAGTAAACAACAAAAAACCATTAAAGTTCAAACTCTCCTTATTTCTTTCTCCTAATCATTAAATATAACAACAAAAAAAATCTTATCTCAAACATAACTTGGTCATTAATGTTGATTAATTTTCAAACATTTAAGCACTAGCTTTAAATGTTGATTAGTAATCATTTAAACAAAAAAACTTAAAATAAAACAACAAAACCATTAACTACAGGTCTAGAAACCACTCAAAAAACATAAAAAAAATATATATATATCAAACCCTTATACATTTATATTTTCTCCTAATCATCACATAAAACAACAAAAAACAATCAATAAAGAAAGAAAGAGTACCCGTTCTAAGTCGGAATTCCGGCGTAATAATGTTCGGAACGGCCGGAATTTTGAATTTTCCAGCCAAAAAACTCGTCCGATCGTGAGTCGCTGTAGACTGTAGTCGTTGGCCGTCTTTTTTAGAGTGAGATTTGGAATTCGAATGGGTCATGGGTGTGTTGGTTTGGGTTATTTTATTTAGTTCAAAATCTTTGGGCTTGAGTTTGCGCTTGGGAGTTGGGTTCATCCAAACTGAAATTGGATTGTTATTAATGAATGGGACTTTATTGTTTATTTGTAAGGGATTATAAACTTTAGGGCAGTGACGGACCCAGTAATTATTTGCTAAGGTACGGATGAAATGGTTCAAGCATATTTTTAAAGGGTGCAGTCAGGTTTTTTGCTAAAAAATACACTATTTTTTTTCAAAAGGTACGCCTGCCCACCCAGGCAGACAATTAGGTCCGCCGCTGGTTTAGGGAAAACAAGTGTAGTCACTCATAATTTATAGGGAGCAAAACTTCCTAATCAACATCAAAGAAATGTTTTTTTCTACACATTATGACATTATGTATGCGGTTTAACCCCAAAACCGATTGATGTCTCCAATAGGTTAGCAGGGCCGCCGATGAGTAGGGGCATAGTGGGCCCAGAGCCCATTTCCCCGAGAGCCCAAAGTTCTGTCTATATAATGTACATATAGCATATAATTAAATTAGTTTAGACCCAATATTGTGGTAAATCAAATACATGTTACGAATTGATGGTGGGTTGATAAAGGAATAATATAAACATCGTTACCAAGGGTCGTCTAGAGGGTAATTATGTAGGGTGTGCCACCGAAAAGAACTCAAAAATTATTTTCTTTCATCATATCAATATAGAAAATATTAACAATCTTAAATGAAACATTAACAAACTCTAAATGGTTCTATGCTTACTTGTCAATACAGGGGTTTCTGGTTCGAGAGATGACAACATTTTGTTTCTATGATTTTATTTTGTTTTCATTTGTTCAAGTTTGGGGGTCCTAAAGCCCAAACATAGAGAATAAAAAATGTTCTATAAATATTGAGTTTGTAGCACAATATATATTCATATTCATTTGTAATTGTAGACCCAATAATCTATTTACTGGCTCCTAATGTTATTTATGTGGGTATATCTATCAAGAGAGTTTTTTTCTGGGTAAGTTTATTGATATTTCTTTGTTAAATTAAGTTTGATCTTGAATAATAACTTGATTTTAGCTTATTTGATGTGATCAAAAATTTAGATTAAGATGAACAAAATATATAATTAGATTTCTAGTCGTTTTCCTCCACCAAGTATTTCATATTTCATTGGATTCTATACTTGCATTTTTTTAGAATAAAACTCGTGATCATTTTATTTTGCTCGGTTATTCGATCATAATTAAAATTAAAGGACTTGCCAACTTCCAATTCTGAAATTACTCTAATTTAACTTTTAGGACAATAGGAGATGTAGCAAATCCAAAGTCGTAAAACCAAAAAAAAAAGACAAAATTACTTTAAGTCAACATGTGGTTAACGACTCCGTCATGTATCATATTATTTATCCTCCATTACTAGATTAAAGTTTAGAGTATACGTAAATTTAGTCTGGAATCCTAACACTAACACTGTGTTTCCGAGTCTCATAAAATGAGGGGGATGAATTAAGAGAGAAAAGAAAGGAAAATATATGATTTTTTTTTCGTTTTCTCGAGTAAAAAAAAAGAGAAAAAATCAAGCATTTTATGTGTTCTCGAGTTAGGAGGAAATAAAATAACTAAACAATTTTACCGTTATACCCTTTAAACATGAAACATTTTAATTAGATATGAGGGTAATTTAGTAATTGATAAGATTTTCTCTCCTAATCTCTCCGATTTGGGAGGATAAATATATGTACAAATTTTCTTCCCTTTCCCTCCCTTCTATCCTTAAAAAATCTCGGGAACATGGTTTTTCCATATTTTCATCTTTTTCCTTTCCCCTCCTTTTATTAAATGTGACTCGGTTTAATTAACTAATCGTTAAACTGAGATAAACAAGAAAGATAATTGGATCACTGGAGACTGAATTGTGATTGTTTTAAAATGGTATGATAACATGGGTACCATAAGCTTACAGCAACTCTTCACAAACATATTTTATGTTTACCATAGGAAGAAATCAATATATATTATAGGCACATAAGGTTACCTGACATCTATAACCTAATGGGAGACAGAATGTTGATTTTAAATGGTGAATTTTATAAAGTAAAAATTTTATTAACAGGAATTCATCTAATAAGAAGCTGAAGCTAAGATAGAATGAGGCACAATTACGATCGACCCAGAAAAACGACTCCTAAATGCAAGTACAGGACCAGAATAGAAACACACGAGAATAAACCACATAAACCGAAACAATAAAAAAGATCCAAGGGGAACGAGACGAGAACAAACTCCCATAGACCAATCCAACCCTTTGCACCATACCTAATTGACGTCTTGCAACTTCAAACGCCCGCATAATATACCGTTTCTGTCGCTCCTAACTGTAACTCCCTCCTGTAAAGCATCGGTTAAAAGAATACTAATTTTTTTCGTTTTCAAAAGTGCTTCATATCTTTAAATCCACATGGAATGATGATTAAAGTAGTACTAAACTAGTGTGTTGTCTTTGTTGTGAATGTTTAGGGTATCGTCTTGTGTGCATGGACGGGGATCTACTATATAAGATGAGGGGTCAACCAATCCCTCATACTATATAAGAATACTTTTTTATACGTATCAATTTATATTGATCAAACTGATGCTTGGTTCAGTAAACCGATGATGATTCAGTTAAATCCGGACATTCCAATATTTTTAAAACATTAGTTTTAACCATTTAACATTCTTGCATTACTTTTCAACCATACGTGGGTTAAAAAAAAAAAAAAACCCTTGTACAAGAAACTAACTTTGATAACTCTCTTTTAGCCCTTAGCTTTCTTCTTTTACCTTTTGCATAACCTTTTCTTTTAACAAATTTAAAACTTGAATATTCATCTATTTACGCATTATAAATGTGAGTTTTCAACTTTTCGTTGTAGTTCCTATCAATTTTTTTTAATGCACAATATATCATGCCTTGACAAGGAGACGTGAGTATAATATTTCCTCAAATTGATATAACATTAGTACGTAAATTATACATGTTCCTTTAAAAGTATATAATATTTATGAAATATAAGAAGATTTTTTTTACTATTGACTTATTATGAATAATCTCATGTTAATACTCTTCCGAACTCTCTTTATTATTCTTCTTAGTTACTTCCTGTACATTAAACATGAAAAAAAAAAAATTTGTTTGAGTGAGTTTGATTCATCTTTTCACATTCTCATACCAGTAACCAAAACCATATGAAACTTCATCTTAAAATATTGATACGCCAATCTCCAATCTAGTGGATTTTTTTTTTTACTTTGGATTATCAATTCGGTCTCTGGAATCACACCCTTATTTAGTTTGCTGATAGAGTTATTTATAGAGTAAAGATCTTGTACAAACAAGCGTATCGTACAAAATGTATGAATAAGGTGGAAAGGTAAAAAATACGGTGATATTTTCGTAATTTTCAAAATTACTCTATAACTGTATTTATTCATAGAGTAATTAGCAAAATTACTCTACAAGTGCATTAAACTACATAAAATTCAAAATTACTTACATGTGATCATAATTACTCCACTAGTTTATCATATTAACATAACATACACAATTACTCTACAAGTTTATAAAAAAACCTACAATTCAAAATTACTCTAAAAGTGTCTCATAATTACTTGACGAGGTGTGACCCGGACCGGACGACCCGGACCAGTCATTACCTATTATTTTATTATAAATGATTAATTACACTCACGTTTATAGAATGTTTCATTTTGCATGGATAAACTAACTAACCGAATCCCCAACTTATCGGATTATCTTCTAACTTAAGGGAAACCCTAATTATAAACTATAAATAGAGGTAAACGTCAAAGGTATGGCATATACTCTCTCTCTCTATAACTTTTCTTACTCCCAAATACTGAGACTTATTCTCACGTCAGAGGGTGGTTATAGGAATAACTCCATTCCTGTAACGAGGCCTAACGGTGTTCTGTTTTGCAGTTGGCAGTTCGGATCGTTAAGAGTAGGAATATCCATTGGAGCTTAACCGTTGAGGTCTGTGTTTCTTCATTGGCGCCATCCGTGGGACGCTTAACGGTAGCACCAGATATTCTGTACCCAATGGCAAGTGGTCAGAACATGTCAACAACAGCAATAGACCCAATAATGATATCCAATCATTCGCCGTCTACAATAATCTCCATAATTACTACAACTTCTGTGACTCTAGCAATAACCAGGTCCCTTAACCCGAAATTCGAAGAGGAGTTTCCACCGGGTTTTCAGGCAACCCCGGCCGTCACCCATGGATCGACATCGGGACACTCCCTCTCGTACCCTGTATGGCAACATAGGCGAGCAGATTCAACCGCGACAACTTCTGCCACCTCTGCCTCCGTATCATCCTTACCCACACATACAGCTCACCATAATACCAGACCATTGGGCTCAGCAGCGCTCACCGCGGTGCTCACTTACCCAATGCCACCATTGTATTCAGCGGCCATCACCGCAGCACTATCAACACCACCCCACCATCTAGTAGTCATGCCCGCAGGGGTCCTGAAGCTCCCATCACGCTAGGGAATCAGTCTTACTTCCCGAGTTATTACTATGCACCCCCTTACGGGTATATGTCACCGTACCCAAACCAATCTTATTCTTCTCACGTGTCGACACAGGGTTATATTCAATAGTCGCCGTCTGCGGCTTTCATGCCGCCTTGGTGGTCGTTCCCAGCCCCGAACCAAACATATAGTCAGACCCTGCCTACGGCGGAACCTGTTTACAACAGGGGGAACACTTCAAGACCTTGTCTTACGCATACAGAGGCCCCGAGCACTCAGCCCTTCCTTGTGACATCCCAAACGCCCTCGGTCAAAGGGGCAGTTTGGATGGGGCGTATCAGCATATGCAGCCCATAGATTTGGAAGATGATGAGCTCACCCAGCCCTATAGGCCGGCGGATGCCACGTTTAAGTCAAAGTTTACCAAAAGAATCGCGGAGGCCCCGATTAAGGAGAAACCCAAGATGCCTCAAACGGTAGGAAAATATGATGGAACCAGCGACCCTGACGATCATTTGAACCTGTTCAAGAGCGTCGGGGAGGTAGCGTGTTGGCCAATGCCTCTCTGTTCTAAAATGTTCGTTCAGATATTAGTAGGGGCAGCGCGTGTTTGGTGGGATGGCCTACTAGTTGGAGAAATTGACAACTTCGAGGATCTAGTATCCAAGTTTCAGTTACAGTTTAGTCAGCAGAGACGACATACAAAAGACAGAAATGAGCTTCTCCACATCTGTCGGCGAGATAACGAGACGGTAGAAAGTTTCATAGTCAGGTTCAATAAAGAAAGCCTGGCGATCCCAGGAATAACCAACGACCTGGCTTGTGGTGCATTCTTACAGGGGTAAACGTTGACGAATTGTTGAGGACGCTATATGGAAGGGACGGTGTACCCTCAACAATTGATGAGATCTTGAGAACCGCCAAAGTTTATGTAATACAAGAAAAAACGATAGCCGCCAGTCACACCACAAACAGGAAAAAGGAGGCCCATAAAAACCAGGAAGACAGGGATCAGCGAAACTCTAAAGGTAAAAACAGAGGGGATAGGTTCCAAAAACGACCGGTCAGACTCACGGTACGACAAGGCCAAGATCCGACTATCCCACCTTGAGTAAAACGCCTGCTGAAATCCTTGCCTCTGAGAACTTAAAGCTCAACCCTCCAAAGTCGTTGAAGGATTCACCCAATAGAGACGCAAGCAAATACTCGAATACCACTAAGGCAACGGTCACGACACTAATGACTGCTATCAGCTAAAGAAGCAGATCGAATATTACATGAAAACAGGGAAGCTGGCTCACCTGGTTCGTGACATAAAGCAGGGGCCTTCCCCTAACAAGGATGATGTTGAGAAGGGGGCTGGCAAAAGACAGCGGGAGTTGAGCATGGTATACGTTGACAAGGAAAAAGGTGTAAAACGGAGTTTCTCCGGGCTTGAACCCTGGATGTTGGAAACTTTGATGGTCGAACCGCGTACTGAGGATTCTACCCTCACTACTGATCCCCTCAACATATCAGCCGCGGTGGGCGATTACAACATGAGAAGAATACTAGTTGATACCGGAAGTTCGGAAGACATTATATATGAACATTGCTACAACAGAATGCAGCCCAAAGACAAAAAGCTGCTTGAACCGGTGCACGCCCCTATAAAAGGGTTCACCAGGGAGAAAGTTGACCTAATCGGCCAAATCACTTTCCCGGTAACGTTTGGCCCAGCGCCGCGCAAAAAGACCATACTCCTCACTTTTCTTGTTGTTCGTGCCGAGTCATACCACAATGCCATCATTAGAAGGTATACTTTAGGAAAATTGGACGCCATAGTATCCACGGTATGAGGTTTTATGAAATTCCCCACGCCAAGGGGTATAGCCACGTTACACCGGGATAGGGTAGGCGAAGTTCTTGACACTAAAAGATGCCGACAGGGACCCACCGGAGCAATCGGTCCAGAAAGATGGGTTCTAAGCACACGCCATCCTGATCAGACGGTCATAATCGGAGATACCCTATCTCCTGAAACCAAAAGCAGCCTAAAGCATTTGAAAAGACGGAACACTGACGTATTTGCTTTCAAGCATTCTGATATGACCGGGGTACCCCGGGATAGCACAAATTAGCCACCTTTCCAGGAATCAAACCGGTGGCTCAGGGGAAGCGAAGCATGGCCCCTGACCGAAGAGAGGCTATGATCAAAAAAGTACCAAAATTGGTTGAGGCAGGAATTTTACGAGAAATGAAATATCACCCTTGGGTATCTAACACTATGATGGTCAAAAAGCCTGATGGCTCATGGCGGATGTGCATCCACTTCAAAGATTTAAACAAGGCTTGTCCAAAAAACGCATACCCATTGCCCGAAATGGATTTTAAAGTCGACTCATTGGTTCCTTTCCGATACAAATGTTTCTTAGATGCCTACAAGGGTTATCATCAGATCAAGATGTCAAGAGAGGACGAAGAAAAAACAGCGTTTCACACCGATATAGGCATTTTCTGTTACACCAAAATGCCTTTCGGTTTGCGCAATGCCGGGGCCACCTATCAGCGACTCATGGACCAGGCTTTCGAGAAGCAGACTGGCCGAAATTTGGAAGTATACGTCGATGATTTGGTCATCAAGAGCAGGGAAGAGAAACAGATGTTGGAGGACATCGAAGAGACCTTCCGTAAATTACGAGAATACAACATAAAGCTGAACCCCAAAAAATGTTCATTCGGGGTGGAAGAAGGAAAGTTCCTAGGGGTGGTGGTCACCTGGGATAGCTTCAAAGCTAACCCGGAGAAAGTAACAGCAATAACATGAATCCCATCACCCAGGACCTTAAAAGAAGCACAAATGCTGAATGGGTGTTTGGTTGCTATTAACAGGTACCTAGTAAGACACGCTAAGAGATCCTTACCATTCATAAAGACATTAAAGGAATGTCTCAACAAAAGCAACTTCACATGGACCAGGGAAGCAGAAGAAGCATTACAAGACATGAAGCGGTTCATTGAAGAACTCTCCACGCTAACAACACCGTATCCAAAAGAACTCTTGAAAATGTACTTGGCAGCGGCTCATAACGCCGTCAGTGCAGTACTAATGGTGGAAAGAAACGGCAAACAAACGCCCATATACTACATTGGCTGGGTACTGGCGGGTCCTGAAACGCGGTATCCAACTCTGGAAAAGCTAGTACTAGCATTGGTTCACACCACCAGGCGCCTCAGAAGGTATTTACAGGGCCACCGGGTGCAAATCCTCACCAACTACCCCCTACAGCAAAATCTCCACAAACCTGAAATTTTAGGAAGACTAGCTAAGTGGGCAGTCGAGCTAGGGGCCCTAATCATTGAATATCAGAAACGAACCGCCATCAAAGGGCAAGTGATCGCCGATTTCTTAGCAAAAATACCTGAGGGTGAAGTGATTCAGGATCCAGCAATCGATAACACGGCGGAGTCTAGTTCGTCCATGCGAACTTGGAAATTGTACACAGATGGATCCTCAAGCGGAAAGGGTGTAGGCGCGGGTCTCATGTTCATAAGTCCAGACGAAATTAAGTTAATGTATGCTTTGCGCTTCGACTTTGAATGTTCCAACAATGAGTCAGAATACGAAGCGCTGCTGGCAGGCCTAAGGATGGCTCAATCTATGGGGCGACAAAGGTAGATGCTTATGTTGACTCACTGCTGGTCAATAATCAAGTAAATGAGACATACGAGGTCAAAGATAAGACGATGGCGAAATACCTGGCTAAAACCAAGGAACTCATCGCTTCATTCGAAAGCGTCACACTCAACCATGTTCACTGTGGAAGAAATCAGATAGCCAATGCCTTGAGCAAGTTGGCTACATCCGGAATGGAAAAGGAGGTAAAGGTTGAAACGCTCCAGTCCCCATCGATTGAACACCAAGGGGTATCCGCGGTCACGGCGGAAGAACCCGGTTGTTACACCCCTATCTTGAAATTTCTCACAAAAGGAGAACTACCGCCCACTAGGGGCGACGCCAAGAAGATGCAAACGAAGGCCTTACAATATGAGGTGCAAAACGGTATCCTGTACAGAAATTCATACCTGGTACCGCTACTACGCTGCGTGTCGCCATCTGAGGCCATGTACCTGATCAAAGAAATACAGCCGACATGTGTGGTATTCACGTTAGCCCCCGGGCAATCGTTGCAAAAATTCACAATGCCGGGTACTATTGGCCGGGGATGCACGAAGATGCGGTGGTGGAACTCAGAAGATGCCGCAGTTGTCAGAAATATGCACCACAAACGCTTCGCCCCAAGAATAACCTGTTCCCAGTAACAGCGGCATAGCCTTTTCAAAAGTGGGCGATAGACATCGTGGGACCATTCCTGCCGGCCGCTGGGAAGCTAAAGTACCTGATTGTAGCAATCGATTATTTCACTAAGTGGGTCGAAGCAAAACCATTGGCCAAAATAACAGCAGAAAACGCCAAAACATTTCTATGGGAACTCATTATCTGCCGATTTGGACTCCTGCTTTACCTTGTCAGCGATAACGGACGCAATTCACAGACAGTGTCCTGCAAGACTGGTGTGCGGAACTGCATATCCAGCAAATTTTCACGTTAGATGCACATCCACAGGGGAACGGCCAAGTGGAAAGGGCAAACAGAAGTCTGTTGGATGGGATCAAAAGAAGGCTGGGCTACGAAGGCAGTTCTTGGGTTGAAAAATTGCAAAATGTCCTTTGGGCACACCGAACTATGCCCAAGACAAGCAACAACGAAACCCCATTTAGCCTCACTTACGGCACGGAGGCAATGATACCGGTAGAGGTGGGGCTACCTTCTCTAAGTTGCCTAAAAATGGAGGATGATAATGATAGGCTCTTGTGGGAGGGTCTGGATTTGCTGGAAGAAAGGCGTGAAGCAGCTGCCATATGCGAAGCAAAATACAAGAAAGCCTTGGAGAAATATTACAATCAGCGTGTGGCTAAGCAAACCTTCAGGGAAGGCGATTATGTCATGCGGGACAACGAGGCAAGTAGGGCGGAACCTGTCACACACCCCGACCCGCAGTGGAAAAGGTGATCGGGGCATGATTGGGTTATCATCAAAGCTCATGACATTTATTTTAACGTTTCATATTCATTAATACACTTTAATGGAAAATTACAATCAATATTACAACATGTCCTAAATATCAATCTAGGCTTCATTGTTTTCTTCTAAGGTATTTCCTATGTTTTTCTTGCTTCATCCTGTTCACCTGTATCATGTATAAAAAGGGTTTTTGGATCAACAAAAAGTTGGCGAGTGAATCCTATGGAAAACATTTGAACAAGTTTATTTAATTGATTATAAAATAAGTGCACAACCACACATGAGTAAAAATAGATGTAAACTTATTCACCAATCAATTTAATAATAAACAATACACACATGAACAATAATGGATCGTTTAGAGGCACGCGTTGCTCAACTCGTCTCTCACGAGGAACTGATGGGCCTAATGAATGAATTGCATAAACTTGACAATATGAAATACATAACTACAAACAATATAAACTCAATAATACACACATGAACAATAATGGATCGTTTAGAGGCACGCGTTGCTCAACTCGTCTCTCACGAGGAACTGATGGGCCTAATGAATGAATTGCATAAACTTGACAATATGAAATACATAACTACAAACAATATAAACTCAATAATACACACATGAACAATAATGGATTTGTTTTGAGGCACGCGTTGTTCAACTCATCTCCCACGAGGAACTGATGGGCTTAATGAATGACTTTCATATAAGTTGACAAAATGAAATACATAACCACAACAATATAAAAAATCTAAGTTTAGATCACAATATGGTATGGCACAAGTTTAAATAAACGAGTTAATTATTTTGTGACACATGACACACCCCAAAACGTGTAATTAAAAAGGGGGAGTTGTAAGATTCACTCACAGTGGTGCGTTCGGTTGATGATGTTGAATGCACGCGAAGTGGTTTTAACCACGAGTGAAATTAACCTAGATAATGGCATAATGTTTCGGTAAGTAAACGGATTTTATTAATCCATTTTAGTAGGATTGTTGGGTGTATTTTTGTGAGTTTAAGGCTATTTTCTAACCTTAAAAATGTTATTTTTAAGTATTTTTAATTGATTTTTAATTAAAATAAATAAATAAAAATAATAAAAAATGTTGACTTTTTTGACCGTTGACCGTTGACCTTTGACCTTTGACCTTGACTGTTTGACCGGTTCGTATGCGTGTAAGTGTGCGCTGAGTGAGGCTCGAACCCGAGACCTCCCGTACGCGTGCACGCAGCTCTACCAACTGAGCTACGTGTCTAACCCGAAATATTTCTGTTTTTAATTATATTTATATATTAATTAGATTAATCCGAAAATCAACTTATTTCTAAAAAGATTTTAATCAGTGACTCGGTGCGCTCCACAGGTCCCGAACCCGGGACCTGTGGTTTAGGTTAACACACAGTCCACCGCTGGACTGTGTGTTTAACTTGTTATATAACCTGACTTTTATTATACTTATATACAATTAAATAATTTCAGTTCCGCCTTATTTAAAAAGGTTGGATAATTGTCCGGACCGGTGCGGTAGCCCGGACTCGAACTCGTGTGCTGTGATTAAACATTCACACAGTCCACCACTGGACTGTGTGTCTAACTTGGTTATTTTTCTGGTTTTTATTAAACTTAACATTTAACAGCGGTGACTCCGGTTCGGTTAAAAAAAACATTTTTATTAAAGCAAGCATGCGTGGAACAAGATTCGAACACGAGACGTTTACGTGTTTAATGTGCACACAGTCCACCGCTGGACTGTGTGTCTAACCCGAGTTATAACTTGAATTAAATTAAACTTATAGACAACGGACACTTCGTCTTCTTCGTTAGATTTTAACCAGAATCGGAAGTCCGACTGGTTCGAAGATTAAATCATGTTCGTTAGTGTCTGATGGTTAATTACATGTGAGATTAAATAAAAAGAATGAAGGATTAAGCGTAAGGTATACCGACTGGACTTCTCTGTTTCTCCGGCAGAACTCCGGTGACAGCAAAAGATTCCGGCGTCGTGTGTCTTGCGGCAGAGAGTCTTCAGCAAGCTTGAAAAGGATGTGGGTGACTTCGGTATAAGCTCAGGGGGTTCAGTAAGGCTCAGAAGTGAAGGGCTCGGTTTTCCGGTGAGGTGCAGAACTTTTCCGGCGAGTGGAATTACGTCGGGTAAAGGTGCGGTTTTGAGCGAAAAAGCTTGCAGAGGTTTGAGGGGGTATTTATAAGGCAGGTCATCGATGAATTTGGTCCGATTTCCGACTTGATTCGTCGGTTAGAAATTCTCCGGTGGTTATAGCTTGTGTCGGGGGTTCAGGCGTCGGTTATAACCGATGTAGTGTTTAAGGTTTACGTTATAACTGAAGTAACCGTCCAATCTCGCGAGATCGCCGGGATTTCCGACGACTGCATTTGGGCGCGCCGATTTTGAATTCGAGAATTATAATATGTATTAATTGTTTCCATTAATTAACAAGGAATACAAGTGGCGCAGTGGTTGAGTGTGTGTGTGTTAAGTCGTTGACCCGGCTGACTGACCCGGGTTCGAAACCCGGCAAAGCCATTTTATTTTTATTTCATTATTTTTAACCGTTTTTCAAAAACAAATTATATATTCCAATATACTTATTAATTATGTATCGTTTAAAATTATTTTGGGCATTAAATTCGCAACGAAATTTTTAAACTGATTGTTCGGTTAATAAACGGAGCGAGTTTGGTAAAATCCGTTTTTGACAGATGTTACAGAACCCACAGGCAAGTTGGGGCCCAACTGGGAAGGTCCTTACATTGTCCAAGAGGATCTAGGCAAGTGAGCATATCGCCTATCCAGACTAGACGGTTCGGCAGTCCCGCGCAGCTGGAACGCTGCCCAATTAAAGAAGTGTTACATGTAGACTTCCACCCCTAACGGCGGAATAGACATTAGTAATACATCATACACGATGTCTTTTTCTTTTGTCATTCATTAATAAAAGAGATTCCTTTATATTCTTTTTGTCATCCACACACACAAAATATTACCACCGCATTTGAACTGCATATCCCGGTAAACAGTAACTCTGGTACGAAATATTTTTCATAACATCAAAGTTAGATAATCAAACTTATACAGCGCTAGGTGTCTTGGTAATAGATGCATCAACCACTACAAAAGATAGGAATTTTGGTAATAAATACATACAACTATCAAACAAAACCAAGTACTTGTCCCGGGTTGACAAAAAACAACATACAGGAATATCAAAAAACGAACATGTTCTAGTTAATTACAAGTCGGCAAACATTGCCAACACCTCTACAGGGGTGTGCAATGCCTCGCCATGCCACTCCAAAGGATGAGGATCCACAATCAAATCCTCATTGTTTTCAGCACTAACCGGAGCAGCCACCATCTCTTGAGCACCGGTTAGGTTTATCCGGCAAGACCCACCACAGCGTCGCTGGTACACTATACTACATCGACCAGATAGCTCTGGAGGAAACAATTGCGTCAAGGCATCAGCATTCAGCGAGATAATAGCCGATGACTTGAATGCAACAAGCACCTCGACAACCGGGAAGATATCATCATCAATGTCTTCACCGAATAGGCCAGGATATGACACAGTATCAGAAAAATAGACCAAACCGGGCCCCTTACATTCTGGCACCTTGCTGGGTATCTTATCTTGCAGGCAAAGCAATGCGTCAGCCGCATCAAGAACTCACAAAACATCGGAAACTTCCCGTGAACAATACTCATCACTCATGTTGTACTTACCAAATTTAGTAAAAAACATGATATTGATATATAAAGGCTGAATTAGCCAAGATAGTGATGACGAAAGTAAGTATTAGTGGGTTGTACGAAGTTGTGATGATTACATGTCAAATCGCCACATTGAAACGGTGGCGCTGCCTTAATCATGTATTTCATTAATTGTCCCTGACAACATCAAGTACTAACACGCATCCCAACAAAATATAGTTTTTACAAAATATCAAAGTAACAACACAAAAAGGAAACAAGCAAAAACCTATTCTTCTCCTGTTTCATCCGCCACCTCCAGCATATGGCGTAACGATTCCACACCATCTTCGGTTATTTTGTTAGTCAAATCAGCATACGTCGGTAGTGGATCGTTATAAACCGCCTCCAAGGTATCCGCAATATCCGCTGTCAGCTGGCCTCCCTCCTTTTGGAATTCGGGGGTAACTTTATTCATTTGATGGCAGCTGACATACCCCTCATAAATGCCATCATGCTGACCCGACTTGTAAGCAGCGGTAGTCAAATGATCCAGAAGGGCAACAAAGGGCTCGGACTGGCGTAAATATTCAAAGACACCAACCAAGCCCCTGGATATCAACCAGTTCCTGTCACCCTGCAGACCAGCCAAGCGATTGTTTAAGCTATCCACCTCAGCGTTGGATTGGTCCAAAGCACTCTTCGTCTCCTTAAGACGAGCCTGCTGGGTGGAAGAAGTTTGAAGAAGTTGATTCTTTTCAGAGACAAAGGCGTCGCAGGTTTGTTGAAGCTCTCTAAGTTTAGCTTCACGCTTTTCAAGCTCAACCTGTCTGTCCCGGGCTTTGGCCTCAGACGCCGCCATCTCGAGCGTCAAATCCTGGTATCTCTCCTGCACCTGATAAACAAAATCGGTGTCAATACCGTACCTTTCCACCTCAGCGGATAGCTCAGATCTAGCCTTTTGGGCTTCATTCGCAGCTTTTTGTTCTAATTCTTTTTGAACAACCTGGGAACGGGAAATTATATGCTCTTTTTCCACAACATCACAGGCCCAGGCTATCCTCTCTTCAGCCAGGTTAGCAGTCACACGTTTCAAGTCATCTTCAGCTTTGTTTTTCTCGGACAAGAACCGGTCCTCCCTAACACCGACATCATAAAGTTGGCTTTCTAAACGGCCTTTTCATCCACCGACGCCGGATCTCAGCAAGCCTCCTGGGTCCACTAACAGCATCCACCATAGTCGTGTTCATTAGATACTCATTGTCCAGCCCCTCAATATATGCAGAATCGGCAGGCGGATATGCCTGTTCAACCCAATGATGCACAACCGGGGGAAACACAAGCCTGGATGATTCTGCAATCTTCCAATTAGGCTGATAGTGCTTATCTTGGGCAGTTGGATAGATACAGTGGGAAGATAAAGATCGTCGAACAAACATACCCCTTCATCAGAAAAGTTATCACTGGATCCCCCAGTCTCACTAATGATGGTTTCTTTGGCACTTGTTGACTCACCCCTGGCGGAAGTGGTAGGCCTATCTCCCCCAAACCCAGGAACGTCACCCTTGGGGGAATCAAACATTGAAGTAGGGGTAGAACTTGAAACCAATGGTTTCGAAGCAGGAGTGGTGGTAATCACAACGGATGTGGTAAACACAGGTGACAGCATAGAAGAGCCGACGGGAAGCACACTCGCCTGGGATCTAAGCTCAGCAAGGGACGCACTCTGAACGCCAATGTTGGGAGTACTGATTTCCGCAGAAGTCAGAGGTGTTGATGACCTACCTTCAACTGGGACTCAGCAAGAGCATCTGTATCAAAGAAAACGTCAAAAAAATAATTAAATAATAAAAAACAACATAGAAAGAGCCCAACATAAACAAATGCAGCCACATACCAGCATGTAATAACTGGGCAGTTTTGGTTACTTGAAAACTTGATAAAGACGCCATGGTTCTACGCCTTTTCGGAGAGGGGCCGAGGCTAACAACAGCAGGGGCGGAAGTAATAAACATACCCTTTGAGGTCGTAGATACACTAGCAGTCACGAGCGAAACAGTCACTTCAATGATGGCAGGTTTCTTACCAGACATCCTTATACGGGATGCTTTCTTTGTCACTCCAAGTGACACTTCACCCCCACTGCTAGGGGGAGGACTAACAACGTTAGCAGGTGAATCCGCTATGATGGCGGGAAGGAGGAAACGCTCAATATGAACCTTCAACACACTTGTTCCTTGCTCCCCAACCACGCGATCCGCGGATCTCAGTGCAGCGTTCCGAGGAGGATCCACAAAGTCAAACAGAGACCAATCACCTGTTTTTATCCAAATAATCAACATATCAGAATAAACATCGTTTGCAGATTTGCTACCAATACATCAACACTTACCGTTATCAAATCTTTGGAAGGCTGGGTACAGTCGGCTGTCACGCCACAACAAACTCATACCAACCAACAAGAGTGTACCTTCAGGAAACACATGGGACTCGGAGGGGTTTTGACTAAGCTTCTTGAACAAGGCATTCTCCAAGTATGTATCGGCTGAAGGACCTTCATCCTTATATTTTTCCTTTGGAGCCATCTCTCGCCAGTACATCTCTCCAGGGATGACGTTAGCATCTATAAAAAAGAATTTCTTTTTCCAATCCTTATCCCTGGAACTCGCAGGAACGCTCCTCAAACAAGACACGCCTATCTCCCGCTGATCAAAGGTGAAAAATGGGGATTTCCAGACAAGAATAAAGAAAGCCCTAAAAACCAAGATTTCAGGAATATGGCCCAACCCTAAGCAAGCAAATTCAAAATGACGAAGTTTCACCAACCCAAGGGGGTGAATCTGTGAGATGTGAATTTAGTATTGATGAAGAACATCTTTGCAAAATTTGGTAACGGGAAGCCGGAAGTTGTAGAACCTAAAAAAGTCACTAAACAGGGTGATTTTCCCCTCTTTCAAAGGGAACGTCGTATCTGTCTTCGACGGTAACACCGGATTCCATTCCGTCTTAATGTCGTACTCTTGTAGAAGGTTATTGAACGAGATCGTACCCCATTTTCAATAAAGAACGTCGGAATTAATTTCTGATTTGGAAGATTCGCCGAGTTTAGGAGACATTTTACCAAACTGGAAGTTGAATGGGGCACCACAGTGAAAGGAATTGATAAGAAGTGGAATAGTACACCTATTCATTAGAAAGATAAAAGCCTTTTTGAAATTCAAGAGGAAATGCCAATGGCTTGGCAATACGTGTCTGTCCAGGGTATGCATAACTTTCGTCCTAATGATGATCAGCTGCCACACCTTTTCACATCACAGCCATATTTTGAATGATGTTATACTCCCAATAAAAAAATATGTATTCGGTACATATTTTCACTTTTTTTAGTTGATGTCATGACTTTTATTTCATAACTTCGGACTGGGGGAACATGACGAGGTGTGACCCGGACCGGGCGACCCGGTCCAGTCATTACCTATTATCAAGGTTGGAGAACTCGCTAGTCGCTAGTCGGTCGGTGAGGTGGCGACTAGCGACTACTCGGGATTAATCGGATCGGAATTTTTATATGTATATTCTATTATTTTTATAAATATGTATATACATATATATATACTCACACATCCATATCAATTTAATTCTTAAAATGGTAAAAGTAGTTCAAAATTCAACCCAAGCTTACATATAAGTCACAATATAACAAGTCTTAAGTACTTAAAAATTCAAACATTAACATACTAGTTTCAAACATTAAGCATTTTACTACTGGTTGATTCTATAGATGCCATAAAAATTGTTGTCTGTCAAATAAATTTCCTAAACATAAATTATAACTTAACTACAAGACTATACCAATTGCATAAGAAACTAGAACTTAAAAATTATAATATGTTAGGCATAAGAAAACAACATCATGATGTGGTTCCAACGGGTTAATCGTTGGCCAAAGAAAATAGAGAGAAAACTGAATAGAAGTTTAGAGAGAAATATTGAGAATAATTCTTTTCATTCCTCATAAAACACTAAATACACAGGCCTTTTTATAGGCTTACAAAAGGAAGTTAACATATTCTAACCCAAAACTCAAGCTACTAACTAAAATGTGCATAAAAATAGGAAATCATGTAGATATGATAGACCCACAATGCCCTCTTGTGTGATGTATGGTCATGGTGCATGGGCACACGGACATGGGAACCATGATTAAACCATGGTACGTAACATTCCTCACCTCTTCGAAATGTCCTTGTCCTCGGACTGGCGTAAATATTCAAAGGCACCAACCAAGCCCCTGGATATCAACCAGTTCCTGTCACCCTGCAGACCAGCCAAGCGACTGTTTAAGCTATCCACCTCAGCTTTGGATTGGTCCAAAGCATTCTCCGTCTCCTCAAGACGAGCCAGCTGGTTGGAAGAAGTTTGAAGAAGTTGATTCTTTTCAGAGACAAGGGCGTCGCAGGTTTGTTGAAGCTCTCTAAGTTTAGCTTCACGCTCTTCACGCTCAACCTGTCTATCGCGGGCTTTGGCCTCAGATGCCGCCAACTCGAGCGTCAAATCCTGGTATCTCTCCTGTACCTGATAAACAAAATCGGTGTCAATACGGTACCTTTCCACCTCAGCGGATAGCTCAGATCTAGCCTTTTGGGCTTCATTCGCAGCTTTTTGTTCTAATTCTTTTTGAACGACCTGGGAACGGGAAATTATACGCTCTTTTTCCACAATATCACAGGCCCAGGCTATCCTCTCTTCAGCCAGGTTAGCAGTCACACGTTTCAAGTCATCTTCAGCTTTGTTTTTCTCGGATAAGAACCTGTCATCCCTAACACCGACATCATAAAGTTGGCTTTCTAAACGGCCCTTTTAATCCACCAGCTCTTGGATGGTCATACGCGCTTGGCGTAGTTCATTATTGTCATGCATCCACCGCCGCCGGATCTCAGCAAGCCTCCTGGGTCCACTAACAGCATCCACCATAGTCGTGTTCATTAGATGCTCATTGTCCAGCCCCTCAATATATGCGGACTCAGCAGGCGGATATGCATGTTCAACCCAATGATGCACAACCGGGGGAAACACAAGCCTGGATGATTCTGCAATCTTCCACTTAGGCTGATAACAACAGGGGCGGAAGTAATAAATGTACCCTTTGAGGCCGTAGATACACTAGCAGTCACGAGCAAAACAGTCACGTCAATGATGGTAGTTTTCTTACCAGACATACTTATACGGAATGCTTTCTTTGTCACTCCAGGGGACGTTTCACCCCACTACTGGGGGGAGGATTAACAATGTTAGCAGGTGAATCCGCTGTGATGGCGGGAAGGAGAAAACGCTCAATATGAACCTTCAACACATTTGTTCCTTGCTCCCCAACCACGTGATCCGCGGATCTCAATGTAGCGTTCCAGGGAGGATCCACAAAGTCAAACAGAGACCAATTGTAACATCCGTCAAAAACCGGATTTACCAAACCCGCTCCGTTTATTAACCGAACAATCAGTTAAAAATTTCGTTGCGTATTTATTGCCCAAAATAATTTTAAACGATACATAATTAATAAGTATATTGGAATATATAATTTGTTTTTGAAAAACTGTTAAAAATAATGACATAAAAATAAAAAAGCTGCTGCCGGGTTTCGAACCCGGGTCAGCCAGCGATTCAAACACAGCCTTAACACTTAACCATCCAACCACTGCGCCACTCATGTTTCTTGTTAAATATTGGAAACAATTAATACATAAAATAAATCTCGAATTCAAATAACGACGCGCCCAATTGCAGTCGTCGGAAATCCCGGCGATCTCGCGAGATTGGACGGTTTCTTCAGTTTTAACGTAAACATTAACCTCAACATCGGTTATAACCGACGTCTGAACCCGCGACGCAAGTCATAACCGCCGGAAAACGTAATGATTTTGAATCAAGTCTGAAATCCGACTCTATACATCTCGATTCCTCCCTATAAATTCACCCACAATCCACTGGTAGCCTTTTCGCTCAAAACCGCACCCTTTCTCGACGTAATTCCATTCGCCGGAAATCTTCTGCAACTCGCCGGAAAACCGAACCTTTCACTTCTATGCCTTACTCTAAACACTGAACATTCAGAACTCATACCGAAGCCACCCACATTCATCTCAAGCTCGTTGAAGACCCTCTGCCGCAAGACACACGTCGCCGGAATCATTTGCTGTCACCGGAGTTCTGCCGGAGAAACAGAGGAGTCCAGTTCGGTATACCTTACGCTTAATCTTTCATTCTTTTTACTTATCTCACCTGTAATTAATCATAACACACTAAAGAACATGATTAAAATCGTTGAACCAGTCAGTCACCGTGTCTGGTTAAGATTAACGAAGAAGACGAAGATTCAGTAGTATATAAGTTTAATTTAAATCAAGATATAACTCGGGTTAGACACACAGTCCAGCGGTGGACTGTGTGCACATTAAACACGCTTACGTCTCGAGTTCGATACATGTCCCACGCATACTCGCCTTAATAAAAATGTTCCTTTTTATTACTGAACCGGATTCATTTCGCATAGATGTTAAGTTTAATAAAAACCGGAATAATAACCAAGATAGACACACAGTCCAGTGGTGGACTGTGTGAATGTTTAAGCTCAGGTCACGAGTTCGAGTCCGGACTACCGCACCGGTCCGGACAATTATCAAACTTTTTAAATAAGGCAGAAATGAAATAATGAAGTTTGTATATAAGTATAATAAAAATATGATTATTTAACAAGTTAGACACACAGTCCAGCGGTGGACTGTGTGTTAACCCAAACCACAGGTCCCGGGTTCGAGACCTGTGGAGAGCACCGGTTCGACGCATTAAATCGTTTTTAAAAATAAATGATTTTCAGTTTAATTCAATTAGTATATAAATTTAATTAAAAACAGAAATATTTCGGGTTAGACACGTAGCTCAGTTGGTAGAGCTGCGTGCACGCGTACGGGAGGTCTCGGGTTCGAGCCTCACCCAGCGCATACATACACACATACGAACCGGTCAACAGTCAAAGTCAATGGTCAATGGTCAACGGTCAAAAAGTCAACATTTTTTTTATTATTTTTATTTATTTATTTTATTTAAAAATCAATTAAAAATACTTAAAATTAACATTTTTAAGGTTAGAAAATAGCCTTAAACTCACAAAAATACACCCAACAATCCTACTAAAATGGATTAGTAAAATCCGTTTACTTACCGAACCACTATGCCATTATCTAGGTTAATTTCACTCGTGGTTAAAACCAACTTCGCGTGCATTCAACATTATCAACCGAACGCACCCAATGTGAGTGAATCTTACAACTCCCCTTTTTAATTACACGTTTTGGGGTGTGTCATGTGTCACCAAAATTAACTCGTTTATTTAAAACTTGTGCCATACCATATTGTGACCTAAACTTAGATTGTATACATTGCTTGTAGTTATGTATTTCATTTTGTCAATTTATATGCAATTCATTCATTAGGCCCATCAGTTTCTCGTGGGAGACGAGTTGAGCAACGCGTGCCTCAAAACAAATCCATTATTGTTCGTGTGTGTATTATTTAGTTTATATTGTTTGTAGTTAGGTATTTCATATTGTCAAGTATAAGCAAATCATTCATTAGGCCCATCAGTTCCTCGTGAGAGACGAGTTGAGCAACGCGTGCCTCAAAACGATCCATTATTGTTCATGTGTGCATTATTTAATATTAATTGATTGGTGAATAAGTTTACATCTATTTTTACTCATGTGTGGTTGTGCACTTTATTTTATAATCAATTAAATAAACTTGTTCAAATGTTTTTCATAGGATTCACTCGCCAACTTTTTGTTGATCCAAAAACCCTTTTTACACATGATACAGGTGAACAGGATGAAGCAAGGAAAACATAGGAAATGCCTTAGAAGAAAACAATGAAGCCTAGTTTGATGTTAGGACATGATGTAATAATGATTGTATAATTCCCTTTAAAATTGTATTAATGAATATGAAACGTTATAATAAATGTCATGAGCTTTGATGATAACCCAATCATGCCCCGATCACCTTTTCCGCTGCGGGTCGGGGTGTGACAGATTGGTATCAGAGCCATGACTATAGGGATATAGGATAGGTTATTAGACCCTTAGAGCCTATACTATAGTTTGCCTAAATTTTAATTGTTTAGGTGGTTACATACAAACTTATGATATTTATTTGTTTCATATTTGTCTATACTTACAGTCAAACATACATACTTACATACACATTCATCATACATATTTCAATGTTCATACTTTTGTTATTCAAAGATTTTGTTGCAATTTTCAAATCTCATCAAAGTAAGTTCTGCGACGGGCATGTAGTAACTGGAAGGGTACAAGTACCGGTAGGCGGAACGTCCTGTCTAGGTTGGCATTCGTATAAATCCAATATAACGGACCAGTTTGCCTACCTGGGGACTAACGATGAGAGTACGAAGGACCTATTAGGCCAAAGCATGCCACACCAAACGTCGTTCGAACTAACCCCACTTTAAGGTGTCACCGTGTCTACACCTGGACACATTCCGAATCTCATACGTTATATACATATTTCTCGATTTTCTCCGGGTTTTAGTGTACGTAACCAGGCTAACACATGCGAACCATATGAAAAACCCGGTAATCATGGGGGCCCACATGATTACGAAGGTGAAGTATGGCGGCATGCAGGGCCTAATGACGAGCAAAGCCCAAGACATCCTATGGATGTAGTAGATTTATTTTTCTATAATTATTTTATGAATGTTCATTCCTAAATACGACCCATGATCCCAAAAACATCCAACTCATACTCATGATGCGTATTCCTTGTAGATGTCTTCTAGCCTCGCCCGTAGGAAGATGAGAGCAGGAAAAGCCCGTGAGCGCATGGCTGCCCTAATCGCTCAACAAATGGCTGCCGTAATACCCAACATTGTAATCTAAGTCCAACAAGCACTTACCGCTAATCCTGTCAATCAAGAAGATCAACACGTTATCAACCCTCCCCCAAATACCACTAAATGCACCTACAAGCATTTCAAATCAGGCGACCCTCCAAAATACGAAGGGACTGAAGGTGTCACCGCTCTCCTCCATTGGTTTGAAGAAATGGAGAACACTTTTCTGAATTGCGATTGCCCCGATGATCGCAAAGTGCGATATGCTACCGGTCGTTTATATGGAACAGCACTTACTTGGTGGAATACAGAGAAGGCCAAACGAGGTGTTGAAGATGCTATGACTTTAACTTGGGATGAATTGAAGGAAATCATGACCAGACGATTTTGCCCAATGAGGGAAATCAAGAAATTAGAAGATGAGTTTTATTCGTTGAAGCAAAAGAAAGGAGACCACACCACATACAACAAAAGATTCCTCGAGTTACATCAAATGGTTCCCAACTTGTTCACTCCCCTCTACCGTTTTATCGAGCACTACATTCGAGGTCTTCCGTCAAAGATTCAAGACTCTGTAATAAGTACCACGCCGGCAACTTTGGAAGCAGCAATGGAGCTAGCAACAGAGCTCACCGAGAACCGAATCCGGAACAAAGACTTCAAGGAGGAGAAGAAGAAGGATAAAGCATTGACTGAAACTTCAAACTCCACCCAAACCGAATCCCCTTCTCAACCCATTTCTAAGAGAAAAAGAGACGGGCAACTTTTCGCTACTATCCAACGTAATCAACCAATTTCACACGCCATACCCATCCAAGCTATCCCAATCACTCAAGTAGCACCTAACTCAACTTACCCAAATAAGAAACCATATCTTGGACCTCACCCTCGATGTAACACCTGTTTTTATCACCATCCCCTTACCTTACCTTGTCGACTATGTGCAACTTGTGGACGCTATGGTCATTTGAGCAAGGTTTGCCGCACCCCTCAAAACCAAATCTCTCCCCCTACTCAAAACATGACCCAAACCTATCATCAACCTCAATACCCCATGTTCCCATATGTTCGAGCTTGTTTCAATTGTGGCGACCCTACCCACTTTAGAAACACGTGCCCTCGTTTGGTTAACATCATAAATGCTCAAGCTCAATCAAACCCAGTTAACCAAGTAAATCAAGAAAACCCAATCACTAGGCCACCAGCAAGAGGAAGAGTTTTCAACATCAACGCCAATCCTGTCGAAGATAATGACGGCCCAAACGAAACCACCCAACTAGTCCTCTTCACCGGAAATCAAGATTCAACTCCAATCGTTTAGTTTTATTTTTTCTTTATGTTTTAGAATTACATAGAACCAATCATAACTTAAGGATAAAGCCAATGACAATTTGACAAGAATATGGTGGATACGCTGCTGGTACTTCCTATATATAAGTATTCTTGCCAAAGGATCGGAGGCATTATCTGGCGGTTATTATAGATTCCATGTATAAACTGTTTGAGTGATTATTGTTTATTATTTTCAGTACATGCAATACGATCGGCTCCGTCTGATTGAGCCTTGATCGCAAAGACATTTTTTATTTTCAGTATATGCAATACGATCGGCTCCGTTTGATTGAGCCTTGATCGCACAGACATTTTTCATTTTCAGTACATGCAATACGATCGGCTCCGTTTGATTGAGCCTTGATCGCACAGACATTTTTCATTTTCAGTATTTTGTGTTTGTTGTGTTTGTTGTAGAGTCACATAGAACTAATCATAACTTGCGGATAAAGTCAATGAAAATTTGACGAGAATATGGTGGATACGCCGCTGGTACTTCCTATATATAAGTATTCTTGTCAAAGGATTGGAGGCATTATCAGGCGGTTATGAGAGGTTCCATGTATAAACTGGTTGTGTGATAAGTATTTAGATTAAATTTATTATTTTCAGTACATGCAATACGATCGGCTCCGTTTGATTGAGCCTTGGTCGCACAGACATTTTTCATTTTCAGTATCTTGTGTTTGTTGTGTTTGTTGTAGAGTCACATAGAACTAATCATAACTTGTGGATAAAGTCAATGAAAATTTGACAAGAATATGGTGGATACGCCGCTGGTACTTCCTATATATAAGTATTCTTGTCAAAGGATCGGAGGCATTATCAGGCGGTTATGAGAGGTTCCATGTAGGATTAGTATGTTTTGGTTGAAGTTTGTTCATCATACATTTCAGTGTAATCAATTCCATCATTTATAGAAGTTGAGCTATGTCTCACTTCCACAATGACTAACCTCTCCAACATAACAAACGAGAGAGGTACTGTCATCATTCAAACATGTATACTTTCAGAATTTAGACTCAAGCTGTGATTGTTGTGTTGTTTATGTTTTATAGTCACATAGGACTAATCATAATTCACTGATAAAACCAATGAAAATTTGACGAGAATATGGTGGATACGCCGCTGGTACTTCCTATATATAAGTATTCTTGTCAAAAGATCAGAGGCATTGTCGGGCGGTTATGAGAAGTTCTATGTAGGATTTAGTAGTTTCTTGGTAACTAATCATAACTTGCGGATAAAACCAACGAAAATTTGACAAGAATATGGTGGATACGCCGCTGGTACTTCCTATATATAAGTATTCTTGCCAAAGGATCAGAGGCATTATCAGGCGGTTATGAGAAGTTCCATGTAGGATTTAGTATTGTCTTGGTTGAAATTTGTGTTACATTCATATCATCTCGCCATTTAAAGAAATTGGATTGGGTTCTATTTCTACATAAACTAACATCTCCATCATAACAAACGAGAGAGGAACTGTCACCATTCAAACATATATGTTATCAGAATGTGGATTCAAATATTGGTTGTTGTGTTATTTATGTTCTAGAGTTACATCATAGGACCAATCATAACTTACTGATAAAACCAATGAAAATTTGACAAGAATATGGTGGATACGCCGCTGGTACTTCCTATATATAAATATTCTTGTCAAAGGATCAGAGGCATTGTCAGACGGTTATGAGAAGTTCTATGTAGGATTTAGTAATTTCTTGGTACATTAGTTGTTGTGTTTATTTATGTTCTAGAGTCATATCATAGAACCAATCATAACTTACTGATAAAACCAATGAAAATTTGACAAGAATATGGTGGATACGCCGCTGGTACTTCCTATATATAAGTATTCTTGTCAAAGGATCAGAGGTATTGTTAGACGGTTATGAGAAGTTCCATGTAGGTTGTAGTATCAGAAGTTTTGCTTTAGGATATAACCATATCCTTTCAAACATATCAAAACTCTTACGCCTGATATCATATTTAGCGAATCAACTCTGCTTATCAATATTTTTACCGTAGGCAACAAAAAGCGATTCCTGTAACAGGGTACTTAACCCTTACAAGGGACGTTACCGCCTCAAACAAAAACTTAAACTCTTACTCTTTTTCTAACCATGTAACTGTCAAACTAAACACCATCATTTTTAGTCAAATATATCACTACTTAAATTTCGGGACGAAATTTCTAAAAAGCAGGGGATACTGTAACATCCGTCAAAAACCGGATTTACCAAACCCGCTCCGTTTATTAACCGAACAATCAGTTAAAAATTTCGTTGCGTATTTATTGCCCAAAATAATTTTAAACGATACATAATTAATAAGTATATTGGAATATATAATTTGTTTTTGAAAAACTGTTAAAAATATGAAATAAAAATAAAAAAGCTGCTGCCGGGTTTCGAACCCGGGTCAGCCAGCGATTCAAGTATGTATCGGCTGAAGGACCTTCATCCTTATATTTTTTCTTTGGAGCCATCTCTCGCCAGTACATCTCTCCAGGGATGACATTAGCATATATAAAAAAGAATTTCTTTTTCCAATCCTTATCCCTGGAACGCGCCGGAACGCTCCTCAAACAAGACACGCCTATATCCCGACGATCAAAGGTGAAAATGGGGATTTCCAGAAAAGAATAAAGAAAGCCCTAAAAACCAAGATTTCAGGAATATGGCCCAACCCTAAGCAAGCAAATTCAAAATGACGAAGTTTCACCAACCCAAGGGGGTTAATCTGTGAGATGTGAATTTGGTATTGATCAAGAACATCTTTGCAAAATTTGGTAACGGGAAGCCGGAAGTTGCAGAACCTAAAAAAATCACTAAACAGGGTGATTTTCCCTTCTTTCAAAGGGAACGTCGTATCTCTCTCCGACGGTAACACCGGATTCCACTCCGGCTTAATGTCGTACTCTTGTAGAAGGTTATTGAACGAGATCGTATTTTCAGTAAAGAACGTCGGAATTAATTTCTGATTTGGAAGATTCGCGTTGGGAGACATATTACCAAACTAGAAGTTGAATGGGGCACCACAGTGAAAGGAATTGATAAGAAGCGGAATAGTACACCTATTCATTGGAAAGATAAAAGCCTTTTTGAAATTAAAGAGGAAATGCCAATGGCTTGGCAATACGTGTCTGTCCAGGGTATGCATAACTTTCATCCTAATGATGACCAGCTGCCACACCTTTTCACATCACCGCATATTTCGAATGCTGTTATACTCCCAATTAAAAATATGTATTTGGTACATATTTTCACTTTTTTTAGTCCGATTTCATGACTTTTATTTCATAACTTCGGACTGGGGGACATGACGAGGTGTGACCCGGACCGGGCGACCCGGCCCAGTCATTACCTATTATCAAGGTTGGAGAACTCGCTAGTCGCTAGTCGGTCGGTGAGGTGGGGACTAGCGACTATCGGGATTATTCGGGATTAATCGGATCGGAATTTTTAAATGTATATTCTATTATTTTAATAAATATGTATGTATATATATATATATATATATACACTCACACATCCATATCAATTTAATTCTTAAAACGGTAAAAGTAGTTCAAAATTCAACCCAAGCTTACATATAAGTCACAATATAACAAGTCTTAAGTACTTAAAAAACATTAACTTATTAGTTTCAAACATTAAGCATTGTACTACCGGTTGATTCTATAGATGCCAAAAAAATTGTTGTCTGTCAAATAAATTTCATAAGCATAAATTATAACTCAACTACAAGACTATACCAATTGAATAAGAAACTAGAACTTAAAAATTATAATATGTTAGGCATAAGAAAACAACATCATGATGTGGTTCCAACGAGTTAATCGTTGGCTAAAGAAAATAGAGAGAAAAATGAATAAAAATTTAGATAGAAATATTGAGATTAATTCTTTTCATTCCTCTAAAACACTAAATACACAGGCCTTTTTATAGGCTTACAAAAGGAAGTTAACATATTCTAACCCACTACTACTAAACTCAAGCTACTAACTAAAATGTGCATAAAAATAGGAAATCATGTAGATATGATAGACCCACGATGCCCTCTTGTGTGATGTATGGTCATGGTGCCGGGCACACGGACATGGGAACCATGATCAAACCATGGTACGTAACATTCCTCACCTCTTCAAAATGTCCTTGTCCTCGGACTGGCGTAAATATTCAAAGGCACCAACCAAGCCCTTGGATATCAACCAGTTCCTGTCACCCTGCAGACCAGCCAAGCGACTGTTTAAGCTATCCACCTTAGTGTTGGATTGGTCCAAAGCACTCTCTGTCTCCTTAAGACGAGCCTGCTGGGTGGAAGAAGTTTGAAGAAGTTGATTCTTTTCAGAGACAAGGGCGTCGCAGGTTTGTTGAAGCTCTCTAAGTTTAGCTTCACGCTCTTCAAGCTCAACCTGTCTATCCCGGGCTTTGGCCTCAGACACCGCCAGCTCGAGCGTTAAATCCTAGTATCTCTCCTGCACCTGATAAACAAAATCCGTGTCAATACGGTACCTTTCCACCTCAGCGGATAGCTCAGATCTAACCTTTTGGGCTTCAATCGCAGCTTTTTGTTCTAATTCTTTTTGAACGACCTAGGCACGGGAAATTATACGCTCTTTTTCTCACGGGCCCAGGCTATCCTCTCTTCAGCCAGTTAGCAGTCACACGTTTCAAGTCATCTTCAGCTTTGCTTTTCTCGGACAAGAACCGGTCCTCCCTAACACCGACATCATAAAGTTAGCTTTCTAAACGGCCTTTTTCATCCACCAGCTCTTGGATGGTCATACGCGCTTGGCGTAGTTCATTATTGTCATGCATCCACCGACGCCGGATCTCAGCAAGCCTCCTAGGTCCACTAACAGCATCCACCATAGTCGTGTTAATTAGATGCTCATTGTCCAGCCCCTCAATATATACAGACTCAGCAGGCGGATATGCTTGTTCAACCCAATGATGCACAACCGGGGGAAACACAAGCCTGGATGATTCTGCAATCTTCCACTTAGGCTGATGGCGCTTATCTTGGGCAGTTGGATACATACAGTGGGAAGATAAAGATCGTCGAACAAACATGCCCCGTCATCAGAAAAGTTATCACTGGATCCCCAAGTGTCACTAATGATGATTTCTTTGGCACTTGTTGACTCACCCCTGGCGGAAGTGGTAGGCCTATCTCCCCCAGACCCAGGAACGTCACCCTTGGGGGAATCAAACGTTGACGCGGGGGTAGAACTTGAAACCAATGGTGTCGAAGCAGGAGTGGTGGCAATCACAACGGATGTGGTAAACACAGGTGGCGGCATAGAAGAGCCGACAGGAAGCATACTCGCCTGGGATATAAGCTTAGCAAGGGACGCACTCTGAACGCCAATGTTGGGAGTACTGATTTCCGCAGAAGTCAGAGCTGTTGAGGACCTACCTTCAACTGGGACTCAGCAAGAGCATCTGTATCAAAGAAAACGTCACAAAAAAATAAATAAATAATAAAAAAACAACACAGAAAGAGCCCTACATAAACAAATGCAACCACATACCAGCATGTAATAACTGGGCAGTTTTGGTTACTTGAAAAGTTGATAAAGACGGCATGGTTCTACGCCTCTTCGGCGTGGGGCCGGGGCTAACAACAGCAGGGGCGGAAGTAATAAATATACCCTTTGAGGTCGTAGATACACTAGCAGTCACGAGCGAAACAGTCACGTCAATGATGGAAGTTTTCTTACCAGACATCCTTATACGGGATGCTTTCTTTGTCACTCCAATGGACGCTTCACCCCCACTGCTGGGGGAGGATTAACAACGTTAGCAGGTGAATCCGTTGTGATGGCGGGAAGGAGAAACGCTCAATATGAACCTTCAACATACTTGTTCCTTGCTCCCCAACCACGCGATCCGCGGATCTCAGTGCAGCGTTCCGGGGAGGATCCACAAAGTCAAACAGAGACCAATCACCTGTTTTCATCCAAATAATCAACATATCAGAATAAACATCGATTGTAGATTTGCTACCAATACATCAACACTTACCGTTATCAAATCTTTGGAAGGCTGGGTTCAGTCAGCTGTCACGCCACAACAAACTCATACCAACCAACAAGAGTGCACCTTCAGGAAACACATGGCACTCGGAGGGGTGTTGACTAAGCTTCTTGAACAAGGCATTCTCCAAGTATGTATCGGCTAAAGGACCTTCATCATTATATTTTTCCTTTGGAGCCATCTCTCGCCAGTACATCTCTCCAGGGATGACATTAACATCTATAAAAAAGAATTTCTTTTTCCAATCCTTATCCCTGGAATGCGCCGGAAAGCTCCTCAAACAAGACACGCCTATATCCCGCCGATCAAAGGTGAAAAATGGGGATTTCCAGACAAGAATAAAGAAAGCCCTAAAAACCAAGATTTCAGGAATATGGCCTAACCCTAAGCAAGCAAATTCAAAATGACGAAGTTTCACCAACCCAAGGGGTGGAATCTGTGAGATGTGTATTTGGTATTGATCAAGAACATCTTTGCAAAATTTGGTAATGGGAAGCCGGAAGTTGCAGAACCTAAAAAAGTCACTAAACAGGGTGATTTTCCCCTCGTTCAAAGGGAACGCCGTATCTCTCTCCGACGGTAACACCGGATTCCACTCCGGCTTACTCTTGTAGAAGGTTATTGAACGAGATCGTACCCCATTTTCAGTAAAGAACGTCGGAATTAATTTCTGATTTGGAAGATTTGCCGAGTTTGGGAGACATATTACCAAACTGGAAGTTGAATGGGGCACCACAGTGAAAGGAATTGATAAGAAGCGGAATAGTACACCTATTCATTGGAAAGATAAAAGCCTTTTTGAAATTAAAGAGGAAATGCCAATGGCTTGGCAATACGTGTCTGTCCAGGGCATGCATAACTTTCATCCCAATGATGACCAGCTGCCACACCTTTTCACATCACCGCATATTTCGAATGATGTTATACTCCCAATTAAAAAATATGTATTCAGTACATATTTTCACTTTTTTAGTCCGATGTCATGACTTTTATTTCATAACTTCGGACTGGGGGACATGACGAGGTGTGACCCGGACCGGACGACCCGGCCCAGTCATTACCTATTATCAAGGTTGGAGAACTCGCTAGTCGCTAGTCGGTCGGTGAGGTGGGGACTAGCGACTATCGGGATTAATCGGATCGGAATTTTTAAATGTATATTCTATTATTTTAATAAATATATATATATATATATATATATATATATACACTCACACATCCATATCAATTTAATTCTTAAAACGGTTAAAGTAGTTCAAAATTCAACCCAAGCTTACATATAAGTCACAATATAACAAGTCTTAAGTACTTAAAAAACATTAACATATTAGTTTCAAACATTAAGCATTGTACTACCGGTTGATTCTATAGATGCCATAAAAATTGTTGTCTGTCAAATAAATTTCATAAGCATAAATTATAACTTAACTACAAGACTATACCAATTGAATAAGAAACTAGAACTTAAAAATTATAATATGTTAGGCATAAGAAAACATCATGATGTGGTTCCAACGGGTTAATCGTTAGCCAAAGAAAATAGAGAGAAAATTGAATAGAAATTTAGAGAGAAATATTGAGACTAATTCTTTTCATTCCTCATAAAACACTAAATACACAAGCCTTTTTACAGGCTTACAAAAGAAAGTTAACATATTCTAACCCACTACTACTAAACTTAAGCTACTAACTAAAATGTGCATAAAAATAGGAAATCATGTAGATATGATAGACCCACGATGCCCTCTTGTGTGATGTATGGTCATGGTGCATGGGCACACGGACATGGGAACCATGATCAAACCATGGTACGTAACATTCCTCACCTCTTCGAAATGTCCTTGTCCTCAAGGACGGGAGTGAGGTTTGGCGGGGCGCCACGGTGGCCGCCATTCGGTCCTTCCGGTGGCATTTGGGAAAGTCGTAATGGAGCGCCATGGTGGGTGCCACTCTCGTTTCCCGACTACACATTCTTCAGCTTCTTCTCCACTTACACGACCATACTCCATGGATAAAAAGAATGGAATGGTAAAATACTTATGTACACGTTCCACAATACTTTTTCCATTCCCTTGACTTATCGACCACATCCAAATTGAGTTCAAGTGCCTTGTAGGTTGAGTCTTGGTAGGAACACTTTCGGATGTAGAATGTGCAACAAATTGTTTTGTTTTTGGTTTCGGTGCAGCGATTGGTGGTGGAGGTTGAGGTGATGGTGTGGGAGTTGGTAGCGTTGCGGAGAAAACCGGTGGTAGCGCGGGAGCAGTAACTGGTGGTGGTGCGGTAGTCGGAACCAAGGGTTCAGCGGCAGAAACGAGTGGTTGTGATGCGACATAAATGGTTTGTGGCAAGGTTGAGGCGGTAGCGGGTGACGGGGTTGGCGGTGCGGTGGTGGAAACTGGTGGTGGTAACCGAGTTCGGCTCTTGAGAAAATCAATAATCTCAACAAACATTGACATTTGTTCCATTCTTAAGCGTCCATAGGAGTTCATCAAGACCGCTCTGATACCAATTGGTGTGGTTCCAACGGGTTAATCGTTGGCCAAAGAAAATATAGAGAAAACTGAATAGAAATTTAGAAAGAAATATTGAGACTAATTCTTTTCATTCCTCGTAAAACACTAAATACACATGTCTTTTTATAGGCTTAAAAAGTAAGTTAACATATTCTAACCCACAACTACTAAACTCAAGCTAATAACTAAAATATGCATAAAAATAGGAAATCATAACTACTAAACTCAAGCTACTAACTAAAATGTGCATAAATATAGGAAATCATGTAGATATGATAGACCCACGATGCCCTCTTGTGTGATGTATGGTCATGGTGCATGGGCACATGGACATGGGAACCATGATCAAACCATGGTACGTAACACATCAGAATTCAGATTTGTTATAAAGTAATAAAGTATAAACTACTAAACTAGAAATCAACATAAGATGCATCAACTAAGCGCACTAAACAACATAACTCATATTGCATGGTGCTTGGAGGATCGCCGGAGTAAGGCAGCGCCGCCAGAGGAGGATCGTCGGAGGAGGATCGCGGGTTGAGGGATATGTAGCCTATTGATTTGCTTGAGTTTGGAGGAGAAGTAGGCAACAACAGCTGATGTAATGAAATTGGGGGTAGGGCTTTAACAGAAAAATGGGCTAAAAGTTGTTAATTGGGCCAATTTCTTAAGTTTTTTTTGTGGGCCGACTAGCACCGACTAGCCCCGGCTTGGACCGACTAGCGATTTATTGACTGATTAATGAAATATTACTCAGTAGGAGGGTGACTAGCGACTAGCCGGCAATTAATCACTACTAGTCGTGATTTTTGCAACACTGCCTATTATTTTATTATAAATGATTAATTACACTCACGTTTATTCTAGAATGCTCTATTCTGCATGGATAAACTAAGTAACTGAATCCCCAACTTATCGGATTATCTCCTAACTTAAGGGAAACCTTACTTATAAACTATAAATAGAGGTAAACGTCAAAGGTATGGCATATACTCTTTCTCTCTCTCTCTCTCTCTATAACTTTTCTTACTCCCAAATATCGAGACTTATTCTCACGCTGGAGGGTAGTTACAAGAATAACCCCATTCTTGTAACGAGGCCTAACGGAGTTCTGTTTTCCAGTTGGCAGTTCGGATCGTTAAGTGTAGGAATATCCATTGGAGCTTAACCGTTCAGGCATGTGTTTCTTCATTACTCTACCAGTTCATCATTAGTACACTGCTAGTCATTCAAAATTAATCTACAAGTGCATCAAACAACTAGTAATTCAAAATTACAATACAAGTGCATCACAATTACTCTACTAGTTCATTATTATTATTCTACAAGTGCATCATAATTACCCTAACAATTAAAAAAATAACAGATATTTACTCTACAAGTTCATCAAATAACATAAAATCAAAATTAATTTAAAAGTGCATCAAACCAACATAAAATTCAAAATCACTCTACAAGTGTATCTTAAATACTCTACTAGTTTATTAAGATAATTAGTGTACGAATAAATAATTACAAAAATGTTACCATATTTTTTTAGTTTTTCACCGTGTTCGTACGTTTTGTACAATAAACTTATTTGTATTTGATTTTCTTTCTGTATTTATATCAACCATAGATACAATATTACAAAAATACATCTTTCACATTTAAATTAAAATCTTTTAATTTTGTATTTAAAAACTAAACGGTATCGTTTCATGCAAATAAAATAAGACTTTCAAGTATACAATTGTAAAAGGGAGAATTTTACTAGGGACTTCAAATTTAAAAACATACGATTCCAAACAAAAATGAAAACAAGGGGACATAAAAGAGAAAAAGTAAAATATAGGGGGGTGCAAACGTAGTTTCACAAGTGGGACCCACACTAACACACACGTACTCTCTACCCTATCACAACAAAGTCCTCACTCACACATTCCCTCGTGAGTCAATATATCGTTACCATCACCAAATTACCATTCTACCCCTACCACCCCTTCCATATTCTCCCGCCCTCAAATACCCATCTTCGTCATTTTGGCAGTTAAACCCCACTCACCCCCCCCCCCCCCATTCCACCATTTTCGCTTCTTCAACAAAATTCTCAATCTCTCCAACAATGGCGATGTTAGAAGCTTGCATCAAAAACAACACCACCACCAGAAAACGAAAACAACGTATATTCGAGTTCAGAACTTTCCCCAAATCAATCGGCAACCGGTCGGGTCCGTTTCGCGACAACATTCGATCATTTCTCGACGAATTCTGCGGACAAATCGAACCACAACATAACATATGGTCTACTCTCCTTTTATGCGAATCAAACGGCGTCGTTTTCCCTCTTTACACTATTGAAGAACACATCAACGATCACTCCCTTCGCCCCTTCTGCTGCCACTGCAAATTCGTTGGTCAGTTTTTCACAACTTAATTTACTCATCAAAACGGTGTCGTTGAAGTGTTTAACTGTTTATTTTATGAATATTATATATTTTAACAAGTGAATTTGGTTTTGTGAATATGAAGGATGGGGGCATCATTTTGTGTGTAAACGAAGGTACCGGTTTATGATCCCATCGTACGGTGATAAACAGCCGATGAGAGATTACGATCGGAACAACAATTTGGAGCTTGATGATTCGCATGTTTTGCATGGATTGATTCATTGTAATGGTTTTGGTCATCTGATTTCGGTTAATAAGTTAGATTTGGGTTCTGCAAATTCTCTTACTGAAGCTGACGTCATGAGTTTTTGGGATGGTATTTGCAGTTCACTCAAAACCAGGTTTGTTTTCCTTCGTTTTATGACGTCATCAGTATAACTATGTTTATTAAACAATCTTAATTAATTTACACTCTATAGTTGATTTTGAATGAAATTGATTCTAGAATTAGTGTGAATTTACGTTAGATCTTAAACGAATTTGATTCTATAATTAGTATATTATTATCATGATTTTTATCTCGGTTTGATGACGTCATCAATAACTCTGTTTATTAAACAATCTTAATTAATTTGCACTCTATAGTTGATTTTGAATGAAATTGATTCTTCAATTAGTGTGAATTTACGTTAGATCTTAAACGAATTTGATTCTATACTCAGGATATTTTCATGGTTTTATCTCTATTTTATGACGTTATCAATAACTCTGTTGCCAAACAAACCAAATTTGCACTCTACAAGTTAATTTTGAATAAAATGAATTCTACAATTATCGTAATTTCACATCAGTTTTAAACAAATTTGATTATACAATTTGTATCGATTTACAACGAATTTGAATTCGCAGTGTACGGTTGATTTTAAGCGAATTTGATTCTACAATTAGTCTGAATTCTGTCGATTTTAAATTCGCAATCTACATTTGATTTTACAATTTGTATGAATTTACGTTGTGCAGGAAAGTATCAGTGGCTGATGTTAAGTTAGATAGATCAATGGAGTTAAGGTTAATTCATGGAGTGGCGTTCAAGAATTCATGGTTTGGAAATTGGGGATATAAATTCAGTAACGGTAGTTTCGGTGTAACAGAGGACAAATACAGGGGAGCGGTACAGTTTCTAGCCGAATTAAACCTCGATAAGATCCTCGACGATTTCAAAAGTAGTCGCCATCGAAATAAGCTTCAACGAATGATTTGTAAGTATCAGGAGTGTTGCGGATCGCGGTTGAGTTCGTTGAGTGAGCTTATGCAATGTGTTGTTGAGTTTAAGGAAAGTAGAGAGATTGAGAGGGCGATTTTGTCACCGAGAAAAGTAAGTAAGTATGAACATTATGCAAGCGATGAAGAAAGTCGAAATTCGATGTGTTTGGAACAGTTTTTGACTTCTTTGCTGGATGCAGACGGTAGATGGCCACCGAAACGAGTCGGATACTCGCTTGAAGTGATCGTTAAGTTACTGAAACAGAAGAACGATGCGATGTTGAGAGACGAGCTCAGGGAGAGTGCTCGAGTGTTTGTTGGGGATACCGGGTTGATTGATTTCGTGCTAAATTCGATAAATGTGTTGAGTTTTGAGAATTATGTTATTCGCCGGGTGGTCAACTCGTTGACCAGGTTAGTCGAGTTTGAGATCCGTGAGGCCACGTATGATTTTGTGGACATGAAACCGGTGTCGTCGTTGTGGAAACTGGAGCCCCGATGGCCGAAGCAGAGGCTCGAAAGGACGGCTAAAGTGATTGCGAATATTTTGAAAGATCATAAGGTTTTGAATCCCGGAAGAAACGGGGCAATGTCGCGTAAAGATTTGAGGAATATGGCTAGCAGGTATGTTGGGGACACGGGTTTGATCGATTTCGTGTTGAAATCGATCGATAACTTGGTTATCGGGAATCATATCATTTCCCGCAGGAAAAATCCGTTAACCCGTTTGATGGAATTCGAGATCCGAGACCGAAACAGTGAAGAATTTGGAAGTGAAGAAGAAAGAGATGTTTATGAAGATATCTTGTTTCTGTACAAAAAAGTTCTATTGGGTTACCCCTTGTGGAACTCAGTGAGTCAAGCGTGTAAACTCGTATTAAACAGTAAATATTTCGTCAAAGAATGGGAGTTAGGGGTAGGAAATGCCGAGTTAATGACACTAACATGCCAGGTTTTACCGAGTTTTCATGAGTTGGACACTGAGTTGACTCGCCCACTGCCACCTGGCGAGTTGGTAACGGTGACACCGTGGATGACGATAGCCAATCTACGCGAGGTGGCTCAGCGTGCACTGAGAGACACATATTGCATGATGAACAAGTTTGTAGTAGGGCAAATTGGGGGATTAAGGGGATACAAGACGAGAAGGTGCTAGCGAACGCTGTGGAGGCAGGTGCGGAGGTTTGGGTTAGAGGGCGTGGGTTGGACTTGAGTACTGGGCTTAGGTACGAAGGGGGCGATGGGTACGAGTGGGAATCAAGGGTGGAGTGTGTTTGTGGGGCCCGTGAGGACGATGGAGAGAGGATGGTGGCGTGCGATGAATGCCACGTGTGGAAGCATACGATGTGCACTGGCATCGACGATGACGAACTCGAACTCGTGGATTTCGTGTGCGGTGATTGCGATGCTAAGAACAAGAGTGAGCTTTTGAGTCAATAGGCAAGGTTGGGTTTGGGAGATGAGAAGGAATATTTAATTAATTTATTTATTACTTTATATTACAAAAAATATATATATAATTAGAATTAAAAATTTTGGTTTTGTTGGCCATAACTTGCTCTCCAAGCTGTTCGTGCAATCATACCATCAACAAAGATCTCATTTTTTCTTATATTAAAACAAAACGAATTTAACTAGCGTCACACTTTTGTGTACACATAATTTATTTATTACAATACCCCTTACTGTATTTAAGGAGTGTCACTCTTTTGTACTCCTTAAAAACATAATCATTTACTACTTACTAGTCAGCCAAGAAAAATATAGTAGGTTTTTCGGGTTCCATGATTTCCACGTTCCTTCGATCATCTTGGCCACCTTCCCCATCGACGGTCTCATCTCAGGCCGATCTTGCAGACACCATATGGCGGTCTTCACCATCCGTGTGATCATGTCCTCGTGGACACGACTATCATACGATCTCCTAATCTCCTTGTCCAAAATATCCTCGATATTCATTTCACCATACACTTTCTCAAACGCCCATCGAGGAAAGTACCAATCTTCACTATCCATTTTCGAACCCTGGATGTTACCGTTCCGGACCCCAGTAACAATCTCTAACAATACCATTCCAAAACTATAAACATCAGCTTTTGGTGTAATTTGATCCCTCTTTAGCCATTCGGGTGCCATGTACCCACGAGTTCCACACATCTTTGAATAGCTAACCATGTCTTCTTTCTTTCTAAGTTTTGACAACCCGAAGTCTGATATCTTGGGGCAAAAATCAGTCCCGATAAGTATGTTCTCGGGTTTGATGTCACAGTGGAGCACCCATTCTAAGCACTCCTCGTGCAAATATGCAATTGCCCTTGCTATCCCTAGAGCTATACGGTACCTAATTCCCCAATCAAGCACGGGCTTTCGGTTCAACAACTTGCTTTCGTCGACATCTTCATCTACATAATCTCCATCTGAATATTCGAATTTGTTCGAATGGAACAAGAACTTGTCTAGCGACCCGTTTGGCACGTACTCATAAACCAATATTCTCTGACCCTTCTCCGCACAAAATCCCCACAATCTGACTAAATTGAGATGGTGCATTCGAGCAATAATCATGACCTCGGTCCAAAACTCATTATCCCCACTCGTAACGTTTTTCAAACATTTAACCGCAACAATCCTGGTGATCCGTCAACACACCTTTATACACATCACCAAACCCTCCCTTCCCAACAACACTTGAGAAATCATTTGTAGCCGCTTTAAGCTCGGCGTAGGTAAACCGCTTCGGCCCACCAGCGGGCAAAAACTCAAGCCCAAACGTCCGAGCCATGTCTCGGTATTTCACATATTTCTTAAGGAAAACCCAAAAGAATGCCACACCACTAATCAACTCTGCCGCAAATAGAGTCGCTATAATCGCGATATTTCGGGTCGTTGACGATGACTCTTCAGGTGGAAACGGAAGACTAACTTGAACCGGGCATGTCGTCTCAAGAATGCTCGTCAAGCCGGTGAAGTTCGAAGTATCTCTTTCCGACTTATCAACCCGAAGAAAAAAAGTCGCTTCTGTCGCAGGAGACCACAACCCGTAATACAACTTTCTGACAAGAACACAATACCGTTGCCCGTCATACTTGTACCCGAACCCGACACACTCCTGGTCATTCAAGCACCCGCTCTGACATATCGTAAAGTTCCACGCGTCGATATTCGTTTGGCTACCCGGATCCGACCCGCCACTAAAATTAACATAATCCAACTGCAAAAACTTACTATCTCTCCCAATGGTAACTTTCCTCCGGCACCCTTCCCCGCCGGAGTTTCGCTCGAACCCCGGCGGACAACTGCAGACCGTCGTATCATAAGTATCACCATACATACATATCGAATTCGGTCCACAAGTCCCTTTGACTCTACACAACTCCGGTAAAGCTTGCCAAACAACACTCCATTGACCCAAACCCGAATCGAACCCGTAAATCCTTAAATTGCCATCGTCTCCAGCTTCAATCTTCTCAACGATTGATCACCGTAATCAGATACAATAAACGTAGCTTCGTTTGATAAATGCATCATCCCGTTATCATCTAACGTTTGAAACGCGTTGCCATTTTGATAATAAGTTGCTTGTTCATAACTTCCGCTAAAAACTAAATCTTTTCCGGTAAACCGGAAAGTTCCGTTTTTAACAGATAGAGTTGTTCCGTTAATAAGTTGATTCGGAACAATTGTATTTGTAGGGTGGCTAAAACTATTCCAGTTTCCAAACACCAGATTTCCGTTATCGGTGAGTCGAAGAACCCGAGTAGCGTTGCCGGATAACGTCGGAGTTCCCGGAATTTGGATTCCGGCGAGACGAAGTTCGCCGGAAACGGTGATTGATAGTGAGGATGATCTGTTGACCGGTGAGTCATCGTTGACCGACCAAATTGTAGTGTTTTCGGACATGTTTGCATAAAATACGGAGAAAATAAACCTGTCGGTGGATTTTGGTGATGGGAGGAAGCCGGCGGAGAAGACTGAGTTGTTTGATACGAGGAATCTGTTTTCCGATGTTCTCCATGGGAACTCCGAGGTTGAAGTTGAAGTGGTTTGGGCGTACGAGGTTTGAGAAGTTAAGAAGAGGAGGAAGTATAGGAAGAGAGGGTGTGGGATTGGCATGACGGCGGTGTGCTGGCGGCTTAACGGTGGCTGTTAGATGGGTGGTATTAATATTATGGGTGGTCGACGGTCGACGTCGTTTGAAGGGTTGACTGAAGACCGTTGACTTACACGGTATGATTGCCATTCATTGGTCAAAAGTATATCCATATTGGAAATAATTGTTTGGTTGGTAATAATTGCTTCAGCCCGAGGTTTAGACAACTTGCAGTTTTTTTCGTTAATTCATAGTCTTACAGCATGTTTATGAATATTAGTTATAAAATATATACAACTTGAATGAAAAGTATCTTAGTGGGTCACAGTTTTAACGTATTAGAAAAAGACATAGGAGTGAAGATATTATTTAAAAGAAGTTAAATATTTTTCTAGGCTAACGAAGCATATTGAAATAGTATTTATCTTTTCTTCTATAATAACTGAAATATAAAATCAGTTGTGAACAATAAATATTGTGACCCCAATGAAAACAACACGTTCCTATGAAAGTATGCTAGTACGGAACCGTTTTGGTCAAGTAACTAAACGAGTTAAGAGTATTAATATTTCTTTTAGTTTGGCTGTTTATCCTATTTAGGGTTTCTAGTTTTTCACGTTCGTGTCTTCTATTTAGACGACGTTAACAGGGTGGGCAAGCCTCTTCACGCCTCTATGCTCTTGGGCATTGCACCTTGTCAAGGGTAATCTCCTCAAAGATGTTGTCCGTCTTTCTTACTCACACCCACTTGACTTTTGCCTCTATAGGTTTTACACTTGCCTCCCTTGTCTTTCAGCTATCTCTTACGTTTTGTAAGGGTGGAGGGGGCACCATTTGGTGAGTAGTGAATGATGAGCACGGTGACTAGTCACAGATGTGGGAAGAGAAGAGAGAGAGTGTGTGAGTTAATGGTGAGCCTCACTCTCTTCCAATCAATCACATATTTATTTTTTTTATTTTTTTTTAAATTGTTTACCACTCCCTATGTGGGGAGCACACCTAGTGTTTGAGTGCAATATGATAAGTGGATAGGAAAATTGATATACATGAAATTATTGGCTAGAGAAAAGTTTACCACTCCTCATTTGAGGAGCACTCCTTCCACCCTAATGTTAAGGGCAAAGCCCTCAATGTCTACACGTCACCTATGTGGTATGTTCTTGCCCCTTGTCCTTACCAACCATATCGTGTAGTTTTAGTGAGACATGATGTGTTTGTAATTGTCAAGTAACTAGTGTTTAACTCCGCGCGTTGTGGGGCATTGGGGCCGTAAAACCACTCCAAGTATTAAGCAAACGACGACCGAAACCGAAAAAAGTCGTAAAAGAAAAACACGATTTATATCACCGTGTGACGTAGAACGTAGACGTACTCGAATGTATACCGAATTACCGAGAAATCTTTAACTTAAAGACAAAAATTACAAAACTTGAAAGGCTAAAAATAAAACGTACAAACCTTAGAGACTATAAATGTAAACCACCTTTACTACAAGAGAAAAACGATATAAGATTAAAAAAAACTCACTATAAAACAAAAACAAACAAACATTGTTCATAAAAACCTACCCTAACTATATATATATAATAATTTAGGTTTCATTATTAACAAAATAGTGTCAGTTAGAACAAATTGTGTTTTGGTGTTTCTTTTTTATAACCGATATGTGCCTTTAAAAAAATCATACTTGTTGTATTTGTAAACTTCATAAATGTAAATTACTATTTTGACCCCTTAGTTTAGTTAGTTTAACCCTTTCAGCTTAATAATGAGTTTTTTTGACTTATGACCCTTAGGTTGCATTTTGTAATAGTTATGACCCTAACACTAACTCTGTTACTTTGTTCCATTTAAAAGTAAGGATATTTTGGTCATTTTACACCTTAAGATTGTTTATGTAAATTAAAAAGTTCTTTTAATATTTAAGATAGTACTTATGTAATTACTCAAGTTGTTTTTTATTATTTCGTTATTTTAACAGTTACTATTTAATAAAATATATGTTCTAATAATACATATAAATAAGTATTTTGTTTAACCGTTTGTTTTTATAGACGTCATTTCCAAGGTCAATTGTTTTTATTGTTTTTATAAACCGACCATGTTATTCTAAATAGTTTGTAAATAAACTTTTTTTTTGCAAAGTGTTCTTTTTAAACTCGTTTGTTTTTTATAGTTATTTTTAAAAACATTTACTTTTTGATTTTTTAATCGTTTATTATTAAAACCGTTCATTCTTGAACCGTTCTTTTAAACATCGTTCATGTTCTAAACTTTGTATTCTAAAATTTACTTATAGCCATTAAAAAACAAATAAAAAGATGAACGATTTTAAAAATCAAAGGAATTAAAAAATGAATGATTTAAAAAATGAAGATTTAAAAAAAATATGTCGTAAAAATATAAGTTAAAAATGTAAGGTTTTATAAAAACGAACAATTTTAATAAACAAAAGGTTTAAAAAATAAACGAATTTTAAACAATTGCACGGACAAAATAAATGGAAGATTTGAAACAAATGAACAGTTCTAAAAAAGTGTAAAAAATGAACGATTTATAAAAGACGTTTATAAAATACAAATGCTTTTAGAAAAGACAATCATTTGTATATTTAAAATGTGTTTTATTAAATATTAATAATAAAGAACTGTATAATAAAAACAAAATAACAATAAAACAATTTAAAAATAAATAGAAAAAAAATATTTTTAAATATACAAATAAGAAAAAACTCATTTAAGAGTAGGGGTGTTCAGAATTCGTTTCGAATTCGAATTTCGAAATTCGATTAGATTCGATTCGATTATCAAAACTTATAAGGATTCGAATTCGATATCAATTCGAGTTAAGTAAATCGAATACAGATTTATAATTTCAAATTCGATTTGAATAAAAATTTTACATTTTTATTTATTATTTTTATATATAATACATATATAACTTTTATTGGCTATACTATAAAGTATATTCAAAATTTATTCCATGTATTATAATTATTTACCCATTACCAAACCCACTTCATGGCCATAACTAAAACCTAAATAACAAATCTATCAATAGATTTCTAACCCTAAAAATATTAACTTGTAATGTGTAGTGGTTATTCCCAACTTCTCGTTTAGAATTTACATTTATGGTACTTTATTTGGAATTTTTTAATGTGATATCGTGCTTTGTGGCTGCTTTAAAATTTATGTTTCATTTTGATAGTTTTTCATATGTTTTAAAAGAATCTGAATAAATTTGATTCGAATTCGAATTTTTAATCGAATACGAATTGGGTTTTTTATTCGAATTGAATTGGGTAGATTTTATTCGAATTGAATACAAAATAAAGGGAAAATAAAAATTATTCGAATAATTCGAAAATTCGATATTCGATTTGATGAACCCTTTTATTTAAGAGAGAAGAAAATATGAGGTTGGGGTTGGGTTTTGTTAACTAGAATTGATATCCCGGCGTTGCGGGGTCGGTTTTTAACGTAATTTGAGCATACTTATTTTTTTGTAATTGCTAATCGATCAAACATAGACCCAACTCCATAAAATAAGAGCAAAGCATTATGAGTCATTTTCGAAATTAATTATGTTAAAACGTAAACGGCTTGAGTTTATATCAAGACATACATAATAATGAACACGTAAAACTCGAGGGGGTGAAAAGATCATTACGTCGAAACATAAACTAACTTGATATATACCGACACATACATAAACGGCAAAACGTTTACCAACTAAAAACATCAATAAAAATAAGCACCAAAACATAACTCATGAAACGTAAAGCAGCTCGAATTTATACCATCAAATGAAAATGGATTATGTATGACATGGCTCATTTTTTGAAAACCAAATTATGTCTAAACATAAACTAACCTAAATTTATATCAGCACGCACATCAAAATAAGCACGTAAAGCTTAAGGGGCTCAAAATGATATTTAACAAAGTTTTAGAAAGTTAAATGGTTTAGAGGGCAATATTAAAACTTAAAAGTTGAAAGTAGTATTAATGTTAAAAGTTGAAAAAAATAAGAAAAAAAGTAAATAATACACACAAGAAACTAAGAAACTAAAAGTCAAAATTATTGTAGTTATTAGGTAAACAAATCTATACATATAATAAAGTAAACATATATGGGACACAATGTCATTCATTGAATCTATCTATTTTGTTGTTTTCCCGCCTCTTTCTCCTTCTCAATTATCTCCTACTTTAAAGATATTCATTCTCTTATCCTTAATTATCTCCTACTTAATTATAAATACTAATTCTTTTATAATTAAAAATATTCATTATATATAGATATTAATTAGTGATAAGACTACAATTCAAAGATATAAAAATAATCTATTCACTTCACATAAACTTATCTTTAAATTATATAAATAAAATATTATTCTTCACTGACTTTTTTTTAATTCCTCACATCCTCACTTATTTACATGACATATTTCTACATATTTTTGTGTGTTCTTTTAGCTCAGAAACCGTATAATAAATACAAATGGATCGTTTTGTCGAACAATATATTTATTAATATAACGGGTATTTAATAATAATTTCAATGATTATTGCTATATAATTATTATTATTTTTTCTTATCTTTTATATATTTAATATTTATTTTCTTAATTCTTTCTTTTGTTTTCTAACTTATTAATAATTATTTAATATTAAATTGATTCAACCACGTATAACACATAATTTTCTAACATATTAATAAATAAATAAAAAGTAAAATGTTATAATTTATGTAATACACAAGTTTCTAACTTAATAATAAATAAAAAAAAAAGTAAGATGTTATAAAAAGTATATAATACATCAAAGTTCATTTTTTTTCAAAAACATATATTGATAATTGTGTGTGTTAATTGATTATATTATTTGTATTCAAGTCGTGTAATACACGTGTTTATCCAATCTTTTAATGTACGAGTTTTTAAAAAATGTAACTTTTTATTACTTAGTATATAAAATTATATTTAATCAGTCCGTGTAATACACAAGGTTCTAACCAAGTTATATATTTAATACTTTGAGTAATTACATAAATTGTCCCCTTACATATTCAAAATACTTTGTAATTTACATAAATAACTGTAAGGTGTTAAACGTTGTAATTTACATAAATAACTTAAGGTGTTAAATGGTCAATAAACCCCCACACTTGATTAAAAAGAATAAATTATTATTTTAACCTTTATGGTTTAGTGAATTTAACTCTATCAACCAAAAAAAATAATTTTTTGACATATTAGACCCTTAAGTTACCTTTTGTAATGGTTTTGACCCCTAACACTAATTTTATTACTTTTGTCCAGTTAAGTCTAGAATATTTTGGTCCTTTTTGTACATCAGGGGTTGTTTATGTTAATTACTAAATTCTTTTTAATATTAAAGAGACTATTTGTGTAACTATTTAAGTTTTTATATTATTTTGTTAATTTACAATTATTATTTAATAAAATATGTTTTAAATATATATAAAAATTATAAACGTTGTTTACAAACCTTTTTTTAAAGCTATCCATCATTTTTAAAAGTGTTCATTTCTAAATCGTTTATTTTTTAAAATCGTCATAGTTTGGTTTTTAAACAATTCATTTTTACCATTCTACTAAAATTGTTTGTTTGTTAAACTTTTTCTAAAGAAATCGTTTTTAAATCGCACATTCTTAAACATTTCTTTTTGAAATACTTCATTTCTAAACTTTGTATATTATAATTTATTTATGGCCATTAGAAAATAATAATAATAATAAGCAAGTTACTGAAAGGGACCATATGAAGCATGGAGGAAAGTTGTTAAAAAAATATATATATACACACCATCATCACCACCTTATAAGTAGGCCTGTAAACGAACCGAACGTTCATGAACTGTTCGTGAAGTTGTTCGGCAGAAAGTTCGTTTATGTTCGTTTGTTTAATAAACGAACAACACGAACAAAAAAATTTGTTCGTTTAATTAAATAACAAACATAAACACACCTTTTGTTCGTTCATTTATGTTTATGAACGTTCTTTTATATTCGTTTAAATTTAGTAAATACATAAATAGTTATATTTATATAAATATTAGGTTTTCTAACTACTTATATAATATAACTAATTAGTAATCTGAGTTTTCTAGTAATAAAAAAATGAAATTTTAAAATTTTTCCTAGATCGTAACTAATCACTTACTTAATATTTATAAAAAGCTACCTAATTTTATTATCTATGAACCTTAATTTATATGTGTTTTCAGGATGAATTGCAATATATTAAACTTGTTTGTTTGTGTTCACTAATGTTAATTTGTGTTTGTTTATATTGTTGAATTACGTTCATTTGTGTTCGTTTATTTTTGTTTATGTTTTTTTCAAATCTGTTTGGCTAAATTTTTCATGTTTATGTTCGTTTGTATTCGTTTATGTTCGTGAACCGTTCGTTTAGGCTTTAAACGAACGAACATAAACGAACACGAACATACCCGATTTCTTAATGAACGAACACAAATAAAAAAATGTATTCGATTATATATGTTCGTGTTCATTCGATTCATTTACAGGACTAGTTAAGGGACTGAACCTGAAACCTTTGGTTTAATAAACCATCACTCTTTCCATTGGAGTTGCAAAAGAATTAATAGGCTTTTCGATTTCCATTGCACAAAAGAGTCATTTTATAGGCTTTTCGTTTTTGTTTAAAAACTAAATTTATATATAAACTATATAAAAGTTTTCTTAACAATTATATGTTGGAAACGAAAGACTTCTTCAACTTAATCAAACAATAATGTTTAACAAGAAGAAACTCTTTGATTAATATAAAGTTGAAGGTACATAAATCCTAATCTATAACTCCTATTTATAATACTCCAAAACTTGGAGAACAAATAACCTAAAACTAAAAAACAAACTATTCTCCTAATTAAATCTGCTTACCAAATATCTAATTACCAAACTAATAATTTAATCCCTAAACTATTTAACTTTACAAGATTAACTCAATAATCACCCCCTTAATCTTGTAATGTTCCTCCAAGATCTTGAATACCGAGTAAAACCCAAATTCTTCTACCTTAATCCACGGCTTCTTCTGTTTACTTTGCATCAACTCCTTCGCTGCAACTGACACGACATCGTACCCCCTCTTTTCTAACTCCTTTCCCTTTATACCCAAAACTTGTCCAAACACTTGAATCGTCAACCACAAACAAGTCAACATCCTTTTTCTTCTACCTTGATCAAACCCGCTACTTCACCACCTTTGAAGTCTGCTATTGATCCGATCTAGCACTACAACATGGGTTTTCTCCTTTGATCCAGCTTGCAATCACTGCTCCTTGATCCTACAGTATTGCTGTTGTTTGATCACAACCTTAACCACTACAACCTGTTGCTGCCGTTTGATCACAAACCCTCTCGCACCTGCAAACCTCCCAAATTGATAAACCACTCTGATACCAATTGTTGGAAACCAGACCTTCTTCAACTTAATCAAACAATAATGTTTAACAAGAAGACACTCTTTAATTAATATAAATGTTGAAGATACATAAATTCTAATTTATAACTCCTTTTTATATTACTCCTAAACTTGGAGAGCAAGTAACCTAAAACTAGAAAAAGAAACTATTCTCCTAATTAAAACTCCTTACCAAATATATAATTACCCAACTAACAATTTAATCCTTAAACTATTTAACTTCACAAGATTAACCCAATATTATGGACCTCGTGGAAGTGAGTCGTGTGCGGTTGCCCACCCCACGCATGAGCCTGACTGGCCCGACTTCTGATGGAAGTTGATATATGTGAAATAAATACTCGGGATCAACTATTCATCAGAAACTCATCAACCCAACATGGTTAATACCCCTACTTACTATTACGGATAAAATTAGACTAACGAAGACATTTTGAAAACTTAACGTTTGGTATGCGGGAATGACAAGTGGAATGGAATGGACTTTTGCGAGGGAATGAAAAAAAAGTGTTTGGTTGGTCAAGGTATTGGAATCACCCATTACATAGGACATGTCATTCCCTTAAATTTATTCCATCCATCCCCTCTTGTTTTTTTCATTCTATTCCCTCTCTCACCCATCATCACCACCAACGCCCATCTACACTATCATCCGACATCACTGCCATTCGTCGACATCACCACCCTTCACCACCAATGCCACCAACGCCGACCACCATCAACCACCGCTGCCACTCTTCGCCACGCTCCAACTCCGCCACCGCCATCGACTACCACCACCGCTGCCATTGCCAACTTTCGCCACCGACCACCTGCCACTACCACCGACCACCGCCGCTGCCACCTTCAACCACCTATTGCCGTTTTATTCCTTCGTCTTTTCCTGCCTACTAAACAACACTAGGTAATAATTCATACCATTCTCACTTGGTAACCAAAGAAGACTATTGAATGGTAATGATCCATTTCGTTTTTTTGCGCATTCCATTACTTTGTCTATTCCATTCCCATACCAGACAGACTCAATAGTCTTTATGTAATATATATGCCTGATAATTGTGTATGTCTTAACTAGGGTGTTAAACATGTTAAACCAGGCATGAAACCGAAAAATTAGGTTAGATACATGACCATGAACATAACTCGTGTATCCGCATGTTGTAAAAAACAACCTAGTTTTGTTAATATAGAAGTCACAAAATATTTTAAGATGTTGAAAACTAGTAAGGAATCTCGCGCTTCGCGGCAGGTTCTGTACATAATAAGAGCGGTTGGTATTCTCGTGTAATTTTCAAAATAATTTGGTAATACAACTAACATTACAATTTTCATTGACCATCGATACACAAACGAATTAACATTAGAATAAGCAATTAAGAGTAAGTAATTTGAAAACCACATTTTAATAGAATTTATCAACTTAAAGAGTTTGAAATATGATTTATTTTGTATTTATTAAGTAAAAAGAATTTATTAGAAACATGGATTATAGGTTAATTATATAAATTGTATCAAACTATTACCAGTGAAGAGTTGTACTACAAAGACAAGAAAAATAAAGAAAGGGAAAAAAGAGCTCTACCGAAGCCAAACAAAATACCTACATGTGAAAAGAAAATAAAGAATGGCACTATGGTAAATGTTTGAAAAATGGGTGGTTCTTAGACCACTGTAGCCAAAAAGATACCAAATTGTTAATGTTAATGTTAATGTTTAATATATACTAATTGTTATAGCGTCAAGTCAAAGATTTATATAAATAACTTAATCTTTATAAAAATGCAATTTAATTTAAATTGTTAGAAGAATCTTCTCAAAGAAAGTCTTTCACGAAATTTTTATGGTATTGGAATACACAAATTGTATAATGGTGCAAGACTTGGTCATGTAAGAATATGACGCGAATCATTGCACGTAGATTGATTCAACTATATTTGCAACAAAGATGGTCACTCAGTCTCTACATTCAAATCTGCCTTAACATTTAGTATTTCACTGAGGAAATTTTCTAAAAGCAATTACAATAAATAAAAAAAAGATTTCAACCGAAAAAAATGATTTTATATAAGTACAAGACTTGGACCCCGTATGTAATTAACACCTTTGAAAATTCAGAAATTAATTTTTATTTAACGTTAAGTGATTTTATATTCATTCATCTAATTCAAGTGAAAGGTCAAAAGATAAAAAAGAAAACGATAGCTTTATGAGCTTAGTTTTTGTTAAAGATATTAACATATAACATCAGTTTTAATATTTTATAGGTTTGAGATCAGCCTTTAATATTTGTTATATTATGTTTTGTTTTCTGATTGGTTTATGAGTTTTAATTGCTGGGCTATAAGGATTAGAGGTTGTTGGGCTAAAGTGTGGTTGTTGGGCTTGGATTCTTGTAGCCGGGCATATTGGAGATAAAAAGCTAGAAGACATATTAGAGATAAAAGGCCATATTAGAGATAAATAGGTCGGGTGCTCATATTTGTTCCACGTCAAGTTTACTTCTGGTTTATATAATAAACACAACATGTTGCATAGTTTAGAATGGCAGATAGTTCCTCTCTCTTCGTTGTTTCTCTCTCTAGGGTTTCATATTGAAACTCAGATTTAGGGCGTTCTTGATCATTTGTGTTTAGATCGTTTGAGTGTCTATTAGATCATGTGAGGGTTAAACAGATTGTTGTATAGATGATTTGTGTGTCAGGAAGAGTGTAGATCTGTTCTTTCATAGTTGTAATCATTACTGAGAGTATTTTTGTGATAATAAAAGAGTTTTTTAGTTTCTGATACCACGATACATGAATTTTGACAGTTTTCTCTTGGAAATAAATGAAAAGAAAATATAAATGGGAGTGGGTTTCAACTAATTTATTTGCGAATTGGTGGGCTAATGGACACTCCCAATTGATTTAAGCCTAATCGTCAATTTACGCATCATCGAGTTTATTTATTATTTATGTGTGGAATTACGGATTTTACGATTTTACGCTTTATCGAATTCTCGATTTATCGCATTTACGCTCCATCGAATGTATGCACTACTCGCACAACTCTCGTAATCTAAAACACTAAATTAATACACCAATCAAACTAATCGCTTAACTCGCTTACGCCTATGAGGACATGTATGCCTCATGAGCGGTATTACTCGCTTATATATCGCTTATATCTCGCTATTGTATCGCATCTCGAACGCGCTATGCTTTACTTATGAGAAGGTGAATATGTGCAAAGTATATGCTTACGTGAAATACGTGCTTATGTGCTTACGTGCTTACGTCTTTACGTGCCTACGTGTTTATGTGATTTTATGCCTTGTTTAAATGATAATAATAATAAATATTTAAACATAACTCTATTATAATCGAATCTCATCTAATATAAATCCTTCGTGTAGATGTCTTCCATGGGATCGCACACCCGAAGGAATCTCCAGCGCAGCAACGCCGACAAGCGTATCGCTACAATGGTAGCCAAGGAAATGGCTAAGGTCATCCCGCAAATCGTCTCAGAAATTCATGCTGTGAGCAGTAACTCATCGGTCGACTCGAAAGCTGAAAACCGCAAGTCATGATTCAGCTTCAAAAATTTCAAAGCTTGTGCACCTCTCGCCTTCACGGGCAACGATGGACCGACTGCTATGTTCCATTGGTTTGATGCCATTGAGGTCACCTTTAGGCAAAGTGGATGCCCGATGACCTTCACACGGTGAACGCTACCGGAGTCTTCCAGTCCTATGCTCACGACTGGTGGACCGCCGAAAGGAATAGGCGCGGTAATGATGAGGCCTATAATTATCTTGGGAGGAACTCAAGGAAGTGATGATGAAGGAGTTCTGTCCTCCGCACGAGATTCAAAAGCTCGAGAATGAGTTTTGGGGTATAAAACAAGATGGTCCCGACAATGCTGGATTCACTGCTCGATTCAAGATTTTGAGCATCATCTGTCCCAGCCAAGTTGATACTACTGAGAAAGCTATCAACAAGTATATTCGTGGTTTACCGGAATGTGTCGCGAACTTTGTGAAAGTTGCTCGTACTACAAAAATCGAGGAAACCTACATGCTCGCCGTTTAGATCAATGATCAGCGAGTTCAAGATGGTTATTTCAAGAACCATGCAAAAGTTGCCAATCAAGCTGTTACCGAACCAACTGCTGCTATCGAATCACCTAGCGATCCGAAGGGAAAGCGTCAGGGACGCAAAAGAGGAAACCCTAGCAAAACTACGCCACTGCTACACCGCTAGACTCTCAGCCTTATCAAGCTCCTGCTTAGGACGCACCTCCATCTAAACGTGCGTACACTGGTCCTCACCCACTGTGCCCTAAGTGCACATACCATCATGTAGTGGGTGGAAACTGTAGTTTTTGCACAAACTGCAATATCTACGGCCACTTTACTGTCAGTTGCCGTACCGGCCCTCGTCAGCCAGCTCCTCAAGCACCAGCACTGCCAGCTCCTCAGCGTACTCCCCAGAACAACCAGCAGCAACAAGCAGCCCCAAAAGCACGTGTGTGTTACGTGTGTGGTGATCTGAACCACTTTGCAAATGTCTGCCCAAACCGTACCGTGAAACAAGAGCCGCAGCAGCAGCCACCATCGCAGCCTCAGCAGCAACAACAAGCTGCGCGTGGAAGGGCTTTCAACCTGAATAACCGCCAAGCCCAGAACGACAACAATGTTGTCAATGGTACGTTCCTCGTTAATGGTATTTATGTTTATTTGATACTTGTGCCGATAATTATTTTGTATCGTTAGAATTCGAGAAGATTTTAAAATGTAAACGCCCTAAACTCCCAAAGACTTTCGATGTGGAAGTCGCCACCGGAAGAACCGTTACCGTTAATTCTGTCCTACGTGGTTGTTCTCTCGATCTCAACAACCATGTCTTCTCGATCAATCTCATACCAATGCAGTTAGGTAGCTTCGATATCATAGTAGGTATGCACTTTCTTCGTGAAAACCATGCTGAAGTCATATGCTTCGATAAAATGATTCGTTTCCCTCTCCCTAACGGTGATCAACTCCATGTCTACGGAGAAACTCCCTCAAAGAAGTTAATGCTTTTGTCATGTACTTGAGCACACAAATGCTTGCAAAAGTGATGTGTTGCCTTCCTCGCTCATATCGTGAACCCGGAGAAAGAAAAGAAGACTTATAAAGATGTTCCCGTTGTTTGTGAATTTCCTAAAGTCTTTCCCGACGATTTACTCGGTTTACCCCTACTCGCGATGTTGAATTCCGTATCGATTTAGTTCCCGGTGCTACTCCCGTTGCTAAAGCTCCTTATCGCCTTGCACCCTCAGAAATGCACGAGCTATCAAGCCAACTTCAAGAGCTTCTTGATAAAGGTTTCATACGCCCAAGCACTTCGCCTTGGGGCGCACCCGTTCTTTTCGTGAAAAAGAAGGATGGCGTTCCGTATGTGCATCGATTATCGTGAACTTAACAAACTCACGATAAAGAACCGTTATCCTCTTCCTCGAATCGACGACTTATTTGATCAGCTTCAAGGTGCTACTTGTTTTTCTAAGATCGATTTACGTTTCGGTTATCATCAGTTACGCGTGTTGGATGAAGATATTCCGAAAACCGCCTTCCGTGCTCGCTATGGCCATTTCGAATTAGTGGTCATGCCTTTTGGTCTTACAAATGCACCCGCGGTCTTCATGGATTTGATGAACCGTGTGTGTAAAGCTTTTTTAGATCGTTTCATCATTGTTTTCATCGATGATATCTTGATTTACTCGAAGTCGAGAGACGAACATGCGCGTCATCTCCGTTTAGTCCTCGAACTTCTCCAGGGCAATCGCCTTTATGCTAAGTTCTCCAAATGTGAATTCTGGCTCGGAGAAGTCCAATTTCTCGGCCACATCGTTAATAATCAAGGAATTCACGTCGACCCTGCAAAGATTGAAGCAGTCAAGAGTTGGATCACACCGAAGAATGCCTCCGAAATCCGTTCATTTCTTGGATTGGCGGGTTACTACCGTCGATTCATCGTCGACTTCTCGAAAATCGCCGTTCCGCTTACCGCTTTAACTCATAAAGATAAACCTTTTGTTTGGGATTCCAAGCAAGAGGAAGCTTTTCAAACTCTCAAGCGTATGCTATGCAACGCTCCTGTACTCGCTTTACCCGACGGAAATGACGATTTCGTTGTTTACTGCGATGCCTCAAACCTTGGTCTTGGTGGTGTTCTCATGCAACGAGACAAGGTGATCGCGTATGCGTCTCGACAACTCAAGATCCACGAGAAGAACTACACAACCCACGATCTCGAACTCGGTGCAGTTGTTTTTACATTGAAGATATGGCGACACTACCTCTATGGTACTAAGTGTACGGTCTTCACCAACCATAAGAGCTTACAACATATCTTCAATCAAAAGGAACTGAATATGCGCCAACGCAGATGGGTTGAACTTCTCAACGATTACGATTGTGAGATACGCTACCATCCCGGCAAAGCAAACGTCGTCGCCGATGCTATAAGTCGACGAAGCTATGTATATAGTGTTCGTGACTCTCAAGCTTTGAATGATCTCGAAATCATGATTCGCTCCGCTTAATTCGCCTGCTTTATCGAGAATACTTTGGAGAAAGAAATGAAATGTGGTGCCGAAACTCAACTCGTTGTCAAACCTAACGGTATCTATTATTATCTCGATCGCATTTGGATTCCCAACCGTGATAACCTTCGTGAATTGCTAATGACCGAAGACCATAAATCTCGATATTCCATTCACCCCGGTGCCGACAAGATGTACCAGGACCTTCGTCCTAAGTACTGGTGGCCGGGCATGAAAAAGGATATCGCCGTTTACGTTTCAAAGTGCTTAACCTGCTCGAAGGTTAAAGCCGAGCATCAAAGGCCCTCTGGCTTACTCGAGCAACCCGAAATCCCGATGTGGAAGTGGGAGAGTATAGCTATGGACTTCGTTACCTAACTTCCCTGCACTTCCTCTGGTCACAATTGCATTTGGGTTATCGTTGATCGTCTTACTAAATTCGCGCACTTTATTGCTATACGAGAAGACTTTAAGGTAGAACGGTTAGCCCGAATCTATACCGACGAAGTTATATGTCGATACGGGACGCCTCGTGACATCATCTCTGACCGAGACGGTCGCTTTACTTCGCGTCTCTAGGAGACTTTTCAATCCGCTCTCGGTACTACTCTCAATCTCAGTACCGCTTTTCACCCTCAAACCGACGGTCAGACTGAGCGCACAATCCGCACCCTCGAAGACATGCTTCATGCATGCATCATAGATTTCGGTGGTAACTGGGATACGCATTTACCTTTAATCGAATTCTCATACAATAATAGTTATCATACCAGCATTCAACTGGCTCCTTTTGAGGCACTGTATGGAAGAATATGTCGATCGCTTATTGCATGGCACGAGATCGGAAAAGCACAAATCACCGGTCCCGAGCTAATTCAAGAAACGACGGACAAGATCCTCCAGATCAGAGACAATCTCTTGAAAGCTCGGAGTCGTCAAAAGAATTATGCCGATAAACGCCGCAACCCCCTGCAGTTCAAAGTGGGAGATTACGTTCTCCTAAAGGTTGCACCTTGGAAGGGAGTGGTCCGCTTCGGCAAGAAAGCAAAGCTAACGCCTCGATACGTTGGTCCCTTTAAGATTCTGGAAAGAATTGGGAAAGTGGCTTACCGACTCGAATTACCGGAGGAACTCAACAACGTACATCCGACTTTCCACGTGTCTAACCTAAAGAAATGCCTAGCCGAAGAAAATCTCCATGTACCTCTCAAAGATCTGCAAATTAACGAGACTCTCCATTTCGTGTAAAAGCCTGTCGAGATCATGGACCGAGAAACCAAGAAGCTACGGCGCTCTCGCATCCCTATCGTGAAGGTCCGATGGGAAGGCAAACGCGGCGCAGAGTTCACTTGGGAATTGAAAAGTGACATGAAGGCTAAGTACCCGCACCTCTTTGTTACGGTCGCTATTTAAATTTAGGGACGAAATTTCCTAAAGTAGGGGAGACTGTAACAACTCTAAATTTCGTCGTTACTTCATTTGTAGTATTATTCCCGTTGTATCTCCAATTGTATTACGAGATTCGTTTATAAGAAAGAGTTTATGTTAAATAATTACAATTATGGATGTTATATCGTATCTAATCGCTTATTAAATCGCATCGCTAATCTCATCGCATCGCGACTCGCAATTAATTATATGGTTTTATGTTATTTATGTGTTGTGTATGTTTGTGGTTATGATTACGCTCGCTATCGCATCGCTCTCGCACGCTCAAATCACTAAATCGCACTATTATATCAATTATAACGCTTAATATAACTATTTAATACGAACCGAATCGCCAAACGAACACTTAACGCGAAATCAACAAACGAGACTTGGTCACCAGGCCAAGTTCGGCCGAACTTGACTACCACAAGTTCGCCCGAACTTGCCTGAGACACAAGAACCTTCTGTTTTCCACAAGTTCGCCCGAACTTGTACACATATGTACAAGTTCGGACGAACTTGGCTAACTTCTCTCAAAAATCAAGCAAGTTTGCCCGAACTTGCATGAATTTCATGCAAGTTTGCCCGAACTTGCATGAATTTCATGCAAGTTCGACCGAACTTGACTCCCACCAGCTCCATTCTTGCCTTCTCCTATAAATACTCAGCCCCATTCTCTCATTTGAACTTGTTGCAACTTCACTCTGAGCTCCCGAAACTAGAAACAATCAACCCGATTTCAACTACAATGATGTTCAACAACGATTTACAACGTTTTACAACGATTTTGCACAAGGCATTGCCTTCGTTTTCATCAAATCTCTTCTGTTACGAAATCTTCATCTTTTTCATAAAATTTCTTATTTTCACTCAGATCTATGCTTAGATCTGAGTAAAACCTTTAAAGCATTGATTTTTACACCATTTTTGGACTAATGACGTATGTTTCGTTCACTTTTGAGTGGAACGAGGCGTTGTCGAAGCTAAATCTCATATCCGGAAGCACAAGGACGAAATCGTCACTTTACACAAGCTGGACTAACCCGTACGAACCATAAAGTTCGCCCGGATTAGCACGAGTTTATGTAAAATGGCTAAGTTCGCTCCAAAAGACCTCTCCAGCCTAAGTTTTACTCAGTGGCTTAAGGTTGGAGGGATGGGCACTCGATTTTCTCAGCAAACGACGCGAAAACGCAAGATTTTGGACCCGATCAAGTTCGCTCGAGATTGCATAGATTTTGACAGCACAGGAAGTCAAGTTCGCTCGAACTTGCCCTCAAGGGGTCAAGTTCGGCCGAACTTGAGTGGAAATACTCAAAACTTACCTCAGAAACCCTCAAGTTCGCTCGAACTTGCAAAGTTTCTCAGGAAGCTTCACAAGTTCGGCCGAACTTGTCTCTCCTCTTATCAAAACCCCACAAGTTCGACCGAACTTGTCAAAGTTTCCTTGAGAAACTTACAAGTTCGCTCGAACTTGACTCTAATCTCACCAAGTCCTTACAAGTTCGCTCGAACTTGTATGTTTACATACAAGTTCGCCGGACTTGCCTACTGCCCAACCCAAACTTATTCGTTTCAGCTTTTCGGAGACTGATGCACTTCCGTTCGCGTATGCAGGCTGATCCAGTGCTCTTCTTCACCTCCCGGCAGTCGTCTACTCTCTCCTAAACGCATCCACAGTGAGTATACTTGACCCGTTTTCGCTTTAATGCACACTTTGGGTGTTACACACGTTCCTCTATCAAAATCACCTCACAAATCAAACTGTTTATCACACGCGAATAATCTGATTGTGTATGCTCAATACGTGATGCTAGAAACATGTGACTAGGACTTATTTTCGTTAACTTGCCTCCTTAGCTAGTATGGTACTATAGTGTGGCTAACATCCGACGGGGTCTAGTTAGGATGGACGCGCAAGCCTTCTCACGGTAGTTAGCATGAGAAATAAGCCTATATTTATCTGTGTGATGTGTTTTGGTGTATCATGATATGTAATTGGACTATTTTGCGTACGGTTTCTCTATTATGTTAGTATTACTAAAACCTGTATGCTCACCTTTACTTAATTGTATTGACTTGTATTTCAACGTATGTAACAGGTTGAGGATCTTTTGCTTGGATGCCTTGGATGTTGCGTGCTTAGATTAGTTTGTTTTGTTTAGTTTGTTTAGAACGGTTTGTAATAAAATCTAGGGGATATCGGATCAGGTTATCTGTTTAAGGGATTATTTGGAATTGTGATGGTTGGTTGAAGATTTTATGAGTTTAATAGTATGGGATGTTAAAAGTTGATTATTGTCTTTAAAATGATCGTTATGGAATCTCTTGATCAATCTGATTCCCTAGTGCCACTACCCCGATGATCCGCCATCGGTTGGGGTGTGACAGATTGGTATCAGAGCAGCCCATAACCTTAGGAGAATAGGTAGAATTGCCATGATTCGACCTAGTAGCATGTCTAAGTACCCGATTGACCCATCTTTAACTTAAATGTTAAACTACTTGCCATAAATGCTTAATTGTGCCTTTCCTAAGGCTAACATAATATACACGCTTGGAAATGCTCGTATCACACAAAACGAGTGATCAAGTCGGGAATAGGTGTGAAAACTGAGAACTCTCGATGAGATCATTCACTCCACGCAATCTCTATCGCACGAGATACCTTCTTTGAGTTAGGAGTGATATCCAAACCTCGACGAAAATCTCCATTTCTATCTAGTGGAACGCCCGATGTGATTGGCGAGTAAAACCACAATTTGGAACTAGTCATTCAGTCAGGGGTGAAACCCATACCTTAATGACGAATTCCATTCTTCGATTTTCAATCTCACCAAAGTCTCGGTTATACCGATTGTTTGAAACACGTATTAACTGGAAGGGTAATCATCGCTAGCCTGTCACAATCCGACATCCACGTGTCTACCGGTGGCCCGGTGGGGAGTATCGTGACGTACAGTTGATATCATCATTACCAAATAAGTTAAACACAACGGAAGTCTGGAGTAAATAAACTATTACAACCCGATAAGTCTAATGTTTAAATAATATACAGACAAGGTTGTAACAAGATCCACAGGCGGATCGCAAAAACATACAAAAATGATAACAGACTATTAACAGGAAATTCTAAGGTCGCAAATCCTTATATATTTGCCCCGCAGCTCCCAGCCTATTCCGTACTTGCACCTGTAACTTAAACTTTGAAAATACGTCAGTTTTTACTGGTAAATACACTCAACCGACTCATTTTGAAAATATTTTCGAAAACGGTTTTAGGTGCGCTAGGCACGTTTTTATAAATAACTTGGGACAGTACAAAAGACCTTGCATACAGATTTACATGCTGGCTTTTACATATGAGGCCCGGTACAAAAACCGAGACATGATCGACTGACACACCACTCGGAACTTTCACAAAGAAAGCAGGATAGCGATTTCCCAGTGTATGCCTACACGCCATGCTATATTGTCGTGGCCACTACCAATTTAGTGAGCCAAGGATATCCCAGACACGGTCAAGCCCACCCCCAATGTTTTAGTTTCAGTCAAAACAGATCAAAACTGGGTTATGTAAGATTTCAGTTAATTATCACAACTGGATAAAACATTATCCCATACCCGACCAAGCGGTAGTAGTCTACCGTATCCCAAGCCCGTATAGGGAAAATAAGTTAAGAGTATTTACCTGAGTTGTTATGTATGTATGTTCCAAGCTAAGCCGAAATTTCCAAAGCAAGTACAAGGCAATTTACCGGGAGGCGTTCAGTCTGGAGTGATGGTAATTAATAACCAATATTAGAATGCTAATGGGTTCTAAATTAAGTCTTAGACTTGAACCGGTTAGTCTTACGCTAAAAATATGATACGGTACGATATGCTAGATTAAGCGGTGACCGAAAGAGGATGTTAATTAGACCCGATAAGTATATATACTTGTATAATATGGGTAACTTAATAACATTCTGGATTTTGATAAGGATTGGACAAGGTTAAGCCCGTTTTGGTTAAAATACGTAAACTAGCCACGTATGTTTAACCGAATGCGTATTAGCGAAACCGGGCAACCGTATGAGTCATATATAAGTTCCATGAGAAATCATGTTTAATATATGTTATAAAATCAGTAGCATTTGTAAAAATAGGTCCAAGTTACATTTAAATCCGATTTATGCCTTACAAGGGCATTTCGGTCATTTTTATGTTTGTAAAAGATGTAAATTAATAATCTGATGTCAAGACCCAAATTATTCAGTAAAAATATAAATTTTATAAGGTTATAATAGTAGGATATCAAATGTAGGTGTGCTTGACGGTTTTGGAATAAACTATGTCCTGTAAAGGCATTTTCGTCATTTCACACATAGCTTTGAAGCCAAATTTGGGATTCTGAGTTTGGGACTTGTACATATTGTTGTTATGATGAAAATAAGTATATAAATCAGTAGGTAACAAGTCTTGGTTCATAGTTATGGTTTTAAACCATACTATGTGTCGTAAAAGCGTAAAAATCGCCAAAATGCCGTTAAGTCGGTAATTTAAATTAAACAGAAGTTGGAACCTGTTTTATATACCAAAATCATACCATATATCTTATTATATCAGTAAATAAAGGATTTGATTATAAAAAGAGTAGTTAAAGTCATTTTTCGTAAAAAGAAGTAAAATAGTCATTTATCAGCATTTGACGTACTGTAGCCTTCCATTCAGGTCATAATCTGAATGAATATCCCAAATGGTCCTACTTATCATATTACATCAGTAAATAAGTCATATTGATCTTAAAACCATATTCAAGCTTTCTAAAATACCGAAAAGGGCATTTTAGTCCTTTTTATGTATTAAACGCATTATGTTATAAAAATCAGATTTTGACCAGTTTATTGACATCATACACTTGGTTTATAGTTATAAATCAGTAGCAAATTTAAGTGTAGGTTTATAAGTGTTTAAAATCTTAATCTTGCACAAAATGACCTTTTTGCTAGGTTTAAAGACTTTTATGGAACTTATGTAAAACTCGGATTTCTTAGGAATCGAGTCACGAAACTTTAGGACAATATTCTAAACATAATCATGGTCATAAAATGACCATAACTTAGTATCAAGAATGGCTCAAAACGGGTCAAAACAGAAAGTCAACAGAAAGTCAACTGTTTGAGACTTCAGTTACGAACCGAGCCTAGACCAAAAATTGACGAACCGTACCTATTGACATATGTTCAAATACCTATTTTAAGGTTATTAATGCTTTAAAACATATTTTATAACATCCGGATCATTAGTTATGAATTTTACAAAAACTGCCCAGTTTGACTTTTATTGACTTTTCGGTTGACTCGTCAATTGGCCATGAATCTGTGAAAATCTGAAAATGCCCTCTTGAGGGTTTATTACCTCCATCATTAGGAGCACGTAGGAGCTTTCGTTACGTGCAATGACGGAGTATACACGGATTTAGAGCAAAGTCAAGGCGTAATTACGACGAGACTTTGTTCTAGGCTAAGAACTATGAAGAATCGACTTAGCACGATATTGAACACTTACATATGGTCCAAATGATGCTAAGAACAGAGTAGTATGCTCCAAATTCGTCTGGAACTCCTCCAAGGTGTGTTTGACAAGCTTCCAATGTGAAGAACTTGTTACAACACATGGGAAAGCCTCCTTAAATGCATGTTTGATGTACTAGGAGGTAAGGCCGGGTGTTAAGGTTGTGTACAAGTGTCCACAAGTCTTTAAAGGTGTTAAACAAGGAGCTCAAGGTGACATAAATGTTAAAATGTGGCAGTCTCCAAACTTTCTAAAAGTTTGGCAGTTTCAGCCCTTGCACTTCTAATACTTCCGTTTATTGCATAATCGGCCCCTCAACTTCATTTCAAGGCACAACGAGGATACGACAAGCGATTTGACAAACTTGGCCCCTCCCGTTTTAGCGTAAAATACACATACGGATTACCGGGACACGTGTCGGAAAAATATTGGACGTAAAAACACGTAGTGTTACATCCTCACCCCCTTAAGTAAATCTCGTCCCGAGATTTCAATCAAACAAATTGGATATTTATGTCGCATGACAGATTCCGCTTCCCAAGTGTATTCGGGACCTCAACGAGCGTCCCATTTAACCTTTACAATAGGCACATGTTTCCTATGAAGCTTATTGACCTGGCGATCCTCGATCGCCACTAGTTTCTCAATAAAACGTAGGTTCTTATCAATCTGAACCTCGTCGTGTGGCATAGCCAACGACTCATCTGCCAAGCACTTCTTCAAGTTAGAAATGTGGAATACATCATAGATTCCATTGAACTTTTCCGGCAGCTTTAATCTATAACCGATAGCTCCAATTCGCTCAACAATTTCAAATGGTCCAACGTACCTTGGACTTAATTTGCCTTTCTTTCCGAAGCGCATGACGCCTTTCCAAGGCGACACTTTAAGTAAGACTTTGTTCCCAATATGGAACTCAAGAGGTTTACGTCTTCGATCCGTATAACATTTCTGCTTATCCCTGGCAGCCTTGAGACGATCCCAAATTTGTAAAATCTTGTCCGTCGTCTCCAAGACTATTTCCGGTCCTGATAGTTGTCCTTCACCAACTTCTGCCCAACAAACGGGCGTCCTACACTTTCTCCCGTATAACGCTTCAAACGGGGCTGCTTGAATACTTGCGTGGTAGCTGTTATTGTAGGAGAATTCAACAAGTGGCAAGTGGCTATCCCAACTTCCACCTAGATCAATCACACAAGCGCGTAGCATATCTTCTAAGGTCTGTATAGTGCGCTCGCTTTGCCAATCCGTTTGAGGATGATATGCTGTTCTAAAATTTAATCGAGTGCCCAAAGCCTGTTGAAAGCTCTTCCAAAAGTGCGAAGTACATCTCGTGTGTCCATCCAATACAATGGACACCGGTATTCCGTGTAAAGAAACAATCTCGTCAACATAGAGTTTTGCCAATTTGTCAGAGCTATAAGTCTCATTAATAGGCAGGAAATGAGCCGACTTAGTCAGTCTGTCTACAATCACCCATATTGTGTCATTCCCTCGCTTTGTTTTTGGTAACTTGGTAATGAAATCCATAGTTACGCATTCCCATTTCCACATGGGAATTTCCAATGGCTGCAATAGACCTGACGGCTTTTGATGTTCAGCTTTAACTTGTGAGCACGTCAAACATTTAGCTACATAGACCGTTATGGATTTCTTCAACCCGGACCACCAATAATAGGGTCTCAAATCCTTGTACATTTTATCACTACCCGGGTGAATTGAGTACCTGGAATTGTGTGCTTCTTGGAGAATCAAATCTCTAAGTCCTCCGAAAACTGGAACCTAAATTCGTCCACAAAATCTAAGAATTCCATCATTTCCTGGTGTAAGTTGTTCTACCATCTTTCCCAGTTCTTCTTTAGGGAGGTTTGCCTCAAGTAAAGCCTGCTTTTGAGCTTCCAAAATTTTATCTTTCAGACTATTCTTTACTTCAATACTTTTAGCATTGATCCGTATGGGTTTAACCCTTTCCTTGCGGCTCAAAGCATCGGCAACCACATTTGCCTTGCCTGGGTGGTAACGGATCTCGCAATCATAGTCGTTCAGCGTCTCCATCCACCGACGCTGTCGCATATTTAAATCCTTTTAATTGAATAAATGTTGGAGACTTTTGTGGTCGGTGTATATAAGACACTTTGTTCCATATAAAATAATGTCTCCACAGTTTGAGCGCAAACACAACGACACCTAGTTCCAAATCATGCGTGGTGTAGTTTCTTTCGTGTATCTTCAATTGCCTTGAAGCGTAGGCAATTACCTTTCCTCTTTGCATGAGTACACACCCCATGCCGGTGTGTGAAGCATCATAATATACCACAGAATCTTCAATTCCTTCGGGTAGAGTCAACACAGGAGCATTACTTAATTTCTGCTTCAATACATCAAAGGCTTCCTGCTGTTTCGGACCCCAAACAAATTTAACATCTTTACGGGTCAGGGTCGTCAATGGAGTAGCTATCCTTGAAAAGTTTTCTATAAATCATCTATAATAACCAGCCAAACCAGAAAACTTTGGATTTCGGATGGTGTCTTGGGGGCTTGCCAGTTCATTACTGCCTCGACTTTGGCAGGGTCAACTTGTATCCTACGTTCACGAACCATGTGGCCTAAGTATTGTACTTCACGCAACCAAAATTCACATTTAGAAAACTTTGCATAAAGTTTCTCGTGTCTCAACAACTCCAAAATACACACTACAAAAAAAATGTCATTTAGTGACATACTTAAAGTGCCACAACAACAAAAAGGTGTCGGTAAAGGCCCTTGTAAGAATGAGTGGCACACAAAAAAAAGTGCCACTAGAAGCGCTGACGCTAAGCCTTTTAGTGGCACTACTTGGATGTGCCGCACAAAGTTTATGCGACTTTAGCGGCACTTTATTTTTTGCCACAAAATGAAAAAAGACTTTTGTGGCATAATTTTTGTCGGTAAAAACTATTTCTGATTATATTACTATTTTAGTGACATAAAATTTGACACAAAAAATTAACATTTACAACGTAAAATAAAAGGTCAACAAAATTGTACACGTAGAAATTAAAATATTAAAACTTCAATATAAGTTGGATTCGAAACATAACCCAAATGTTAACAAAATATTGTGTAATAAGTAACATATTCCAAATTCCATAACTTTACATGAGAAGTCTAAACGTTTTAAGTGAATTTCATCATCATAAAACTTAGCTCCAAGGCTTCTCATTATATATGTCGTGCCATCATCAACCATATAAACAAGTATTAGTGTTGATTCAAAATATATATATATAATATATATATATATATATATATAATAAGAGTTCTTTAATTAATGAACTAAATGATCTTGATTTAAAAAAAACATATATAATCAAATGTCCTAAACACCTAACAGTTGGACAAAAATCAATATATTATATAATATGCAGTCATTTATAATTGGCATGAACACCTAACAGTTGGACAAAAAACCAACATATTACCTTAACTGCATGTCAACAAAAATTTGAAGACCGATTGTCCAAACGTCCTTGCCCTGTAAAATGGAAAGTTTTGGCTAATCAATTTCACACCAAGATTACAACATAAGCATATTCATTTAATATTGATACCTTATTAACCACGGGGTGTCAGCCCAGTGGCCAGCCTCACCCATTCCAAACGGGAGGACGCGGGTTCGAGTCCAGCTTGGCCCGAATAATCCTGCTGGGTAGTAACCGCCAGACAGCTATGGGGCTAAGCTAGCTTGGGGAGGGAGAACCCTCCCGCGGTCAGGGGTACCGTGCATTTACCCTTTTTCCCCTTATTATTATATCATTAATCACTAGTGAGATACGACGGATGCGATAATTTACAATTTGGTTGAATTCGGTTTGTTCGCAATACAAACATCGAGTATTCAACTGATAGTAAAAATGTTTCAACTCTAGAATATTTTATTGCTGAATCCATTCACTATCTACTAATCATATAAACCAGTATAATAGTTTAGTGATTAACATTAACCTGCTTTTTATACCTAACTAATTCACCATGTATTTCTTCTTGATCAATTAGATGTGACAGTTTTACCCCATTCAGTTATTAATGGATCAATTGATTTGTGCATCGTCTCAAACGGGTCAAATTCATATTAGTCTTAACAAGAATTAACTAAAGAGGTACAAGTCAAACTAGTTGAAAGCACCCAAGCTCTTCTGTCTTTTATAACAAATTCCATGTAAGCTAGCAAATTTAAGGCCAACTTTTACCATAGTCATATTTGCTTTTCACATAGACACATAGTAAGCATTTAACAACCCTCATTCATAGTGACTATCGCCTCTACTTCTAAAAGATCTAGAAACAAGTAAAATTCTGAAATGAGATACAAAAGAAAAATAATTACAGCAGAGTAGATCATAGATGTAAAAAAAACGAATCTTGTCAATTTGCACATGGAATCAAGCAACCAAGTTTAACCTGGCCAGAAAACAAGTGTGAAAATGAACTCGGAAGGACTATGGATGGGCATTTGGTATGGCTACGGTACCGGTACCGGTACGACCATTTTCCCGTTTACGATACCGGTATTTACGGGTAAAACACCGTATATTCGGTACTGGTACCAATTTTTCCCGTTTTTCGGTACCGGTACGATACCCAACGGGTACCATGCACATCCCTAGGAAGGATGTAACAACGTGCAAAAAAGCATATTCATTAAAATTACTTAAACTGTTATATAAATACTATGATTGCATCAAATGATTGGTTGTGATTTTAAATTCTAAAAAATCTTGTTCTGGAGTAAAAAAATCTTTGTTTTAAACATATAACTTGCAATAATCCTTTTGTTCCTCTTTTGTGTGCGTTGAATATGTGTAGCATTCTTTGGTTACTAACTTCTCTTAATGGTTGACGTCTCAAATATGATTTCAGTGAGGTACAAGGTTAAGAGCAAAAAAGTGAAAACTTGTTCACCTGCTCTCTCTCTTGATTCAAAATCTCTTTCTCGTCCGTGCCTTGAGTGACTTCAGCTCCTTCTGTCTCTCTTTCTATCTCTCCTCTCCCTTTCTCTAACACTCGAACTCTGGTCCTGGTCTCCGTCTCCATCCCTGCTGGACAACTTGAACGTGTAATCATGCAAAACAAAAAACAAAGAATGATAAAATTTCCGATTTACAAAGAGAAGGAGAAACAAAAAGCTAAAAATTAAGTAGCTTTTCATGAGGGATCAGACATGGCGCAATATAGAATTAGGAAGGATGAGGCAGGGTGGCGCTATATAACATTATATGACATGTATCCCTATGGTGGTTTCCAAGTGTTTCGCGACTCTAGCAGCCAACGGTTCTGCTTGTGTAAGCTTAATCTTTGAAAGAAAATTAAGGGCGACCCTATTATCCTCTTTAGAGCCATAACCATTTTCAGTTTGAGAAAAAAAAAATTAGCAAAGAAAATGCAAGCTGGAATTCCTCACGGCTGAACTTCTACAAAATTGCATAAATGTGATAAAATTTCAACACAATTACCAATACAAAGATCCACATACATATGTACAAAACAAGTCAATGCGAGATATCGGACCATGCTGCAATATTTGAGAAACAATTGTCATAGAACAAGACTTTTAGATCAGACAATGTTACTCATACACAAATCTTGAGTGTCAAACATCAACATTTTAACATTCCTGCGTACTACCCTTTGCTTAATCCACAAATAGCAACAAAATCAAGTGTACAAACATCATTAATCAATTCCATGTAACTAACATCGAAACAGTTACTCCAAAACCACGTAAAACAACAAAATCAAGTGCAAAATTGCTACAAATTTGGGGGAAATGAACTGGAATCTAACAATTTACACAAGAACAATAAGAATCAACAGAAAATATACCTTTAATTGATAAATTGAAGACCTTTTTTTCTTTCCACCGTCGGATTTGGCCGGTTGAGACGACAGAACTGTCATATTCTTTTACGAACTCTAACTGAAACACGCAAAAAGCTCAATCGAAAAATGATCGTAATGATGCAAAACAAGCATTTAAGACTTCAGTAGGCGTCAATCACCGATGTTCGTTATTTGACGTAGAACACCGTCAACCAACACTGACTCCAAATGTAAATAGAGAGAGGGAGAGTTAGATCTGACGAATGCAGAGAAACAAAGTTTGCTTAGATTATTGGAGAGGCAGTTTAGAAATTAGGGCAGCGGATTACATCTTTAGCGGGAATAAATTTAGAAGGAAATTTTAAATGTAATATTGTAGTAATCTTTGGGTTTATCTATTCTAACGAGTTACACACTTTTATTGGATGGCAAAATGATTTGAGCCAGATTCATCAATAATTATTATTTATAACTTTTACTTAATTGGGTTATCAAAACAAAAAACCCTGATCCTAAAAACCAAAAAAGGAATATCAGTTCGAAAAAAAAAACTCGAAATGACCTAAATTTGAATAACCTTGAGCCCAAACCTATAATAAATAATCCAAGCTCAAAAGACACATTTCTAAAGTTTTTCAAGGAGGGATAAGTGAAGATTTTAGAATTTAGAAGCACTCAGAAAATAGTGGGCCAATGAGGTGGTGGTGGTGGAGTAGGTAGGGAGAGAATTTGTGTTCTAAGGGACCCAAGTTCTATTATTGCCCTCCGCACTATTTTCTACGGCACCTGGTGATGATGAGAGACTAGCGAATAAGTGGAGATCGCTAGTTCGATCCTTGAACTGAGCGGGTTTTAACTCACCGCACTGTCTAGCCTTCGGGCGAGTGTTCACGGGCTTCGACCCTAGGTATGGGTTTTCCCCGGTTCAGAGGCGAGTGTATCCTGATGTGATGAATTTTGCAGTAGCCCATTTGAGGATTCGTTGGCCGTAAAAAAAACTTAGAAAATAGTGGCATACGTAAAGTACCACTAAAAGTTATCAAATATTTTAGTGGTATATGGAAAGTATCATTAAATCTAAATTAGTGGCATAAGGACTAAATGCCACTAAAACATGTGATAAGCATTTGTGGCACACGTAAAGTGCCACTAAAGTGGCACAAAAGCTAAATACCATTAGAAGTGTGTGCCACTAGATAGACTTTTTTTGTAGTGACACCTCAAATGTTTCTCGTGATCCTCCTGATTACGAGAGTATATAAGTATATCATCAATAAAGACAATGACAAGCTTATCTAAATACGCTTGCAGACTTTGTTCATCAAATCCATAAATGCTGCTGGTGCATTAGTGAGTCCAAAAGGCATCACTAAGAACTCATAATGACCATATCTTGTTCTAAACGCCGTCTTTGGAACGTCTTCAGTACGAACTTTGAGTTGATGATAACCTGACCTCAAATCAATCTTCGAGAAGTAGGTTGCTCCCTGAAGCTGGTCAAATAAATCATCGATCGTGGGCAATGGATAGCGATTCTTAATTGTTAACTTATTCGGCTCGCGGTAGTCAATGCACATTCGCATTGAACCATTTTTCTTTTTCAAAAACAGTATAGGAGCTCCCCAAGGCGAAGAACTTGGCTGAATGAATCCTTTTTCCAACAATTCCTCAAGTTGTGTCTCAACTCTTTCATTTCTGTAGGTGCAAGTCTATACGGGGCTCTAGCAACTGGAGCTGCACCAGTATGATATCAATTCTAAATTCTACTTGCCTATCTGATGGTAGACCAGGCAAGTCTTCAGGAAACACGTCAACAAATTTTGAGATAACGAGTAGGTCTTCGATCTTTGGCTTAGCTTCATCAATGGTTACTTGTGCCATGTAAATGGCACAATTCTTCTTCAGGCATTTCGAAGTTTTAAGTAACACATCCTTTTCGGACAAACCATAACGTACATCACCTTGGATAGGCAGCAATTCACCGGTCGAAGTTTTGATTTCGATGAGCTTCTTGTTACAGACTATATGGGCATGGTTACTAGACAACCTGTCCATACCAAGAACTACATCGAAACCTGCCAACTTCATTGGCAATAGTGAAACGGGAATAGAGTGATCCTAAATGGAAATAAAACATCCATCAAGAATTGTAGAAGTGGTTTCTATCGTTCCATCAGCAAGTTCTACATCATAGGTTATGTCTAGAGTTCTTATGGGCAAGTTTAATAAGGCACTAAACTTATGATCTACAAATGATTTATCAGCCCCTGAATCGAAAAGAACTCTAGCATAAACGTCATTAATAAGGAACGTACCTGTTATCACATTGTCATTGTTCACAACCTCCTTGGCTTTCATCTGGAAAGCACGAGCTTTTCCTTTCTTCGCCCATCGTCCTTCGTAGTGTCATCCTTCTTCTACTTAGGACAGTTGGGTTTGATATGTCCTTTCTCGCCACAATTAAAACAGGTGGCCTCCTTCAAATCCTTACATTCCAGGGCCTTGTGCCCATGCCTCTTACAGATCCCACAAAGCTTTATCTGAAACTCGTCCCGACACGCACCAAAGTGTCGCTTGTTGCACTTTCTACATTTAGGCCTATTATCAGACCTTTGGTGGTTCTTGTTTGACCCGAACTTCCTGTTCTTGCTAAAGCGGTGAAACCTGTCATCATCTCTCTTCCTTTTCTCGCCACCTTCAGGCTGAAGAGACCTCTGTCTCTTCAAATCCTGAGTTAAGACCATAGAAAGGTCTACAGCAAACCTAAACGTCACGGTCTAGATGCCCTGACATCACCCTTAATCTATGGCTCTAATCGCCAATAAAACGTGAGTTGCGTTTGGACTCTGGAGTGATTAGATACATTACAAGTCTCGACATAGAATCGAATTCCGACACGTACTTTCCACAATCAAGGTTCTTCATGGCTAATCCGTTTCGATCCTTTCCACTTCGTGAGGTGGACAATAAGCATCCTTTACCAATTCAACAAATTTCTCCCAACTTAGATTATACTATTGAACCTTCCCAAAAGACTAGATCATCGACTTCCACCACGTGAGGGCATCGCCCTTGAACGATTGCGCTACATACTGCACTACGTCTTTCTCAGCGCACCCACTGATTTCCACAATAGTTTCAATCTCGTCTAACCATCAGAGCATTTCCACAGCTCCTTTTTCACCAGTAAAATCACGTGGTTTGCAAGACAAAGTATTTATAGGAGCAACCTTCCTTATTAAATTGGGTCTTTCTGTGGTACTCCTTTCTTTTCCTTTCGATATTCGACGAATGCTCAGAGTCGTCTTTCGTGTGAGAGGGATGTTCAGACTTCTTTGCGATGAGTGCTTAGAATGGTGTGAAGATGTATGCCTGGATGTGTGCTTAGAAGTATGCTTGGTATGTGAAGCACTGGATTTACCATTCTTCCCGTCACGATCTTTAATTGCTTTTTCTACTTCGGTGGCAATTAATGCCTTCAGTTCACCTCTAGTAGTTACAATCTGTTCGTTGGCACCTCCATCCCCTTGGTGGCTATCTGCTTCATCTGAACTAGCCATCCTTGTACTTTGACGCTGAAGCAATCACGTAGAATTTAATTAGTTACACTTGTTTGATTGATTGATAACGACACAAACGGCCTTAATAAGGGGGTGTTAAAATGTGGCACGAATAGGCCTGTCACAAGGACAATTTAAAGCAACACTAAGGGCTTGAATTATAAAATCAAGATCACTAATGGATAAAAAAGCTTGAAGTTCGAACGTAGTATTACTACCTCGAGACAGAAAGTCGTAGACTGAAACTGTAATTGTCACCAATGGACATAATATAGCCCGTATGCATTACATCACTAATGGATGTATTAATATGGTCGTAGGCACTACACCACCAATGGGTGTTTAAATAAAGTAATCATCGCACTGATGATTTCTGATCAAGATCAAAATAGTTTATATAGGCTTGGACGTAGTCCTTTGCCTTGACGGCTTGTGTGGCTCCTCAGGTCACACTACCAGGAGGTTAATACCTTGAATATATTAACCTTTTAGAATAGCAATTCCTTGAAATGGTTTAGTAGTTAGTCCAGATCAGGCGGATTAGTGAAGTTTAGAACGTAGTTCACCACTTCTGGATAGAAGGGATTCTTTATAGGATTTCTCAACCTTAACTATCAGGGTAGAACACCATATAATCAACTACCGTTTTGCCAATATATGTGACCTAATCACTTGGCAGGTGCAAACCATCAAGGAGATTTCTCGGAAATGTTACGCAGATTACAAATTTCGAATCAATATCGAGACGTTGGCTTGAAAAAACTGATATAATAATAGTACATATACATTAATCCAAAAGAAATTCCATTAATATTAATATTCAAATTACAATTTCCCTAAGTGGGTCTTTTACAAGAAAATAAGATAAATTGTCCTCGCAGGGACTAAAATAAGAAACATACCCTCGCAGGGGTTTTAAAATTAAATACTTGTCCATGCAAGGACTTGATTTAAATTAAACATAATACGTAGGAATAATAGGGAGTTCAATCCTTCTTCCATTTTAACTTTTTCACCAGCCTTTTTAATAGTTTTTGGTTCTTCTTAGCATCCTTGGCTGATTTCTCTTGTAGCTCTTTTACCCGTTCTAATGCTTCATTTAGAACGTTCATAGTTGGTGGTGGCTGTTGTGGTTGCGCTTGATTTTGGGGTTGAGCCGGTGCAATCGGATATTGGTACTCATAGTAGGGATATCCGCCTGTTTGGTAGGGATAGGGGTAATGTGCATTCATGGCCATTTCTAGGTAAGGGTCTTGCAGAGGTACATTATGACTGTGGCTATGCTCTGGCCATGTAGAGGGTTCAAACCGTGTTGTACGCAGGTAGGTTCGAATAGGAAGGGATAGGGTTATCAAAACCCGATGGTGGTAGCAGTAATGATGATGGCTCACTTGTAGAAAGTGGTGGTTGAGGTTCAGGCTCAACAGTAGGTGGCGGTTTCTTGTTGAAAGGTGAGGTATAGGAAGGTCCACCCATTTGTGGATCTTCTGCGATAGTGGGGTAGGATGAAGGCTGGGGAGATAGTGACCCAACTCTGGTCCCCATTCGCACGGACATGCGTGCGTTCCTCTTCCTAGGTGGACGAGGTGGTAGTTGTGGTTGTTCCACCGTTGGTTTTCAGGTGGAGGGGTGTAGTGTAACGGTCTATGGTGGGATGGAGTGTGGTGAGATGGCGTATTACAATAAGATGGGGTGTTATGGTAGGATGGGGTATCTTAGAAAATGTATTGTGAAATTTTTTCCTGAAATTCATCAGGATAGTGCTGGGGCGTTCCAGCGTACGAGTTGGATCCGCTGGATAAGTAAATGGGATGACCCATTGATCCCGTTGCCGGCATTTATGGGTCGGAGTCTTCTTCCATGGGCTCCGGGGAATCTTTAGGTGGGGTTACAGAAGGTGAGTGGAATTGAATATCGAGGTTATAATTCCCATGGAAAGAATGGGAGTGTGAGTGGTGAGATTGGGTAGGTTGTGGTGGCAGTGAATCTGGTGGTGGGGAATACTCGTGAGATATAGAGTGACGATGAGGGTACGGTTCCCATGGTGATGAGGAGTCTCCTGACGCCTCGTAAGGGTTGTAGTTATGTGGGTTCGAAGGCCCTTGACCCGCAGCTCAGCCTCTCATGAGCCCTTTTCCTTTCGCTCCTCTAGAAAACTTTGGAGGCATCTTTAACAATTCCTATCACAAAGCAAATTAAAAAAAAACAAAGCAAGAAAAATAGCAAAATATAGAAACGGATAATCCTAGGTCAAAGCCTAGACTCGAGAGTCTAAGGAATGTGTTTTCTTATATCGTTTGAGATCAAACACTAATGGCAAGTGTCGAATTCCCTCAAACGTTGGCTCTGATACAAACCTGTCACACTCCGACATCCACGTGTCTACCGGTGGCCCGGTGGGGAGTATCGTGACGTACAGTTGATATCATCATTACCAAATAAGTTAAACACAGCGGAAGTCTGGAGTAAATAAACTATTACAACCCGATAAGTCTAATGTTTAAATAATATACAGACAAGGTTGTAACAAGATCCACAGGCGGATCGCAAAAACATACAAAAATGATAACAGACTATTAACAGGAAATTCTAAGGTCACAACTCCTTATATATTTGCCCCGCAGCTCCCAGCCTATTCCGTACTTGCACCTGTAACTTAAACTTTGAAAATACGTTAAGTTTCACTGGTAAATACACTCAACCGACTCATTTTGAAAATATTTTCGAAAACGGTTTTAGGTGCGCTAGGCACGTTTTTATAAATAACTTGGGACAGTACAAAAGACCTTGTATACAGATTTACATGCTGGCTTTTACATATGAGGCCCGGTACAAAAACCGAGACATGATCGACTGACACACCACTCGGAACTTTCACAAAGAAAGCAGGATAGCGATTTCCCAGTGTATGCCTACACGCCATGCTATATTGTCGTGGCCACTACCAATTTAGTGAGCCAAGGATATCCCAGACACGGTCAAGCCAACCCCCAATGTTTTAGTTTAAGTCAAAACAGATCAAAACCGGGTTATGTAAGATTTCAGTTAATTATCACAACTGGATAAAACATTATCCCATACCCGACCAAGCGGTAGTAGTCTACCGTATCCCAAGCCCGTATAGGAAAATAAGTTAAGAGTATTTGCCTGAGTTGTTATGTATGTATGTTCCAAGCTCAGCTGAAATTTCCAAAGCAAGTACAAGGCAATTTACCGGGAGGCGTTCAGTCTGGAGTGATGGTAATTAATAACCAATATTAGAATCTAATGGGTTCTAAATTAAGTCTTAGACTTGAACAGGTTAGTCTTACGCAAAAAAAATATGATACGGTACGATATGCTAGATTAAGCGGTGACCGGAAGAGGATGTTAATTAGACCCGATAAGTATATATACTTGTATAATATGGGTAACTTAATAACATTCTGGATTATGATAAGGATTGGACAAGGTTAAGCCCGTTTTGGTTAAAATACGTAAACTAGCCACGTATGTTTAACCGAATGCGTATTAGCGAAACCGGGCAACCGTATGAGTCATATATAGGTTCCATGAGAAATCATGTTTAATATATGTTATAAAATCAGTAGCATTTGTAAAAATAGGTCCAAGTTACATTTAAATCCGATTTATGCCTTACAAGGGCATTTCGGTCATTTTTATGTTTGTAAAAGATGTAAATTAATAATCTGATGTCAAGACCCAAATTATTCAGTAAAAATATAAATTTTATAAGGTTATAATAGTAGGATATCAAATGTAGGTGTGCTTGACGGTTTTGGAATAAACTATGTCCTGTAAGGGCATTTTCGTCATTTCACACATAGCTTTGAAGCCAAATTTGGGATTCTGAGTTTGGGACTTGTACATATTGTTTTTATGATGAAAATAAGTTTATAAATCAGTAGGTAACATGTCTTGGTTCATAGTTATGGTTTTAAACCATACTATGTGTCGTAAAAGCGTAAAAATCGCCAAAATGCCGTTAAGTCGGTAATTTAAATTAAACAGAAGTTGGAACCTGTTTTATATACCAAAATCATACCATATATCTTATTATATCAGTAAATAAAGGATTTGATTATAAAAAGAGTAGTTAAAGTCATTTTTCGTAAAAAGGGTAAAATAGTCATTTATCAGCATTTGACGTACTGTAGCCTTCCATTTAGGTCATAATCTGAATGAATATCCCAAATGGTCCTACTTATCATATTACATCAGTAAATAAGTCATATTGATCTTAAAACCATATTCAAGCTTTCTAAAATACCGAAAAGGGCATTTTAGTCCTCTTTATGTATTAAACACATTATGTTATAAAAATCAGATTTTGACTATTATTGACATCAATACACTTGGTTTATAGTTATAAATTCAGTAGCAACTTTAAGTTTAGGTTTATAAGTGTTTAAAATCTTAATCTTGCACAAACGGACCTTTTTGCAAGGTTTAAAGACTTTTAAGGAACTTATGTAAAACTGGGATTTCTTAGGAATGAAGTCACGAAACTTTAGGACAATATTCTAAAAATAATCATGGTCATAAAATGACCATAACTTAGTATCAAGAATGGCTCAAAACGGTCAGAACTGAAAGTTAACAGAAAGTCAACTGTTTGAGACTTCGGTTACGAACCGAGCCTAGACCAAAAATTGACGAACCGTACCTGTTGACGTATGTTCAAATACCTATTTTAAGGTTATTAATGCTTTAAAACATATTTTATAACATCCGGATCATTAGTTATGAATTTTACAAAAACTGCCCAGTTTGACTTTTATTGACTTTTCGGTTGACTCGTCAATTGGCCATCAATCTGTGAAAATCTGAAAATGCCCTCTTGAGGGTTTATTACCTCCATCATTAGGAGCACGTAGAGCTTTCGATACGCGTAATGACGGAGTATAAAGGATTTAGAGCAAAGTCAAGTGTAATTACGACGAGACTTTGTTCTAGGCTAAGAACTATGAAGAATCGACTTAGCACGAGATTGAACACTTACATATGGTCCAAATGATGCTAAGAACAGAGTAGTATGCTCCAAATTCGACTGGAACTCCTCCCAGGTGTGTTTGACAAGCTTCCAATGTGAAGAACTTGTTGCAACACATGGGAAGGCTTCCTTAAATGCATGTTTGAGGTACTAGGAGGTAAGGCCAGGTGTTAGGGGTTGTGTACAAGTGTCCACAAGTGTTTAAAGGTGTCAAACAAGGAGCTCAAGGTGGCATAAATGTTAAAATGTGGCAGTCTCCAAACTTTCTAAAAGTTTGGCAGTTTCAGCCCCTGCACTTCTAATACTTTCGTTTATTGCATAATCGGCCTCTCAACTTCATTTCAAGGCATACGACAAGTGATTTGACAAACTTGGTCCCTCCCGTGTTAGCGTAAAATACATATACGGATTACCATGACAGTGTCGGAAAAATATTGGACGTAAAAACACGTAGTGTTACACTAGCCGCTTGCAGTGAGAGCGTTTATCTATTAGGCCAAAGCGTGGGTCCAAATGCAAAGGGTAGTCGAATCAATTTGGCGTGTCAAACGTCTCAAAACCCCGGACACTCGCAATTGATTTAAGCCTTATCGTTAATTTACGCATCATCGAGTTTATTTATTATTTATGTGTGGAATTACGGATTTTACGATTTTACGCTTTATCGAATTCTCGATTTATCGCATTTACGCTCCATCGAATGTATGCACTACTCGCACAACTCTCATAATCTAAAACGCTAAATTAATACACCAACCAAACTAATCGCTTAACTCGCTTACGCCTATGAGGACATGTATGCCTCATGAGTGGTATTACTCGCTTATATCTCGCTATTGTATCGCATCTCGAACGCGCTACGCTTTACTAATGAGAAGGTGAATATGTGCAAAGTATATGCTTACGTGAAATACGTGCTTATGTGCTTACGTGTTTACGTGCCTACGTGTTTATGTGATTTTGTGCCTTGTATGAATGATAATAATAATAATAAATATTTAAACATAACTCTATTATAATCGAATCTCATCTAATCTAAATCCTTCGTGTAGATGTCTTCCATGGGATCGTACACCCGAAGGAATCTCCAGCGCAGCAACGCCGACAAGCGAATCGCTACAATGGTAGCCAAGGAAATGGATAAGGTCATCCCGCAAATCGTCTCAAAATTTATGCTGTGAGCAACATTGATAAGCTGAAAACCCCAAGTCACGATTCAGCTTCAAAAATTTCAAAGCTTGTGCACCTCTTACCTTCACAGGCAACGATGGACCGACTGCTATGTTCCATTGGTTTGACGCCATTGAGGTCACCTTTAGGCAAAGTGGATGCCCCGATGACCTTCGCACGGTGAACGCTATTGGAGTCTTCCTAGTCCCGTGCTCACGACTGGTGGACCCGAAAGGAATAGGCGCGGTAATGATGAGGCCTATAATCTATCTTGGGAGGAACTCAAGGAAGTGATGATGAAGGAGTTCTGTCCTCCGCACGAGATTCAAAAGCTCGAGAATGAGTTTTGGGGTATAAAACAAGATGGTCCCGACAATGCTGGATTCACTGCTCGATTCAAGATTTTGAGCATCATCTGTCCCATCCAAGTTGATACTACTGAGAAAGCTATCAACAAGTATATCCGTGGTTTACCGGAATGTGTCGTGAACTTTGTGAAAGTTGCTCGTACTACAACAATCGAGGAAACCTACATGCTCACCGCTGAGATCAATGATCAGCGAGTTCAAGATGGTTATTTCAAGAACCATGCTAAAGTTGCCAAACAAGCTGTTACCAAACCAACTGCTGCTATCGAATCACCCAGCGATCCGAAGGGAAAGCGTCAGGGACGCAAAAGAGGAAACCCTAGCTAGAACTACGCCGCTGCTACACCGCTCAACTCTCAGCCTTATCAAGCTCCTGCTCAGGACGCACCTCCAGCTAAACGTGCGTACATGGTCCTTACCCACTATGCCCTAAGTGCACATACCATCATGTAGTGGGTGGAAAATACCGTTGCCGTACCAGCCCTCGTCAGCCAGCTCCTCAAGCGCCAGCACTGCCAGCTCCTCAGCGTACTCCCCAGAACAACCAGCAGCAACAAGCTGCCCCAAAAGCACGTGTGTGTTACGTGTGTGGTGATCCGAACCACTTTGCAAATGTCTGCCCAAACCGTAGCGTGAAACAAGAGCCGCAGCAGCAACAGCCACCACCGCAGCCTCAGTAGCAACAACAAGCTGCGCGTGGAAGGGCTTTCAACCTGAATCACCGCCAGGCCCAGAACGACAACAATGTTGTCAATGGTACGTTCCTCGTTAATGGTATTTATGCTTCATGTTTATTTGATACTGGTGCCGATAATTATTTTGTATCGTTAGAATTCGAAAAGATTTTAAAATGTAAATGCGCTAAACTCCCAAAGACTTTCGATGTGGAAGTCGCCAACGAAAGAACCGTTACCGTTAATTCCGTCCTACGTGGTTGTTCTCTCGATCTCAACAACCATGTCTTCTCGATCAATCTCATACCAATGCAGTTAGGTAGCTTCGATATCATAGTAGGTATGGACTTTCTTCGTGAAAACCATGCTGAAGTCGTATGCTTCGATAAAATGATTCATTTCCCTCTCCCTAACGGTGATCAACTCCATGTCTACGGAGAAACTTCCTCAAAGAAGTTGATGCTTTTGTCATGTACTTGAGCACACAAATGCTTGCAAAAGCGATGTGTTGCCTTCCTCGCTCATATCGTTAACCCGGAGAAAGAAAAGAAGACTTATAAAGATGTTCCCGTCGTTTGTGAATTTCCTAAAGTCTTTCCTGACGATTTACTCGGTTTACCCTCTACTCGCGATATTGAATTCCGATATCGATTTAGTTCCCGGTGCTACTCCCGTTGCTAAAGCTCCTTATCGCCTCGCATCCTCAGAAATGCGCGAGCTATCAAGCCAACTTCAAGAGCTTCTTGATAAAGGTTTCATACGCCCGAGCACTTCGCCTTGGGGCGCACCCGTTTTTTTCGTGAAAAAGAAGGATGGATCGTTCCGTATGTGCATCGATTATCGTGAACTTAACAAACTCACGATAAAGAACCGTTATCCTCTTCCTCGAATCGATGACTTATTTGAAAAGCTTCAAAGTGCTACTTGTTTTTCTAAGATCAATTTACGTTCCGGTTATCCATCAGTTACGCGTGTTGGATGAAGATATTCCGAAAACCGCCTTTCGTACTCGCTATGGCCATTTCGAATTCGTGGTCATGCCTTTTGGTCTTACAAATGCACCCGCGGTCTTGATGGATTTGATGAACCATGTGTGTAAAGCTTTTTTAGATCGTTTCGTCATTGTTTTCATCGATGATATCTTGATTTACTCGAAGTTGAGAGACAAACACGCGCGCCATCTCCGTTTAGTCCTCGAACTTCTCCAGGGCAATCGCCTTTATGCTAAGTTCTCCAAATGTGAATTCTGGCTCAAAGAGTTGGATCACATCAAAGAGTGCCTCCAAAATCCGTTCATTTCTTGGATTGGCGGGTTACTACCGTCGATTCATCGCCGACTTCTCGAAAATCGCCGTTCCGCTTAACGCTTTAACTCATAAAGATAAACCTTTTGGTTGGGATTCCAAGCAAGAGAAAGCTTTTCAAACTCTCAAGCGTATGCTATGCAACGCTCCTGTACTCGCTTTACCCGACGTAAGCGACGATTTCGTGGTTTACTGCGATGCCTCAAACCTTGGTCTTGGTGGTGTTCTCATGCAAAGAGACAAGGTTATCGCGTATGTGTCTCGACAACTCAAGATCCACGAGAAGAACTACACAACCCACGATCTCGAACTCGGTGCAGTTGTTTTTGCATTGAAGATATGGCGACACTACCTCTACGGTACTAAGTGTATGGTCTTCACCGACCATAAGAGCTTACAACATATCTTCAATCAAAAGGAACTGAATATGCGCCAACGCAGATGGGTTGAACTTCTCAACGATTACGATTGTGAGATACGCTACCATCCCGGCAAAGAAAACGTCGTCACCGATGCTCTAAGTCGACGAAGCTATGTATATAGTGTTCGTGACTCTCAAGCTTTGAATGATTTCGAAACCATGATTCGCTCCGCTCAATTCGCCTGCTTTAACGAGAATACTTTGGAGGAAGAAATGAAATGTGGTGCCGAAACTCAACTCGTTGTCAGACCTAACGATATCTATTATTATCTCGATCGCATTTGGATTCTCAGCTGTGATAACCTTCGTGAATTGCTAATGACTGAAGCCCATAAATCTCGATATTCCATTCACCCCTGTGCCGAAAAGATGTACCAGGACCTTCGTCCTAAGTACTGGTGGCCGGGAATGAAAAAGGATATCACCGTTTATGTTTCAAAGTGCTTAACCTGCTCGAAGGTTAAAGCCGAGCATCAAAGGCCCTCTGGCTTACTCGAGCAACCCGAAATCCTGATGTGGAAGTGGGAGAGTATAGCTATGGATTTCGTTACCAAACTTCCCCGCACTTCCTCTGGTCACGATAGCATTTGGGTTATCGTTGATCGTCTTACTAAATCCGCACACTTTATTGCTATACGAGAAGACTTTAAGGTAGAATGGTTAGCCGGAATCTATAACGACGAAGTTATATGTCGACACGGGACGCCTCGTGACATCATCTCTGACCAAGACGGTCACTTTACTTCGCGTCTCTGGGAGACTTTTCAATCCACTCTCGGTACTACTCTCAATCTCAGTACCGCTTTTCACCCTCAAACCGACGGTCAGACTGAGCGCACGATCCGCACCCTCGAAGACATGCTTCGTGCGTGCATCATAGATTTCGGTGGTAACTGGGATACGCATTTACCTTTAATCGAATTCTCGTACAATAATAGTTATCACACCAGCATTCAAATGGCTCATTTTGAGGCACTGTATGGAAAAAAATTTCAATCGCCTATTGTATGGCACGAGATCGGAGAAGCACAAATCACCGGTTCCGAGCTAATTCAAAAAACGGCGGACAAGATCCTCCAGATCAGAGACAATCTCTTGAAAGCTCAGAGTCATCAAAAGAGTTATGCCGATAAACGCCGCAACCCCCTGCTGTTCGAAGTGGGAGATCACGTTCTCCTAAAGGTTGCACCTTGGAAGGGAGTGGTCCGCTTCGGCAAGAAAGGAAAGCTAGCGCCTCGATATGTTGGTCCCTTTAAGATTCTGTAAAGAATTGGGAAAGTGGCTTACCGACTCGAATTACCGGAGGAACTCAACAACGTACATCCGACTTTCCACGTGTCTAACCTCAAGAAATGCCTAGCCGAAGAAAATCTCCATGTACCTCTCAAGATCTGCAAATCAACGAGACTCTCCATTTCGTGGAAAAGCCTGTCGAGATCATGGACCGAGAAACCAAAAGCTACGGTGCTCTCGCATCCATATCGTGAAGGTCCGATGGGAAGGCAAACGCGGCGCAGAGTTCACTTGGGAATTGGAAAGTGACATGAAGGCTAAGTACTCGCACCTCTTTGTTACGGCCACTACTTAAATTTTGGGACGAAATTTCCTAAAGTAGGGGAGACTGTAACAACTCTAAATTTCGTCGTTACTTCATTTGCAGTATTATTCCGTTGTTTCTCCAATTGTATTCCGAGATTCGCTTATAAGAAAGAGTTTATGTTAAATAATTACAATTATGGATGTTATATCGTATCTAATCGCTTATTAAATCGCATCGCTAATCTCATCGCATCGCGACTTGCAGTTAATTATATGGTTTTATGTTATTAATGTGCTGTGTATGTTTGTGGTTATGATTATGCTCGCTATCGCATCGCTCTCGCACGCTGAAATCGCTAAATCGCACTATTATATCAATTATAACCCTTAATATAACTATTTACTACGAACCGAATCACCAAACGAACACTTAACGTGAAATCAGCAAACAAGACTTGGTCACCAGGCCAAGTTCGGCCGAACTTGACTACCACAAGTTCGCCCGAACTTGCCTGAGACACAAGAACCTTCTGTTTTCCACAAGTTCGCTCGAACTTGTACACATATGTACAAGTTCGGCCGAACTTGGCTAACTTCTCTCAAAAATCAAGCAAGTTCGCCCGAACTTGCATGAATTTCATGCAAGTTCGACCGAACTTGACTCCCACCAGCTCCATTTTTTCCTTCTCCTATAAATACTCAGCCCCATTCTCTCATTTGAACTTGCTGCAACTTCGCTCTGAGCTCCCGAAACCCGAAACCCTCTGTTTTCTAAGTAAGAATCAACCCGATTTCAACTACAATGATGTTCAACAACTTGTTACAACGATTTTGCACAAGGCATTGCCTTCATTTTCATCAAATCTCTTCTTTTTACGAAAATCTTCATCTTTTTCCATAAAACTTCTGATTTTCACTCAGATCTATGCTTAGATCTGAGTAAAACCTTTAAAACATTGATTTTTACACCATTTTCGGACTAATGACGTATGTTGCGTTCACTTTTGAGTGGAACGAGGCGTTGTTGAAGCTAAATCTCAGATCCGGAAGCACAAGGACGAAATCGTCACTTTACACAAGCTGGACTAACCCGTACGAACCATAAAGTTCACCCGGATTAGCTCGAGTTTCTGTAAAATGGCTAAGTTCGCTCCAAAAGACCTCTCCAGCCTAAGTTTTACTCAGTGGCTTAAGGTTGGAGGGATGGGCACTCGATTTCCTCAGCAAACGACGTGAAAACGCAAGATTTTGGACCCGAAAACATCAAGTTCGCTCGAGATTGCACTGATTTTGACAGCGCAGGAAGTCAAGTTCGCGTCATACTTGCCCTCAAGGGGTCAAGTTCGGCCGAACTTGAGTGGAAATACTCAAAACTTACCTTAGAAACCCTCAAGTTCGCTCGAACTTGCAAAGTTTCTCAGGAAGCTTCACAAGTTCGGCTGAACTTGTCTCTCCTCTTATCAAAACCCCACAAGTTCGACCGAACTTGTCAAAGTTTCCTTGAGAAACTTACAAGTTGGCCTGAACTTGACTCTAATCTCACCAAATCCTTACAAGTTCGCTCGAACTTGTATGTTTACATACAAGTTCGCCCGAACTTGCGTACTGCCCAACCCAAACTTAACCGTTTCAGCTTTTCGGAGACTGATGCACTTCCGTTCGCGTATGCAGGCTGATCCGGCGCTCTTCTTCACCCTCGGCAGTCGTCTACTCTCTCCTAAACGCACCCACAGTGATTATACTTGAACCATTTTTGCTTTAATGCACACTTTGGGTGTTACATACGCTCCTCTACCAAAATCACCTCACAAATCAAACTGTTTATCACACGCGAATAATCTGATTGTGTATGCTCAATACGTGATACTAGAAACATGTAACTAGGACTTATTTTCGTTAACTTGCCTCCTTAGCTAGTATGGTACTATAATGTAGCTAACACCCGACGGGGTCTAGTTAGGATGGACACGCAAGCCTTCTCACGGTAGTTAGCATGAGAAATAAGCCTATGTTTATCTGTGTGATGTGTTTTGGTGTATCATGATATGTAATTGGACTAGTTCGCGTACGGTTTCTCTATTATGTTAGTATTACTAAAACTTGTATGCTCACCTTTACTTAATTGTATTGACTTGTATTTCAACGTATGTAACAGGTTGAGGATCTTTAGCTTGGATGCCTTGGATGTTGCGTGCTTAGATTAGTTTGTTTTGTTTAGTTTGTTTAGAACAGTTTGTAATAAAATCTATGGGATATCAGATCAGATTATATGTTTAAGGGATTATTTGGAATTGTGATGGTTGTTTGAAGATTTTATGAGTTTAATAGTATGGGATATTAAATGTTGATTATTGTCTTTAAAATGATCGTTATGGAATCTCTGGATCAATCTGATTCGCCTAGTGCCACTACCCCTATGATTCCGCCATCGGTTGGGGTGTGACAACATACCTTTTATACTTAATTCCAATCTGAGCTCCCCTCAAACTCCAAATACTCATGCACCCTCGTTTCCCCATGTAGGATAACTTCGGTGTTTCAATCTCTATAAATCGTCAACTATCGGATTAATCGGAATGCTTTCCAAAACCGTGAGTGTACATGACCCTTTTTCTTTTAACACTTTTAGGTGTAATACATATACATTATTAAACTCACACTAACACATACTTTATGCTTAAAACACAAACAAACAATCCAACATACATGCTTAATACGTTATACTTGAATTCGTATATGCTAGACTTTTATTATGCTTTATACTTGTCATTAACTTCGTACAAGCCTCCCTTAACATGTATAGCACTATAGGAGTAACGCATCGCCCATATTCTTGAGGTCATGTTAAGTAAACAAAACGGTCTTATCGTTGCTACGATAAGATTACGTTAGCGGGAATCTTTGGGTTGACATTAATAGTTGCATGCTATGAACTTAGGTTATATGTTATGAACTTAGGTTATACTATCTTCGTTTTAAATTCCTCGTTTACGATTCTAATGGGCCATCTAGGACCCATGAAATCATATAAAAACTTAGTGTAAAAAATGAGTGTTTAAGACAAGATATATTTTCTTGTACATAGAACTCTCCTCAAACTCCAAATACTCATACACCCTCGTTTCCCCATGTAGGGTAACTTCGGTGTTTCAATCTCCACAAATCGTAAACTGTCGGATTAATCGAAACGCTTTCAAAACTGTGAGTGTACATGACCCTTTTTTAACACTTTTGGGTGTAATACGTATACATTATTAAACTCACACTAACACATACTTCATGCTTAAAACACAGACAAACAATCCAACATACATGCTTAATACGTTATACTTGAATTCATATATGCTAGACTTTTATTATGCTTTATACTTGTCATTAACTTCATACAAGTCTCCCTTAACATGTATAGTACTACAGGAGTAGCGCACCACCCGTATTCTTGAGGTCATGTTAAGTAAACAAAACGGTCGTATCGTTGCTACAATAAGATTACGCTAGCCGGAATCATTGGATTGACATTTGTAGTTGCATGCTAATATCGTATGCTAATTCTAGTTAAGGATTATGCCATGTGGATTAGTTTAAACTTTTATAATTATGCTAGTACTCAAACTTGTATGCTCGCCAATAGTTTATGTGTTAACATGTACTTTAATACGTATTGCAGGAAATTGATGATGATGATGAACAACGGAATTTAGTAGGATGACTAGAAACCCTTTTTTTAAATTTAGACGTTTTGTTGTATTTGTCTTTTGTTCAACTTGTTTTAATTTGTTTCTAAACGATGTAATATCCATTTAGCAATGAAATGAAATTTTGATTATTAAATACTTGTAGCAATATAACACTATGACGTCTCTTGAATCTACTCTGTTCGCCCCGATGTTTTCACCATCGGTTGGGGTGTGACATATGGTGGGTGCTCAATGGTGGTTTGGGGTAGTGGGGTAGAAGAAGAAATGGTGGTGGTGATGGGTGGTGGAGTGCGGAAGAAGAAGGTGGGATGGGTTGGGACTACTTATTTTTATTTGTTTTTTTAACCTTAGGGGTAAACTAGAGATTTCATACATACTTAAGTGAGATATTTAACTTAGGTTAATGATAAGGATCAAATGTGTTTAAAAATTATAACTACAAGGACCAACGCTGTAATTATTGAACCCTTAGGACCAAGTCTGCAAAAATGATAAACCACGGGGACTAACCAGACATTTAACTCTTTTTTTTATTACATTTCTTATATTGGTTAAGTTGCGCTAAATCTTGATTTGGGTTTTTATGATTCTTGAAAAAGGCCTATTTGTATGATTCAAATTCACAATAATACGTCTCATATAGCCCTATACTTAGCGTATAGCTTTAGTTACGTGCCAAGATAACATCATATCAAAGTCAAATCAGACAGATGTATGCCTCATATAGCTCTGTACGTGGCGTACATAAGCATCATATGGGCTCCTCATACAGGCCATTACGTATCATATATTTGATTGATTTGACATTGTATGAGGTTGACCATCTGATCAGAGCTGTACAAGGCGTATATAAAGGTAGGATTTGATGTGCAAATAGACAAATGAGTGTGCAAATACGTACACCCATTTTTTATATATATGATATAGTTTCTAAATACTTGTTTATTTATGTTTTCATCGTACCAACACTTTCTAGACATGAATATTTTTGTGAAATTTATTAAAAATATGATGTAGATCGAATCACATCAAGTTAAAAGATAGGGTGAAATATTTTATTAAATTCGAAGTGTTTTTACATTCTTCATGGAAGTAACCCATCTAGCTGCCGGACCAAAGTTAACTTTTCCCCTAAAACCGAAAATGATTGGAACATATTACCAACACAATCCCTGTCTCCAACTTTTTGTTTAATTTAAACACCCATGGCCTGCACCATTATTAAACTCATCAAGTTTCATACTCACAATGGCCTGCACGCTACATTACACCGTACATGACACATTTGGACACATTATCTCCAACTGTCATAGTAAACATCGTTCAGCCTGTAAGATCTTCATTGTAAACAACGGTCTGATGCCAGCAACCTTAACCTTAACAACCTATAACATTCGACCACATTCCATGTTTTTGGCGTTCATCAAACCATAACAAAGTACCCAAACATAAACCCACTTTGGTGTTTCAACTTTCATTAGTGACCAAACACAAAACACCATGCATAAGCGGTTTCAGCGAGCGTACACATCGATTAAGGAAAACACATTCGTAGGTTGTGCGAAAATCGCGACAGTGGCGGTTTTTGCGACATAGATTTGATCGTCGTAAAAGCGACTTCTCCAGACGACATACCTCTCCGTGATCGGTATGTCCTCCAACTATTAAAAATATTTTCGGTTTCGCCACCATCTTACCGCACTTTTGCGACGAGTTTTTCGCGGCGATTTAGCAAGACAAAATGCTGGAGAGTTGCTTTAAAATGTTTAATTCTTCTCCACCGTTTGCTTCGTGCTTTGCCTTGTAATAGCCCATTTCGAACCGAACTTCTATGGACTCGTTCCAACGGTTACTTGTCGCTAAATCCATGCCCTTTTCGCGACACTTCCTCGTCTAATTCCCATGATTACACACATTTCGTTTCATCTTATGCTAATCTCCTCAATGAAGCATTAGACTCTCTCACAATCGATCGCGTAGACACATATATCGATCCTGAGGAATCAACCAACGACGAAGACGATGAAGAACACGAAACCCTAATCCAACATATCCTGACAAAATGAAACTCGTCGCCGAAAAATTAGAGATCTTACCGCAACTTCAAACCCTAATTGACCGCGTAATCGACTGCAAGCCAAAAGGGGCAGCTGCAAGAAGCTTTCTTATACAATGTGCACTCAAATACATCATTCGTGACAGCTTCTTTTGCTACAACAACTACCGTTGCGAAATAGTTTCAGTATTAGATCATCTAATTCAACTCCCCTACAGAAGCTGCATGACTGCTTTTGGTGTTTACAAGAAAGCCGCAGTTCAAGCCGATCATCTATCCGAATTCTACGACTGGTGTAAATCTGTCGGGCTTTGCGGATCCTACGAATATCCATTTGTTGATCGGATCCCAGAGATCCAAATACAAGCTCTAGAGAGTTTTCTTGAGGGTATGTGGCAGTTAACAGAATCTTCATCTTCATCACCAATGGCATCCACTGTTGAATCTTCATCAAGTTCACTGGAAGATGAGAAGCCACTTATTAGGTTTAATAATTGGGTACAGTTTGATGATGATGATGATGATGATGATGATGAAAAGAATGAAAACATGCATTGATAACATTTGCGACGAATGATAATAATAATAATAATGTTATGACTTGGGAAGTGTTGTTGGAAGCTTCGGTGATTCTTGCACCTCTTTTGGTTTCTGATAATTATTTTTACTTTCAGGCTGATAGTGATGGGGGATCATCCAATGATTTGAATGAGGAAAATGGTGATGATTTGAGGATTCAAGTGTATAATCCTTATGTGGTCAACCCATTTTACTAATCGGATGATACATATGATGGTTTTGATGTATGAAATGCTACAATACTTTTATAGGGTTTTCTCGAGAAGTATTCAATTTGTTTGTTATATAAAGATTGTGAGATGTGAGATTTCTTTGAGGATGTATGAACCTAAAAACCTTTGATCAACATATATGGAAAATATACATGAAAACGTATGGTATTATAATTGATGGTTTAAAAAAGTTATTAGGCTGTGGGGTATGGTGGGGCGGGAGTTTGGGGTATAGGTTGACACGTGGATTGGGTGGGTTCCTTTGGCAAGACTTAAAAAATTAGGGTATGGTGGGGCTTGGTTTGGGGCATGGCTTGGCCAAATTTATTTTATTTTTTCTTTTTTTCTTTTTTTAATTAAATGATAACCATAGGCTTGGGTGTACCAATATCCACCCGCCAGCTCAGATGGGTAGGGTGCCCAACGCCTGGGCTGAAACCCCCGCCCAAAGGGCCACACCCAAACCCAAGCCCACCCAGGGTGGTCACATGGGCGTTTCCCCCCAAACCCACGCCCAAACCCGCCCCATACCTCATAGTCTTATCTTTTAAAAATTATGGGGTAATTAGTTTTTTCACAGAGGGAATAAAGTGTAACTGCTAATTAATTAACTAAATTATTAACATGAGAGATTTTAAATGTAATTACTATCTAAAAGACTAATTTACCTTTATTTTTAAATTGTACTCGCTAAACTAAAAAGGTTCAAATATTTTAAAATGCTTTTCTAAATATATTATAATGTAGCACAGATATACACACTTTAACATATTAATTTAAAAATAATATATTCAAATATGAACATTTATCCTTAATTAATTATATATATTATATTATATATTATAGTTTATTATTAATAATAAACGTAAACGATTATTAATAAACGAATCTAATGAATAGTACTTTTATTATCTAACCTAAATTATAATAAAAGACTTCAAATGATGACACATTACATTCTTTCCTTCAACCTCAGCTTTTTAGCTTAAATTTTGTTTTAACATTGAGGATTTGCTTATTTAATTATGGTTTAAATTTTATCTCCATTATTCGAACAACCATTATAATATATTAATATATATATAATATGCTATATTTGTTGTTTATACAAACACGGTTTAAATATGAATCTCCGTACAACAAATACATATATAACATATTATAGTTGTTGTTTACATATATTGTATAATACATTATCATAAATCTCATGTTGTGAAATACATCATGTGGTGAAATTTGTAAAATACATTATATTATATATATATATATATATAATAAGATCCTTCATTTGAAACAATCAACCACCCACAGTCCAATGGTGGTCGCCATGCATTTTAACTGGTTGGTCTTGGGTTCGAGACTGTGTTTGAACGTTTTTAGAATTTTAGTAGTCAGCGGCAACCCTTTATTTCTGCAAGAATTTTAGTATTCTTTTTAATGCGTATCTACAACCCTTTCGTATTTCACAAAAAACATTGAGATATAAAGCATTCATATTTTTCCTTTTTTCTCTGTTGTATTTTTTTCTATCATTCACTTAGGTTTTCTTTTTCTTTTTTCTTAATAACTTTTTTACAAATTATTCGAACTGACTAGAATTTGTTTGGTTTGTTACAATGCCCGTAATAGAGTTTGATCAAATTGTTGAGTGACGCAACAACACAAGAACGGACTTGAATTCTTGTTTTACTAGGGTGGGTAGGACCGGATTTTTTATCTCGCACAGGGCCTAAATTTTTTGTTAAGAATTTCAGAGACGGCCCTGAAATATATCGTAACCAAGAATACAAGTCATACATGCTCTAAGAGACCGTATTAAGGCCTGTATTGTGGATTCCTACGCTTTTTCCACGACACTATTAAATTCATTATTTTCCTACGAATTTCTAACAAATTGTTAAAATGAAACGTTTTTCGTAGGCATTGCGTAGGTATTTTCCTACACATTTCCCACGGATATTAATTTAAAACCATTCCGTAGAAATTCGTCGGTATTTACGACAGATTTCCTACGGATATTAATAAATTTGTTTTAAAAATAACATATAAAATGTATTACATATTTTTTTATCCATTCCGTGAGTAATTTGTCGGAATTTCCAACACACTTCCTACGGATAGAAATAAATAAATTTAAAAATAGCATGTATATTTTTTATAAATTATAAAACTTTATATTTTAATATCATTAATTTTATTTATTATGAATATTTTTATGATAAATTGAATTTCTACGCATTTCCTACTAATGATTAAAATGAAAACGAATTCCGTTAGAATTCCGTTGGAAATTGCCGACAATTTTCCTACGCATGCCAATTCCTACACATTTCCCACTAGTGGTTAAAATGAAAATGAATTCCGTCGGAATTTTCCGACACTTTTCCGACGCAAACCAATTTGTCGCCTTTTGTAGCTCTTTTTGTCACAAAACTAAGACCCATTCTTGTTTGTTGGAATTTTGTAGGAAAAGTGTCGGCATTTTCGTTCGTAGGAAATGTGTAGGAATTTTTGGTAGGAATTGTAGCAGTTTTCTAGTAGTGAATACATTATAATTATAAATTTTAATTAAAATAACTAAAAGAGTAAACTGCCATTTTGGTCCCTGAGGTTTGGGCAGTTTTGCCACTTTAGTCCAAATCTCAAACCTTTTGCATCTGGGTCCCTGTGGTTTTAATTTTGTTGCCATTTTGGTCCAAAAGCAAAGTCAGCTCAGATTTTTCAAAAAAAACCTGTTTTTTGTCTTTTTCTGAGAGAGAGTGCAGAGTTTTGAGTTTTTTTTATTTATTTTTATATATATTAATGCTTAAAATGACCAAAATGTCATTCAGAAAATGACAAAAAACCAGCTTTTTTTTGAGAAATCTAAGCTGACTTTACTTTTGGACCAAAATGACAACAAAATTGAAACCACAGGGACCCAGATGCAAAAAGTTTGAGATTTGGACTAAAGTGGCAAAACTGTCCAAACCTCAGGACCAAAATGACAGTTTACTCTAACTAAAAAAATTGATATAAATTATTTATATCAAATTGGATTAAATAAAATTCTAAATTTATTTAATCACCCCACTATTTAAACTTATTTAATAGGTGAGACCGTGAGAGAACGATGTAAAGTTTGTTTGTTTGTTTCTAAAAGAAGCATTTTTACACATAACTAAATACAATGGTGGAGCTTGAACGAAAACTCGGCTGGGACCAGACTCTTAAAATCAAATCGAAGGGGTTGGACTCTTAAAAACCCAATGTTTTACACTACAAGTATATTTTTATGAAAATTTTAGGTAAAATTTAACACTACGAGCGAAAACGACGAAAGCACTCGCTAAATATATGTGGGATTGTCGAAACTAAAAAGGTAGACATGGCTTAATTAGCTAATGATATTTGATAAGGATAGTGAAATTACCAATAAACAAGATATGTTGTAAACAAAGCTTAAAACCATAATAAATTGGTTCTTAAATAAATTATGTTAAGAAATGATGAAATCGTAAAATACAAAGTGTTCTATTAAATAGCCTAAAACCATAATAAACTGGTTATTAAATACCAAAAATGGCCCTATGAACCGTAAAGTTACAAGTACTTCACAACATATACCCCAATGTTTGAATAAATTTTATTAAAGCCCTAAATCAATGTAACATTCATGGGAAAGGGCAAAATTAGTAGCTTCTTGTTATACTATAAGCATACAATGTTGTAGTTACATAAATTTTGTTGAAATCTTTTTAAAATGTATTATAATATACTATAAATAAGTCGTAAACAAATTAATACAATAAGATTTTGTGCAGGCTTAGAAAGATAGACTATGCGATATGAATGAATCTAATATGATATATATGTAACCATTCTTCGTCGTATTGCGGCGGGTAATAATTCTAATTATAACAATATATATAGTTTTTTATCACTTTTATTATTTTAATATTATAACAATAATTATTTTCTTTATTATTTTTCTTAACTTTAATGATTTGTTTTATCACGGGTTGGGATAAATACTATCCGATACCGTTTGTTCATCCTTGATCACGAGTACCGTACGAACAACGGTATTGTACAACTTTTTATTGATTTTCTTCAGCTTTTAATGATTTTTTTTTTGTTTTTGGGGTAGGGATGAGCTCGGTGCCAACCGATACGGAATCCGTATTGGTACCGAAAATACCGGTTACAATATCGGTATATGAAGGTAAGAACATGTAGCGAACCGATACCAGGAACGCCAAAAGTTGGTACCGAATTGGTACTTAAGATCTTTCGGTTCGGGAAATTCGGTACCGGTACCCAGTATCATTTACTCATCTCTGACCATGGGTTTCATATGAACAGCATCATTACCATACAACTTTTTTTGTTGATTTTCTTTCGGTTATATTTTAGTGTTTTTTTCTACATTTTGTTTTTATTTTTGTCAGCGGTTCTGTGCGCAATGCACTCGTAGTGATTTCAAAACACATGTAAACACAGTCTAATAACAAAAGAAGTTCGCCACAACACGGCGACGATAATAAATCTAGTTATTTTAGTACTTCGAAAATTTTATATTTAACCATTTTTAAGTCTATCTTTATACTGTTTGTCTTGCGCTCTTTTTTACAATGATTTCACTGTTTTTTTCTATCATGTTCGATTTTTGTTACCACAAATAGAGAGCTAGATTATCTATTATTTTCAAGCTGTCGGGTTTCTGTTATGTTACAGCTGTTGACACTCTGTTTGGTATGTAAAAATGAAATATTAAACTTGGCTTGAACTAGAAAATGTGTGGCAAAATAACAAGGTAGTGTTTGGTATGTAAAACTGAAAGAAGGAATGGAATGAACCATTACGAGAGAATGACGGAAAATATATTTGTTTGGTCAACGGAATGGAATCACGCCATTTCATTCTCTCAAAATCATTTCATCCCCCCCCCAATTTTTTATCACTTCATCCCCTCTTACACCCTTCATTAACAACACCACAACCCAGCACTATCGCCATCACCCACAACCCACCACTGCCGCCACTACCATGTCGTCGCTGACACCACCCACCACCGCAACCACGCCCACCGATGCCGAATCGCCCCAACCACTCACCAATCGCAGCCACCCACCAATCGCTGTCACCCGGAACTCGCCACCACCACCACTGCCCGGCGCCGCCACCCACCGCTGCCACCACCACCAATCACCGTCGCTACCGACACCCACCTATCACCGCCACCCTTCGTTGCCACCACCCACCGCCGCAACCGACCACCACCACTCACTGTAGATTTCATTTCTTCGCCTTTTTTTACTTGCCAAACAATATCATGGTAATAATCCATTCAATTCTCACATTGTAACCAAACAAGACATGAAATAGTAATGATCCATTGCATTAATTCCCTCGTCATTTCTATAACCCAATCCATTCCATTCAATCGTCTATTTCATGACCCCATCCCAAATAGACCCTAAAAGTAGCGCCACTTGGGCTCTGGCCTAGTGCTCAAGAGAAATTACTTCTTGTGAGGAGACTAAGGTACCATCATTTGAATGTGTAATTTACTATAGTATTTATTAAGGTGTGCAGAAAACCGAATTAACCAAAGAAACCGAACCGAAAGACTAACTAACGGGTCGGTGTAAAGGATATGTGAAAACCGACATTAGTGGGTTGGGTTATGGTTATGAAAGTTTTCATGCCCGCCAAATTGAACCAAATCAAAGTTTAATACATACATGGTTAACCAAATTGCATGTAACCTAACTAATCCTTTGAGGCTTTGACTCTTCGTTTAACCCACCAAGTCTTTTTAACTCTATGATATCCTCAATCATCGAGCCAATATATTTTTTTTTTCTTACTTATTTGACTAGTTAGAATGCACCCGATCATGTGAACTTATGAATTAAAGTTTTTTTTAATTGTACATAACTTCATGTGTCATCCATGCTTGATGTTCAACCTAGGGTTGATTTTTTTTTTTCTTTTATTTGGAATAAACACGTTGATGTCACATGTAGTTTACCAAGTAAAATAACATTTGCAATCCCTGATAATTGTTATAGGTTATATTTATTTTATTTTTTAATATATGTAACTTGTATTCAGTTAACGACATCATCATTGTTTTTTTATCATCTAACATTTTAGTTTTTGTTTGATTAATTTCTCTAGTGATGATTTACAAATGTAGATTGAAACATTAGGTAACACTAATTGTTTTGGACCTTTTTTTAGTTCGGCCAAATATTTTATGACAAAATCTAGTTCAGGGTTAACCGATCTATAACCATCCTCTCTAATCTTCAAAACCGATTAACCAAATCACCATAACCGATTATTATGGTTATGATTATTCAATAACCGACATTTTGGTTATAGTTATGATTTTGAGTCAAAACCGGTTCAAACCGACTCATACACACCCCTAGTATATATGGGAAATAATACATAGATGTTAAAAAAATCGAATAAAAGTAACATGAAAAAATCTGCCTTGTGTTTTAAAACTAGAATTGGCATCCGCGCTTCGTAGCGGGGTCGTTAGAGATTGCTGGCGAGGATGTACTTGTTTGATGATATGTCGATAAGTTATCATAGATGATGCAGTCTTTGCTCTAAATGATGGTAAAAATAAGTAATCAACATGGTTAATTGAACATGTTTATTGTTAAAAGTTAGCTTTAACTATAATAAGGTAAATAAAAATGATTATGTTTGTCACCTGGTGTATTAAAGGGTTAATATAAACCATGTAAACTTTAATCTTAACGACGGTAAAAATAAGCAAGTAACATAATTAAGTGAATATATCAAGAGTTAAAAGTTAAGTATAACTATTAAACAAATAAAACTATAAAAGAACAAATATTTGTTAAAAAATAACTTTATCAAACTTCAAGGGTCGTATGGTTACTCTACTAAAGTTCGGGGATCAAAACGTAAATTGTTTATCGAAAAAAGAATTATTATTAAACTTCCGTATGATAAATTTATTAAAATTCAGAGATGTATGTAAATCTTTTATAATAAACTATTATAGTTCACGGGTCATATGATAAATCCATAAAAGCTTAAGGTTAGAAACGTAAGTTAATCATAAAAAACCAATAATATTATAGTCTTCTAATTGTTAAATATTAAACTATTAAAGAAAAAATAAACAAATATTAATCTTCAAAGCAAAAAAAAATAAAAGAAGAAAAAAACAAATAATAAATAATATTGTTTACATTAGGTGTCTGTTTGGTATGAGGTAATGGAATGAACGAGGTAATGGAATTGACAACAGAATGAAATAGATCATTCCATTCCATTGTAATGTTTGGTTACTTATATATGAATAAAATGAATTATTACTTTGTATAATTTGATAGACAAAAAAGAGAGAAAGTAACGAAACACAACTGGATAAAAACGAAAAAAAATATAATTGCCTAATAATTATAATAATATATTAATGGCAAAAAAAATTAATAATAAATTTTGATATATATTAATATCAGTAGTAAATATATATATAATAATAATAATAATAATAATAATATATTAATTGTAAAAAATAATAAAATTTTTATATATTAGTATTAGAATTAATATAATAATAATAAAAAAAAAAAAATAATAATAATAATAATAATAATAATAATAATAATAATATTTCTTTCCATTCCTTAAAGGAATGAAAAAAAAAACGTCATCTTACCATGGAATGAAAATAGTTATATTTGAAAGGAGTTACATTCCTTTGAAATGCTCCATTCCATAACCACATGATAACCAAACACGTGTATCCCAATCCTATCATAATGCTTTATTCCATTCCCCTTCTATTCCTTCATACCAAACGCTACATAGGTTTTGTTTCGTATATAGAATAATGTGATAAATCAATTTAAATTTACTTTTTATAATATTTACTGGATACGTCAACGAGTATGAAAATTCAAAATGGGCCTTGTGTGAGTTGGAAATATCGTGAATAGAATAGAAGAATGGGAATATCGGACAGAAACAACAATAGGATGTGAACATGACTAATTGTGTGAATGGATGCGTCGATAGGATATTTGAATACGATATAAACATTTTTAACATGTTTGCTACATTATTTTAATGGGTAAAATGGGCATATAGTTTAAAATAAAAGATAAAGTTTATCATAATCTATATTTATTGGATGAAAATCACATAATATTATTAATCTTTTATAAGAACATACAATCTCGAAAAGAAAAACATATAAACATAAAAAGATAAATTTTGTGACGCAAACGGTGACGGAAAATCTCAGGCTATGGTGGCGGCAGCAAGAGACGTAATGAATGAAAACGTAAAGGGTAAGAACTTTGGGGCGGAAAATGGAAGCGATAGATGTAAGTCCATGGGGACCTTAGTAAGTTGAGACGATCTTCTGACAATGGTATATACATCTTTTCTAAGATGGGATTTGTGTCATCTTAGACGGACCACATCCAATTATATGAGAGATGATCATAAAGAATGCTCGATCTCAGTATGATACGTATTGATTATGAATTGAAGAATAAACTCCACACATAAAGCAACTGAAAATAGATGAATGCATGAGAAGTTTCCACAAACCAAAAGAATCTATTTTCTACTTGTTGCCAAGATCGACAATATTTGTGGGTATGATGGGTCGGATTTTACAAAATAGTATCATGGACCTTTCTATCATCCTAAGATGGTGGGAAACCCTCACGAGGGTGATAAGTCGACAGGGAGAAGGGTTGTGTCACCTCATGAAAAACTCACATTGACCTCCACAATTGAGCATGTTTGGGTGGGAGAAAGTGAGGACGGTGACCTACTAAGAGTTTTTCACTTTGCTAGCCAACAAAATTGGGAGTTTCTTTATGCAAAGTGGACACTATTGATTACTATGAGGGGTCAGATGTTACATAACAGTGTCTTTGGGTATACCAATATAAACCTCTTTATAGGTTGAAATTACCTTACACTAAAAATGATAATAGTTTTACATGAGTCAATATAGCATGTTTGTAACTTCACACACATACTACACCCTAGCCCGTGGCCACACTCACACTTGAGCCCTTCACGCCATGTTGGGTGAGTTGGCATTCCGCGTTTAAAACATATGTTCAGTGATGTTGTGTAATACACAATGTTTTAAAAACCGGCTTAAACTGGCCGGTTGAAGCAGTTAAACTGGCCGGTGGATGTTTGGCCGGCACGAATCAATACGTAAACTAAAGAAATGGCAAAGAAGTTGTATCGCCGGTAAATTAGCGTATACGGCTTAAACTGGTATACCGGTACCGGTTCATACCGGGCCAAATGTCAAAATTTGAACTTTTAATTTTTAGGTGACTAAAAAAAGTGACTACTTACCTTCTTAGTTAAAGTGTAAAACCTAGCACCTACAATTGACAATTCACATCGATCAAACTTCTTCCTCACTCAAAGATAGAAAATCATTGGGTTTTTCATTAAATTCTTCAACCGATCATCCATCATCCAGGTTTACCTTCTTTTGACTTTTGTTTAATCATTCATGTTGTTAATTGTTATAGTGTTTGCTAATTGCTATATAATATTTAATCATGAACTTTTGGATGGATTAACTTTTGGAATTTTTTTTTATTATGGAATAATATAGTTTTGGATTATTTTTTGAGTTGAAATTATATTTTATGGATTTATAGAGTTAATTAGTCAACACGGTTGAACCGCCCGGTACAACCCAGTTCAACCGGTTGAACCATTTCTGAGTCTAATCCGGTACGATTAAAATATTGGTTTTTAAAACATTGGTAATACATCAAGAAAAACTTAGCTCTCATCAAATTAGATGATTTATCTAACAATTTAATCAAAACAATATATTTGAGTATGGTAGCCTGGTGGGCAAAAATTTTCAACACCCAAAATCCAAATTCCTAGTAACGTAACTTCTGATGAATTATTGTAATTTTAAACTAGTTTTGATCATTATTGTCATTTTAAACTAGTTTGATCCTTAAAATACAATAAAACGAAAGAGATAATGACATTTGAGGAAGATGATCTAGATCTTTTGGTTTTTCATGAAGAAAATAAGCTTCATACTAGAATCTATTTACAACTTAAGTTTCATAAATATTTTAAATAGAAAACAACCATTGAGATAAACACCTTTAAAGTCATTAAATTTCTTCCATTGAGAAAAAGATATTTATAAAAAGAAAAAACAACAAAAATAAGATTGCAGTTTTCTATACTAATAAAAAAAGATGCCAAATTCATCAAAAGGCCAAACTAATAAAATGAAATTGCCAATGTAATCAAATTGTGTGTATATCCTTATTATTATTTGCAAAAGAATAATTTTTCTGACTATGATTTACAAATAACTAATGTTCCTAAAACTATAGTTTTGTTCAAAATGGTCTATTGAGATTCTTGAAATCCATAGATTCAATACACTCAACTTTCCCTCTATGCAAATTCCACTCCTTTAACAAATCACAAGCCCTCTCCTTTGTTTTTGATGAAGAACCAACCTGCAACAGCAACAAAATCTTCTGAAATGCTCCAACTTGAAGTGTTCAATGGCCACTCCTTCTTCCTCTCCAATACTCTTAGCATATTTACTCAACTTCCAAAGAATCGAAACCGAAAACTCAGTGGTGATATCCGAAACACGCAGCAGTTTCTTCACCAGCACTGGGATTGTTAGCGCATGCGCATAGGCTTTTTTAAGCCCTTCATTGACGCTGCAAAGACCTTCGAGTACGCCTAACGCCTTTTCGCAAACGCCTCTCGTGCAGTCAACGAGCATTTCTATGAGCCTTTCGGTTAAGCCCATTTCGAGAAATCTTGTAATTAGGGTTTCCTTTTGGTTAAAAGATATTGATGGAGTGACCAAATGGTAAATGGCTAGCAATAAAGCATTTGTGGTAGTAGGGTCAATAGGCTCCATGATGAGTTTTGCTAAAGCTTCTATACTTCCTTCGATCTTTGTGAATTCTTCGAGTTTCGTTTGATCGGTTGAGAGGAGTTCTTTAAGCACCAACGCTGCATTCCTTCGGCCCATAAAGATCCGAGCGTTAAAATCTTTACAAAGTACGTAAAGATTGGTTTGACCAGAGACCAGACTTGGTCTCTTGGTCAAATGGAAGAATTAGGGTTAACCCTGACAAAATTTCTTCCAAAACCAAGACATTTTCTTGATTCTCATAAGAAAACGCCTCGAGTGTCTCCCTTAACACTCGAGGTGTCCCATTTGACACAATGCACCTCTTACTCCTCTCACTTTCTTTCACTAAATCTTTTATTTTCACCACCAACTCCCTGACGCCATCCGCGTTACCATTACCCCTCATGGCCACTATATTTGAAAGAATCTTAACAACTTGAACCGAGCTAACCGGGGCCCGAGGCGTAGGGATGCGGTCGAACCCATACGACTTATTCCCTACACACCAATCTTGAATCATTTTTCTTATGGTGTGGTTTGGCACGGGCTCAAGGCTCGTCAACACCACACCGGTCACCGGACAAGTGTTCTTCCCATCTTCATATATCCACCTCTCCACATTCTCCCTATCGTAGGTTATTCCGGTCGATAACGTCACCGGATCCTTCATCAGTTCAAGCGATATCGGGCATCGAAAAAGCTCGGGTACGGTCACCTCAACCCTCCACATTGGGCAGCTTCTTGTTCTTGATCTTGTTAGCATGTGTTTCTGCTCTTCGGTTCCTATACGCAGAAATCATTTTATGGGTGTTGTAAATATGTAAATAATCTTCAAAGAATCAAAACGGTTTCAAGCTTTTATGAACTTTTGTAATTTTATGTGAGAATATATATGAGTTGAGAGATGGATGAAAGAATATAATGAAGACTAAAGTTGTTGTGGTGTTATATTTATACAAAGACGCGGGTGCAAACGCGGGTTTGGAAGTTTGAAAAGTGTGTGGGTTAATTATGGAAAATGATTTGAAAATAATATTTGAAGGTGTATATTAAAATATATTGTAGAACAGAGATCGGGAGAAGCGGAATGTTGAATGTTGACCACTTGGAGTACTTGAAATTTGAAGTTTGAAATGGTTGATTAGAAAGTAGAAACTGTTGAAGGAAGGAATGGTCAACGGAGAAGAGGTATTTCAAGTGGTAGGTGTGTCATTATATGTATGCAAGGTTGTAGAACTAATTATATATATATAAAAAAATTAACGGAAAAGTTAGATCACTGACGGATCACTAGAGTATTATCGTGTATCAGTGGAACCATTCTATCATATTCATCTCCACTAGGCATAATGCCTATATACCAATTCAGGAGGAAATCCAATAAATATGGAAAAAACCCTCTTGTGGAATCGAACTTAAGACCAATTAGTCTCAAAGTCTTATCCCACCCCTAAGATGTTACTAGGCTAAAAAGCCATGGGCTCTAATTACATATAAATAACTGTGGAAATCAAAATATAAATATAAATATGTTTATACCGTTTTCACGATTCTTCCTTTATATATTAAAATAAGTTAGAATCTCATTTATTACATAGGTTGAATAACTATAATGTTACATATTTAGTAATTAAAAATTGTTTTTAAAAAAGTTATGTATTGCACGGGTTGAATAAAACCATGTATTCTTGTTGAATAAAATATAATGTAATCATTTAACATATACAATCGTTAAGATACGTCTTTAAGCAATTACTTTAACGTGACATTTATAAATTCAATTAAGTTAACTGATAAATGTTAATTTATAGTGTACTTGCTCCTTTAAATATATTTTAACACATAAAAATTTAAGGACTAAATTTGAATTTTAATACTATTTGACATATTTTTACCATTTAAACAATCCAATCATATTAACTATTTGAAAATCTTACGAAACCACTCCTAGGAAACAATTATTATCATTATCCTTCTGTTTATATTAATATGTTAAAAAACATAATTTTGAATTTAGTAATATTTGAAAACTTAAAGATATGTTTTCAAGTAAAAAATTTAAAAAATTCATAATAAATTTCATATCAAATTTACATGTTTCAATAAGTATCAATAATTAAATAATAATTATTTAATTAAGTATGAGAGAGTGACGGAAAAACTAGATAGTAGACGAACTAGAATGATAACAAATATCGCTCAAACATTATTATTATTATTATTATTATTATTATTATATTATATATTATTATTGACATCTTATGGGTGGGATACGCTTTGGGACCAATAGGTTCTGGTTCGATTCCCACAAGAAGGTTTTCCCAAATTTATTGGGTTTTGTCCTGAATTTTGGTGTATAGACATTATGTCTAGTGGAGATGGATATGATCAGTGGTTCCGCTAGTGACACGACGATATCTCTAGTGGTTCGTCAGTAATCCAAAAACAAAAAAAAAAACACTTAATAAGCAGTAAAGTGTTTAAATACCTAGATTTGAAAGAGAAGGTTTTGAGTTCAATTTGAACGGACAACAAAAATTAAAAAAATTAGACGTTTAGTAAATGGTACTACTTAGCTATAAAAACGGAAACAACTTAATAAATGGACTCAAAATAAGTTATTTAATTTTAGTTTTAAAAGGAAAAGGCTTCATCATATACTATTTTATGCTAACAATTGTTTTAAACAACTTTAGGACATGGTGCTCAAAATAAGTTATTATTTTTAGTTTTAAAAGGAAAAGGCTTCATCATATACTATTTTATACTAACAATCGTTTAAATTTTTTTTGCAAGCATGTAAGTATCTAGGAGTACCGTATTTGTTCTTCAAATAAAACTTTTTAAACTTTAGTTTTTAACATCATCCCAAGATTTTATAGAATAAATACACTAAGGATGTCGAGGCATACACAAGACGCCCTTGTGGGTTTCACGGGAACACCGCTGCAAGTCCCATGGGATGTGATGGCAAGGTGGAAATCTGATCACAAACACGTTGCAGGATTGACGCACACAAATACCCAAATCTATATAGTTTATTTGTTATTTAAGTAAAGTGCAATTTACGTCTCTGTGGTTTGAGGGTGGGATCAACTTGTGTCCTCACTTTCAAAATCTCGCATGTTGATACCTTGTGGATAAATTTTGTTACACTCAGTCCCACCGTCTATTGTCGTTTTCTTGGACGTTTAAACAACGATATTTATGTAATTAATTCATTAAAATCAATTTTGTCTTTTTATTAATATCAATTCATCGTCAATTGCTATACCCTCCTGCGATGATTCCTCGATGATTTGAGAGAATTAGAGAGTTGGATTACTCACAACTTCTTAGCCAGCTGACCAATCTGGAAGCGTCATCGATTTCTGTAATCATGCCTTTAGGGTTGAAATAGGTCGGAGTGGTTTCATATAAATTGACATCTTGCTATTGGTTGATTTTACGGAATGGAAATAATGTTAAGTACCACTTGGATCTGATAGATAACTTGTTAAAGTGGGTTAAACTTCACAGAAATAATAGAGAGAAACAAAATGAAATCCAGAAAAATTTGAGACTTAATATTTTTCATTTATAATCTCTAACTCAAACTAATTATGGCTTATATAGCCTTACAAATAAAAGGAGTGTTTTTATTCCTTTCTCAAAAAAAAAATAACTTAACCTTTAAAGTAAAGAGAATTGTGTTTTTATTCATTTCTCAAACGGAAAAATAACTTATCCTTTTAAAGATTTTTTGGTGATGTTACTATTTTAAAAGGTGGATATTTTTAACGGAAAATATTATTTTTACATTTTTGTGAAACTTACCATAACTTTCTCAACTTAGTTGCTAATCTTTAATAAATTTAAGGTACAGTGTGATTATTTAATAACTTGTAACATTTTACATTTTAAAAAACTATATGAATACATCCTTTTGTTTAAATTTTTATATAGGAAACCAAATATAAGTTTTTTTTAATATTTGTATAACATTTGTAATATAATATAATATTACATATTATATATTTATATACAATACATTACGTGAAGGGGAATAGTATCAGGCAAGCTGTCTGCCACTTCTCAATTGGTCCAGTCAAATTATAATTTTGCTCCGTTTAAATTTACAGTATGTCATTGGTTTTGTATTCTTTTTTCTCCAAGCCAAATTACGATTTTGCCACCAGTTCATATTTATAATTTGCCATTATTTTTTATTTTTTTCTTGTCAAATTACATTTCCCCAGTGTAAAGTTACAGTCATGCCATAGTTTTAGTGTTTTTTAATTACACTACGGCAGTGTTTTGTTTTAATTGGTTGATTGACTGTAATTTTATATGTGTCAGACGGCTGCCTGACACACGCTCATTTTTCTTGAAAATTACCAATTTGCCCCAATGTAAAGTTATAGTTTTCTATAGTTTTAAGTTTTTTAGCAAAAGTATGGTAGTGTTTTGTTTTAATTGGTTGACTCGATCTAGTTTTTTTAGAACGTGTTATGAATAGTATATACAACTAACGAAACACAAAGAATATTATGATAAAAATATTCGACTTAGTGCCATACAACGCGAGCAGGCAAAAACCAGTTTCGTAACATTATGCATTTTAAGAATACTATTTTTCTGACACCTTATTTGAGGGAAAGGGGCCGCCGTAAGGAGGTTTACCTGAATACCTGTGTTTTAGTTTTCCGCATTTTGCGCGTGAAATTAGTCTCCGCCCTCGCCTACGCACGCGCATGTTACGCGCATAAGAATCTGAGCATCCAAACATTCCAGTTTCCAAGTTTATATTTTTATTCCTTAAAATAATTAATAAATAAGAATATATTAAAAACGAAATGAAAAAATATATGTATCAACCACTCCTTAAATATTATAAATTTATAATATCTGGTTCAAAATTTTATATTCATTTTTTTTCTTCTAGTTAAGCAATCTCTATTGTTTTGGTTTTTTTTTTCATTCAGTTTTCAGTCGAAGCCGAACTAAAACCGGGTTCAAATTTAGTTCATTGGTTTCTATAATTTAGTTCATTGGTCTCTATTGAGTAGGATTGTTTACGAGCGAGTCAAACTGTACGTACCTTTGTTCGTCTTGGCTGTTTATAAACCAAACCGATCGAAGCAACTCATTTAAAACCGAGCCTAAATCAAACGAGCATTTTCGAAGCAATGAATACTCCGGTCGAACTTCGAACGATCTTAACAAATATGTCTCGCCCGATTTAAATTTTCGGAGAGATAGTGACCACTGATGTGCACAAATGCAAGATATAAATTACATCAAACGAGCCATAAAACCAACCATTTTTCAGTACTAATGTTGGAAAATCACGTTTCTTTGTTCCTTTTTAATTTACAGGACCAAAAAAGCTTAAACGAATAAAAGAAGCAAATTAGCGGCTAAAACCAACACAAAGTACAAGAAGAAGAAATAACGTGGACATGCCCGGCCCCTAGGCGACATCCCAAGAACAAAAACAAGAGAAACAGAAGCTGACCACGTGGGCCGTGCCCAAGCTCACCACGCCCCGTGCCCAGCATCAAGCCCTCCAGAAAAAGACAAATTGTAGATTTAGGCCACCACAGGCCGTGTCCAGCTCACCACGGGTCGTGGTCAACTCTAAGATTCGCATAATCTTGAATAGTACAGCAAGTACACAGCCCAACGGGGCCGTGCTCGGTCACCACGGGGCGTGTTCGCTACAAGAGCTGACATCTGCAGTTAATGAAGGAAGAGAAATTGGTCACCACGGGGTGTGCCCAAGCGGGCACGGGCCTGGTCAGGGCTTTGTTTCTAGATATAAATAGGGTGCTTGGTTCACATTCAAAGGCATCCATTGGTAAACCACTTCTCTCACTTTGCCACCACTCCACCACCAGTACAACCCAACACCCACCACCATCATCCATCAATCATCTTTAGAGTGTGTAGTAGTTCTGGATCCAAGATAGATTGTAAGGGTTCTCGTCAAACAAAGTCCATGCTTTGGCTAAATACCTTACATCACTTGGTGAAGACTAATCTTTTATGTATTACTTTTAGTTCTTAATCTTTCGGCACTTTTTAATTGGGCATGTATTAATTACTTTAAGTAACTAGTTTTTTATGTTGAAAGTGAATTTTCCTAACCATTTCTTCATGATGTCATTGATTTGCTCATTCGTGTCTTTACGGTCTATATAAAGCGCGTTAACTACTTGGAAGGGGGGCTAGAAGGGTGGTTTGGTAAAGTTCTTGTCTCGTTCAGTGTATAGATCTGCGATGACTTGGTTCAAGCTTACTAGGGCCTCCTTCAATGCTCTATGGGTATTGGATGGCGGGGGCGCAATAGCATGAACCCCTCATATGTAAACTACTATTAATATTTTAAACCAGGCTTCTTGGGAATGTATCCTGCTGACTCAAACCACTTAGTCGAGGGTAATGTCACCTTCAAAATAGGGGCCTATCACTTTTGGCATTAATAACTTATTTAATTGTCTTCTAATATTCCGGCCCTTTGGGATTGTATCCCTGCTGACTCAAACCACTTGGTTGATGGTAACAGTCACCTTCAAAAGAGGGGCCTACTACTATAACTAAGATAATCTCTTAAAAAGTCCGAAAGTGCAACAACTATCAAAGGATACATGAAAGAGAAGTTGGATCCAAGTGATTCTATCTTGTCTATTTGTATTTCATTTTATCTATTTTTATGCTTCAAAAGTTTTATCTAAATTTAGATTGATTAGACGTTGACGATAAACCGGTACTAAAAGCTCTTGTGTCCTTGGACGACCTCGGTATCTTACCAACACTATACTACGCTCACGATGGGTGCACTTGCCCAAGTGCGTGTTTAGTGTTAGTACAATATCGTGTTTTATAAATTTAAAACTTAACTAATGCGTAAAATGAACTCAAAATGTTAATAAAAATATAGTACGCTCAACGCACACCAAGTTTTTGGCGCCGTTGCCGGGGATACAAGTATTTTAAGAAAGCTTAAAATCGACGACCTAATCATTTTTAAAAAAAAATTCAAAACCCGCGCGCTCGTTTTCTTATTTTTGGTTTTTTGGTTTACAGTAAGTGAACACGGGCCGTGCCCACTGGACACGCCCTTGTGCTGGAGGTTATAAAACAATTTTTTTAAACGCCCAGATATAGAATTGACCACTGGGCCGTGCCCAATCGGCACGGGGGCCGTGGTGAGCTTCTGTTTCTGTTTTAAATTTTGTTTTCTGGTCCCGAGACTCTGTAATCTGCTGAATATTTCCTCATGGGTCAATATTCAGGAGATTACACTCACTACTACATAGAGGATGATTATGAGGAAAATATTGTACCATTTGGGAAATCCCCACTCGGTACATATTGTGACCTCTTCCAACCATCCGCCTCATATACTTATTATGAGGGGCCAAGGTTTGAACTCTCAAAATCAAACTTTGATTGGGACACTTACCCTTCTCAACAAGACACACCGCCAACAATCCTTCCCGAAGCGGAAAGAATTATAGAAATTCTCAAAATTTTTGAGCGTTTAATAAAAGAATCTCGACAAAGGAAGAGACTGTTTGTACTAATGAGGTAATAATCGAAGAAGTAAAAATGGAAGAACAACTAAGTGAAGAACCAACGCATGAACCAAACAACAAAAAAGGTAAGTCCAAAAATGATGATTTGAAAAAGAGTCAAACCTTCAAGAAATTAACATTTTGTCACCTTCTTTTAAAATCATTGTTTGGTACCCACTAGGCTAAGTTTTTTAAAAGAGTTAAATACTAATACTAAAACTGACGAAATGGTTAGCATTAAATTTAACAATCGATCAAACTACTTAATAAAAGACGAGCAATTGAAATTAACATAACACGGTTCCATGTTTCTTTCAAAACACTTTATTAGTAATATTACAATTGATAAATATCTTTGTGTTAATATAATGCCTAATTATATTTTCGAAAAATTAAATATTAGTGATTTTTCTCCACTTCAAATCCCATTTTTCTATCTAATCGAAAAATGATAAAGTCGAAGGGAGTAGTTGAGGATGTGCTAGTGCAAACAAATCAAACGATAGTCCCAACTAATTTCATCATTCTTGATGATACTCCACTTGGGTTGGGGCAACCTTTTGAAAAAACCCATCAAGCCTTGACCAACCGGAAGCAACACAACCTACCCATTCAATTGGGGGCCTACAAAAGGTACGTCAAACTTGACCAATTAATGAAATATCCAATTGTAATGACGACCCCCTAATTGAAGATGAGCCTGAACCACACGATACGGTGGGTCTAGCCAAGGACCCTTATAAACGTGGCGCACCATGGAGGCATTCTATGAATTTTAAATTAATAAAAGTAGTTTACTTAACCATACTTGTTCAACTTTCAAAAGTATGGCTTCTTTTATTCTAAAAGGACAATCATGTTTAAGATTTAGTTTAATTCTTAGTTAATGCTTTTATTTTTAAGTTTATAAATAAGTAGGATAATAAATACTCAAAGAAGGATTGGAGATGGAAAAGGGATGTTAAAAAAGGGACAACATGCACGTAAACAGGAGCCTTCGACAAATTTTCAGCATTACAGCATGTATAGCACGGGGCCGTGGCCACCCAACACACCCCCGTGCCCAGGGTTCTGTAGAAAAATTTTCTAACAGGTACCTGACCACGGGCCGTGTCCACTGAGCACGCCTCATGGTCAACCTTCTGTAACTTTCTGTTACTGGCAATTTGACCACGGGGTCGTGGTCAGCTCACCACGCCCCGTGCTCAGCAGCCCAGTAACATAAAAACTTGTTTTTAACCCACTTTTCACATTCTAATCAACAAAAAAAAACTTATTTTGAACACATTGAGGACAATGTGTAATTTAAGTGTGGGTGGATGCTAAAACCTTTAATTTTGTGAGTCTTAAAAACAAGCCTTACACAAAACTCTCCTTGAACCGCTAATTACCCCAAATGTTTTCAAAATTTTTATTATTTTTACTCTCCTTGATTTAGTTTGGGAAAAATAAGTTCTAAAAATTATGTTTTCACTAATTTACAATTGAGAGCGTCGTGATAAAAAGAACCAATTAAGAAAATTATAAAAAACGGGCATAACAAGTCTTTGTAAAAATTCGATTGTATATACACTTTTACACTATATTCTTTTTCCACAAAAAGTGAGTTTTGAGCCTTTACCGGCATACAAATACATATCTATTCTAACTGCTCAAATTTTCGTTTCTTGTATGAATAGCCGTTTGGTTCTTACAAATCTAGAACTTGGCAAGGCAATGCGCTCCAAATCCTTACCGACACAAATCCAAGTAAGTAAATGATGGAGCTTAGGACTATACCCATTTTTCATTCTAGACCATTATTTTCCCTTTTCATCTCTTACCAAAAATATCCCCCTAGTAAACCCCTTTGAGCCTTAACCGTTTCGTTTCTAACCCCGCAAAAGTACAAACCTTTGCAAAAACAACCACCCAATCCACAAACCTTTTTATTTTCACACCCCTTATTTTCGTAAAAAGTTCGGTTATAAAATTACAAAGTATGGCTTAGTTTCAACTTTATTAAAAAAAAAAGAGAAAAAGAAGAAAAGAAAAACACTTTGATTAAAGTTTTTTTTTCTAAGCCACAAAAGAATTCTAAAAACCGACATTTTTTACATTTTTCACCATTTTTACCCAAAATCACCTACCCAAGCCAAAACTATCCCTTTTAAAGCCCTTGAACGAGGATTAAAACGTCAAAGGAGATGTTTGATTGTTTTCAAGCTTAAAGTAGGAGTAAGCTCCACATCGGGTCCGAGCGTTTCTACTTAAATATCTTCGGCCGAGAGTTGAGTGAACACTTGTGAGGTGTGTAAATATGTATATAACTAAATAGAATTTTATAAAGGCACGCTATACCCAAAATAAATAATTTTTCTTAAAATGTGTTTTAAATAAATCATTACGAATAAGATTGTAAATAAAATAAAAACAAAATAAATTTAGAACTTGGATTCCCGACACTCTAAAGATAAGCTCAAAACTTCTCTTCTACCTATTCCATTTGGGAGTGTAAGCCACATTTAAGAGTTTTGCTTGAGAACAAGCAAAGATTCAAGTGTGGGGGTATTTGATGTGCACAAAATGCAACATATAAATTACATCAAACGAGGCATAAAACCAACCCTTTTTCAGTACTAATATTGGAAAAAGCACGTTTCTTTTTTCCTTTTTAATTTACAGGACCAAAAAAAGCTTAAACGAATAAAAGAAGCAAATTAGCGGGTAAAACCAACACAAAGTACAAGAAGAAGAAATAACGTGACATGCCCGGCCCCTCGGCAACATCCCAAGAACAAAAACAAGAGAAACAGAAGCGGGACCACGGGGCCATGCCCAGGTCACCACGCCCCGTGCCCCGCATCACCACGCCCCTTGCCCAACTCACCACGCTCCGTGCCCAGCATCAAGCCCTCCAGAAAAAGACAAATTGTAGATTTCAGGCTACCACGAGCCGTGTCCAGCTCACCAGGGTCGTGGTCAACTCTAAGATTCACAGAATCTTGATAGTACAGCAAGTACACTGACCACAGGGCCGTGCTCGGTCACCAGGGGCGTGTTCGTACAAAACCTGACATCTGCAAATAAGAGAAATTGGTCACCACGGGGCTGTGCCCAGCGGGCACGGGCAGTGGTCAGGGCTCTTTTCTAGATATAAATAGGGGTGCTTGGTTCACTTCAAAGGCATCCATTGGTAAACCACTTCTCTCTCATTTTGCCACCACTCCATCACCACTACAACACCAACACCCACCACCATCATCCATCAATCATCTTTAGAGTGTGTATAGTCTCGGGATCCAAGATAGATTGTAAGGGTTCTTGTCAAACAAAGGCCATCTTTGGCTAAATTCCTTACATCACTTAGTGCAGACTAATCTTTTATGTATTACTTTTAGTTCTTAATCTTTCGGCACTTTTAATTGGGTATGTATTAGTGAATTTAATAACTAGCTTTTTATGTTGAAAGTGAATTTTCCTAACCATTTCTTCATGATGTCATTGATTTGCTCATTCGTGTCTTTACGGTCTACATAAAACGCGTTAACTACTTGGAAGGGGGGCTAGAAGGGTGGTTTGGTAAAGTTCTTATCTCGTTCAGTGTATAGATCTGCGATGACTTGGTTCAAGCTTACTAGGGCCTCCTTCAATGCTTTATGTGTATTGGATGGCGGGGGCGCGAATAGCTGAACCCCTCATATGTAAACTACTATTAATATTTTAAACAGCTTCTTGGGATTGTATCCCCTGCTGACTCAAACCACTTAGTCGAGGGTAACGTCTACCTTCAAAAGAGGGGCCTATCACTTTTGGCATTAATAACTTATTTAATTGTCTTCCAATATTCCGACCCTTTGGGATTGTATCCCTGCTGACTCAAACCACTTCGGTAACGTCACCTCAAGGGGCCATCATTTTGGTTTAAACTTATTTATTGTCTCCATTCCGACCATTTGGATTGTATCCTGCTGACTCAAACATGGTTGAGGGTAACGTCACTTAAAGAGGTCTACTACTATAACTAAGATAATCTCTTAAAAAGTCCGAAAGTGCAACAACTATCAAAGGATACATGAAAGAGAAGTTGGATCCAAGTGATTCTATCTTGTCTATTTGTATTTCATTTTATTATTTTTATGCTTCAAAAGTTTTATCCAAATTTAGATTGATTAGGTGTTGACGATAAACCGATACTAAAAGCTCTGTGTCCTTGGACGACATCGGTATCTTACCAACACTATACTACGCTCACGATGGGTGCACTTGCCCAAGTGTGTGTTTAGTGTTAATACAATATCGTGTTTTATAATTTAAAACTTGACTAATGCGTAAAATGAACTCAAAATGTTAATAAAAATATATTACGCTCAACGCACACCAATAACGTTGGGTCTCAAGTTTTTATGTCTTTAAAAACAGACACATGTCATAGCATAATATTTTTCTTATGAATAACAATGTTGTGGCCTATGTGCAATCATCATATTGCAAGAACAATGACGTTGAGGGCATGAGAAGATCGACTTAGGGTAACAGGCTAACAACATGAGACATTAGGCGATAACAGACTGTGTTTAGCAGGTTAGGGTTTAACTTTTAGATACGGTGTTAATTTTTTATTGGCATGATTGGGCTAGTACGTTTATATATAATTGTAAAATTTTATATAGTGGACCAAAATATAATAAAGATGTATATATAAAACTATTTAATTTATATTTATGTATATATGTATGTGTGTGTATATATAGGTATGTGTGTATATAAAAATATATGTATGATATTTTTGTAACGCCCAACTATTTCAGACTTTCTATATTTAGAAAGCGTCGTATGTAATAATATTTCTGAAACCTTTGTACTTGTATTTGTTCTTTCGTTGTAATCCTTGTAATCGAGACTTGAATGATACTGGAAAATACATTTTATCACAATACTTGTTATACATGTTCATACATACATACATTGGTACATTATACTCGAAAACGTGACCATACTTGCGAATACGTGACAACAATACCTCATACATACTTTATACGCAATGCATGTACTCGATCTCACTCATTTTATACTTACATGCACCTTAGAACATGTCCCTTATGCTTAATATACCTTATTTGTTCATAAAATATCATTACTTAACACCTAAACCCGCCACCAATTCAACAAAACAACAAAATTCAAATTTGTGTCCCGGACCCGGTCCCTTGCGGACCGCAAGGGGACATCTTACGGTCCGTAAGTGTGTCTGGGCGGGCAGATTGTGTTTTGGCCACGAATTTTGCACGAATCCACACATAAACCTCTAACCTAATCACCTCTAGACCCCATTAAACACCCTCTAATCACCTTCTAACTCTTCCATTATAAATACCAAGCTTCCCCAAGTATTCCACACTTTCCAAACTCCTTCTAATCTCTCTCTAACACTCTCAAATCACTCACAAGATCAGTTGCAACTCAAGTTCGAGCAGATTGTACCTCTTCCACTAAAGTGAGCATAACTTGCTCATTTCTTAACGAAATCACTTGATTCTTCTTCCTACTTTCTTGGATCAGTCTTAGGTTTGATCCTACGGACTTGCCATGGCATTTCCAGACCTGGCTATTCACAAACAGAGTCCAAAGTAAGCTGGAAGTTTCTGATGTGATTAAAACCTTTTCAAAACTTGTGTTTTCTTCATTCAACCTTGTGTTCTTGAGCTTCTAATCAACTATATGATTTAGGGGCCTAACCTAGGTTGTTATACATGTAAATAGGAGTGTTTAGACACTCCAAACTTTCTGTTTTCGAAGAGCTTTAAGCTCACAAGTGATGTAAGTCTTGAACTTGTTCATGTGTGACTACCTTGGTTAGATTGGGCTATCCTAATCTAAGTCCACACATCACTTGATGATTTCTCATCATTATCCCAAGTTAGTTTGCTAGATTGAAAGTGACACAACCCCGTCTAGCCTTCGACGTGTGTCGACGCCGGCTCACTGGGTTGTAGTTTGCTTGGCTACTTGGTATAGTGATAACATACATTTACATTCTTGTTGATATTGTTCTTGACCCTCCTTGTTGTCTATGACAACTTGAGTAGTGGTGAACTCATAAAAGGTTCCTAAATGGATGGTTCTACCTCCTACCTCTTACATGACTTCTATGATTATCCTTGTTAGTTGTAGCATATTATTATGTATATATCTATGGACTATATTATAATGAACCTAAAAACCGAACCCTTGATAATGACTAACTAATCACTTGTCAAGTTATTAAGTTTATCACCAAAGCGTGTAGTTCCTCGTTACGATTCTAATAGGTTTCAAACCTATGAAATCTCATCAAACCCTTATGGGTTATCATAGTGTCAAAAACGAGTGCTAGACCTTGGTGACTATTTTTATACCTATATACTTTACTTTATTATTCATTATTTATGCTCATATTCTGAATCTTCTGTTAATCACCATACTCATACCTATGTTCTTCGTGTAGAAGGACAAGGTGCCAATCCTTAACCAACAAACAAGCTCGCGGATTTCTCTAGTTGGAACACTTTTGCAAAACCGTGAGTATACTCGACCCATTTACCGCTTTCTCACTTTTTGGGTTGTAACATGTTTACCTATCAAAATACACAAATCAAAACTTATGCTTTACATGCTTAATCCGTTAATACATGATACTAGTTATGCTTAGATACATGCTAGATTCACACATACTTAATCATTAACTTAGCTAGCCAAACTTGACATATATAGCGCTATAGGAGTAGCACACCACCCGTCGGGGTATGTTAAGCTTATTCATACTTTTTAGTCTCGTTGCTTTTCTAACGAGGGAAGCTCATTATACTGTGGAAACTCGGGTTTGATCTAGTGTTGCATGATTAGCATTTACCTCGCATACGATTAACATGTGGATTCGAGTTATACTTTTTATACTTATGCTATGTGTCACCAAACTTGTGTACTCGCCTTCGCTTTTGCAATGAACTTCATTTTAAAACATGTTACTGGTTGATGGAGATGATGTTATGAAACTGAAGTAGCGCTGATGACTAGATACACACATAGACGTATAGGTTTATTAATGTTGTATCAAATTTTGTCTTGATTATTGTTGTACCTGAAATTCCCATGTATTGTATTGACAATTTTACTTATGAAATGAAATTTGGTTTAATTAAATATTGTCGTTATTAGCGTTGTGAGCAATGAGCAATTTTTTTCATCCCGCCTCGCTGTTCCGCCATCGGTTGGGGTGTGACAATTTTATTTATTTGTATATACGTCTTTATATATGAATGTGTATATGTATAAATATACTAATTAAAAATAATAATTCGAGCTGAATCAAGCCGAGCAAACCATTGCTCATGCTTGGCTTATTTACAAACCGAACCGAGCAGAGCGGCTCGTTTACAATCGAGCCTCAATCGAATGAGCATTTTCAAGCAATTTCTGAACAAGCGTTGAGCGGTTTAGACGACCCTATTATTGTGTAACCATTATTTGTTATTAGAGAAGGTTTTCCTAGCTAAGGATAGGCTTGAATTATAATTAGATTAATTTAAAATTGGGTTATTGGAATTTTAATAATCCTAAGTTTCACTTGTTGGCCGATAATAATCTCAACTTCAAAAATTCCCACCAACAATCCCAACTTGTAAGAATTTGACCCCCATCGAGTCTTTTCTAACTGGGTTAGTTTTTACGATGTGGACGTTTACGTGCAAAAAACACCAGCTGGTTGATGATGTGGACAATGATTTGGAAAAAAGATTATATATATACACACACACACACACCACCCTTTTCTTCTTCACCTCCACCACCATCTACTCTCCACCCTCTCGATTCCCTAACACACATTTTCCGTCGCCGCTTACAACCCCCGGGAACCATCCATCGCTGCATACAATGCTCGACCACCATCACCTGAATCCTCTCTCATCCACCATCGTTTAAACCCCATCCCACTTCATCTTCTTCTTTTTTTCTCACCTACCTACCACACCTCACCACCAATGGCTCCCGAAAAAACGACAGCGGCAGATCTTGAAAACGATTCCAGACATCAATTGTGACCGTGATAGATGGGGTTGCACCTCTCTTCCAATCTCAGACCATCTTTCTTCCAGTTCGATCTTACAGAAGCCTAAGAATTATCCAATCAACCACTTGCAAATCGAGAAAAGAAGATCCATTATTAGGTTAGGGTTTTGAATGATTAACGCAGGGGCCATTTTGTTATCAAGTTTGTTGTCTGCGGTGGTGGTGGTGGTAGTGAAGATGGTAGTTGTGGTGACGGGGTAGTTGGCGATGTAGTGGCGATGTAGTTGGCGGGGTGGTGGTTGATAGTGGTGCAGTGGTGGTGGGCAATGTAGTTGGCAATGGTAGTGGTGGAGATGGCAGTGGTGGTGGGGGTGTAGATGGTGGCGGTGGTGGTGGCTGATGTTGATGGTGGAGTTGAGGTGAGGTGGTGACGAAAGTGCCACATCAGCAAATAATACAGTTGTGTGCCACATCATCTTCTACATTAGCAAAAACTAATTGGGTTACAAGTTGGAATTGTTGGTGGGAATTTTTGAAGTTGGGGTTATTATCGGCCAACAGGTGAAACTCAGGATAATTAAAATCCAATAACCCTTTAAAATTACAAATCTTAAATAAACATTATACATTCTTTGGTTTATCCTGTTTAAACCGGATTCGGATTTTATAAGGTCTTGAGGTATATTTTAACCCTCCTCAACTATATATAGGTGCCACACATCAACCACATTTCCTCATTTCACTCTATCTCATCACAAGGAAATGGTTTAATCCGGTTAACTCCATCTACCCCTATTTTTTAGTGATTTTTGGTTTAAAGGAAATAAAATTAATTCAATAACATCACGTTAACATACTAACAAATAACCCATTTAACGTCCCTTAGCACAAAGAAGAAGTGGTGTGCAACGCCGGTAACATGCCACGCCATCTTTAATGCCCCAGATGTTAGAATACACACCAAAATCTAATATGTAACTTGGTTCGGGTTTAAATTATTTTGGTTTGGTTTTCACTTTCAATCTAGAAATTGAATATTACATTACCCCTAACTCGTTCATCAATGTTGTGTATCAAAGTCAGATTTTCATTTAAATAACTAAATCTTTGTACACATACTTTTCAACAACATTCCATATACAAATTTGTATAAAAAAGACGAATGTAAGTTTAATCAAAACTAGGTTACCGAAGAAAACACCTATCTAATCAGGCAAATTAGATAAGGCTCAACTGGGTAAATGGAGATTCGATCTTTACAAGCTTTATATCTTGATTAGTCTGCAAAACTAAGAACACCGTGAGTCTTGTTACAACAAGAAGAAATTGGGGGTTCTTCTCGTAACCACTCTCTAACGTGAGAAAAAGTATTGCTCTTCTAGAGAATTTATTAAAAGTGAGAGTGAGAGAGGAGGGTATTGAACGAATTCACTTTGATGGAGTGTAGTATTTATAGCCAGAGTGATGGGAGATGATTGGATAAGGCGTCGCTATCAGAATATCCATTTGATTCCCACTTTGCTAACCATTAGTGGTTGCAGAGAAGGGTGCCTGTTCGTGGCTTTTCATTGGACACACGTTACTTTCATGTTTTCCTTCTTATCTCTTCTATGCCAACTATTAGTGAAGGTGTAAATTTGTGGTGCGTGATTGGCCAGATGTCGTTGTCTTGTACTTCTTGTCTCCTCTGTTATAACCGCTAGTGGAGATCTCATGGTATAGTGATATGTGGACCGTCATTGGCTACACGTTGCTTTCACCTTGTCCTTTTTGTCTCCGTGGTGTTGGTATATCTCCACGTGGCGGGTGGCCCCGCGGATGACTTGTCATGGCCAGTTGTCTAGGTTGCGGGTTAGATATGGGCTTTGCCGGACCCGCGGGGGGTCCGGGACCACATCTCTTCAGTTAAGAAAGATGTATGTTCACTAAACTTTTGTTTCACCATTACATTTAGATACTTAAGTTTATTTTTTTAAAGTATATCACAAAATAAGTGTTATCCACACTTTTGTTTCTCTTTCAAGCAATTTGGCTTAAGTATATATATTTAAAAACTAGGTTAGAAACTCGTCGATGGCGGATCGTTTCCGGGTGAAAGTGGGATTGGTGTATGATGTGTCTGTAAGACAACATGTTTTTATAGTGTTTAAAACCGAGTTTTAATAGTTTTTTTTGTAAATATTGCTTGGAATCGATTAAATGGTTTTCTCTCAGTGTTTTACAGGTTCCTAAGTGAAATGCATGAAATCCGAGCCAAAGTTGGTGTAACGTTATGGTTTTGCGTACTTTCTGTTTGTAGAAACTTGTATTCGTATCCAATTTTAATCCTTGTAATCCGAGACTTTTGATCATAATGGAAATACACTTTTATATCGCATGTGTTTATCATGCTCATGCAATACGTAAACAACCACCGATTACATGTTTTATACAAATCATACGACTTATAAACATGATTATACTCTACACATACTTGTACACATCTTGAAACATTCAAGACATGTTTAATATTTCATGCACTGCATAACATAACCAGATAATCAAACTCAAGACCAAGGTTGTAATACACTAGTCTACACTATTCTTGGAGAATTATGGATACACGATCACATGTTACATATACTTGTTTATACTCTAAATGCCTAAAAACATGTCTAAACGTAAGTTATAGCTTGAAAAACCACAAAAACCAAGTCCAGTGGTGTAAAATGAAAAACACACAACAAATTGTGGAAAATCATGCTCTCATTTATATGAAATTTTAAATATATATTATTGATATACTATGCCTCATTGTTTTTATATACAGAATAAAAAGTAACATTGTTAGCATTTAACAAATTTCTTACAACAAAAAAAACTAATGAAATCAGTATTGAATTAACGAGTTAAAGTTATCCTAAGGAGTGAGAAGCCGTTAAATGAGTTTTCATTGAACTTTACAACTAAAACACTATTTTGGTAAATATTTTGAAGCAACGTAATTTTGATAAATATTTTTTCCAACAACACTTGTTTAAGAAAAAGCTCCACGTTTTATTCAAAACTTTTAGAAAATGGCAACATCAGAGCTCCAAGATTTTGTTTTCATCTTACTTTTACACCCTTTAAAAGAGTTCTACGATGGAATTTTAGGGTCTTATGGTAAACTCAACCAAATAGTCACACCAGATGTGTGTTTATCCCGATTAAAATAGTGTAGGTTCAAGTGGGCATTATGTAGATTTTAGGGAAAGAGGAGGGAGGTGGTTTATCGTTAAAAAAACAAATATATAATGCTTAATGAATATTAAATCCATATTTTGAGACACGTAGAGGTTGGGTAATTGGGTATGCGGTTACTTTTTTATTTTTTCAAAGGTCTGAGAAGGGGATATACCTGTTTATCTGATTCAATTAACCGATTATGTAAACCCATTTACCTGATTATATACTTGATATTAATTCTTTTTGTTTTTTAAATATGTATATATGCTAGATATTACTTTTTTTATTATTATGGTAAACTTTTTTGTTGACAATCATCAAAACTTGGCATATGCTTTGGTTTCATCGATGCATTTGGATATTCCCTTTCTTTATATAACATTGAAGTTATTTGTGACATTTTTATATTGGTTATTGTAAATATAACTGACTAATAGGTACTTTACGGGTTTTGAATTTGGTATACTCAATAGGTAATCTTGAGAAACTAACGTGTTTGCTTGAACCCGACGGATATATCCGATGCCTGACGGATAATTACCTTATAGAAACTAGATGGGTTTCAACAGGATTTGAGACTAACTTTTATAATCAGGTATGGAGTTGAAGTTACTCAAACCGTCTCACTGCCATTACTAGACTCCTAATAATGGCAATCCAAGATGATCAAATCTCAAAGATGTTGTAGCCAAAGAATATTATGATCATCTATGTGCCCATGTTTGAATCTGGACCTCCTCTTTAAGTGGCATGTGACTATACTATGATTATCCTAATGAAATCATGTCTAATAATTATTATGTAAATAACTATAATAAACCTTAACTGATATTATTTATATATCTATATTAACGACTATTGTTATTTCTACTTTATCCTACACCGTTTATTTTGAACTACTCTATTTGCCTATGTTTGAACCTGGACTTCCTCTCTAAACGGCATACGACTCTACTAGTGGGCTAACCCCACACTGACAACTAATATATCATATCTACTATATTTTTTAACAACAATTTCTAGATTTTTATTCCCACAACTTTTTATTGCAAGGTTGAACCTTAGAGCACCCTACTAACCACCACCACCATGTCCGCTCACGAACTTATATCTATTGTACAAAATCTTTGAAGTCAAAGAGCTTTCTTTGAAGGTCAAAAGCATATCATTTCGAAAAATAAATAATTAAATAAAAACTAACATTTATATAGAGTGAAGTGTATTTGGTATCATTTCTCAAAAGAATATTAATAATAACAAAAAGCTTTTTGGTTAACTGTGATTAGTTGGATGTACTTATCAGTTTTTTTTCATATAAGATTAATTCATATTTAACTTTATAATAATGCGTTAACTATAATATTTAAACTATATTTTTTTTCTTATTAACACTTATTTTAGGACTGATAAAGAGTATATTTTATAAGTAAAAACGTGTCTTACTATAGAAGTAAAAAACTTAGATACCATTTTGAAAGATAAGTAGAAGAATAACATTCATTGACGGAACCTTATTTTATCATCGTATTCATTTCAAGGATAAGTTATAATAAGTTATGTATGTTAATATTGTTGTGAACTTGTGTATAAAGATCTGTTTAACAAGATTACTATAGGCCCACTAACTTTAGTCGCACGCATTTAGATATTGGGCTCAAAGGCCCGCTTAAAGAATTTAATCATATAATTCATAATCTCAACAGTGTTTTGAAGTAATGAAATTCAAATATAATATATATATATATATATATTAATTCATAAAATCTTCATGAATATGAATAGTGCATATTTTTGTCTTTTGTGGTTTGTTTTGTTTTGTTTTTTTTTGAACTTTAGGGTTTATTTTTATTTTTATTTTTATAATTTCGCCATAGAAAGTTAAACAAACATAATTTTTATTAGTTTTTGTATGTTTTCAGGATTTGGTTGTCGTTTGTTTGCTATTTAGCACGACTTTTTGTAGTTTTTACGTTACATACGTCACTTGGTGTTAAAAATTTGTGTTTTTGTATTATGTTTTCCCCCCTTTTTTATCGTAGTTCAGTTGTTACTTAGCACGGTTTACGCCCCCAGCCCGACAACGATGGTAACACAGTTTTACGCCCCCCCACCCGCAACGCGGGGGCCTTAAGACTAGTTATTAAATAAAAATTAATTACTATTTATATGAAGCCGAAGAATTTAATCATTTCTCGTGATAAAACATATGATTCTTATATGGGACTGAAGATGATTCAAAATATTCCATTTTAAGTTCAGTTCAGTTAAATATATCAAAGTAAAAGATTTTATAATACTAAGTTCACTACGTCAGTTAGGTTTTTTTAATGGAAAATTGATTCATAGGTTTTTCAAAAAAGCTTAATGGGTTTGAAAATTGTATTAGGTTATAAAGAGTATTGGGTTTTTAGTTTTTATAGGGTTTTGTTCTAAAAAAACTCATATAAAAATTAAAAAATTTTAGGCCACGTGAAAGTGGGCCGACGCTAAATTTAGCTTTGCTTTTTTTTTTTACTTTCGTAATAGTTTCGTGTTCTCTGATAACTAATTACCATACAAAAATAACAATTGACAAGACAAATTACAGGATTTAAATTTATTATCTTTTTACTCTAAAATAAGTAATATATATATATTTAATTTAATATATTATATTTATTTATATATATAATTGGAAATTTATATATATAATTGAAAAGTGAGTCTGAATAGTAACTTTATTTTTGTAATAATATATAGTTTTTTTCTTTATTTTCTTTAATACTACAATAGATTCTATTACACATATTATTATTTACATTTAGTTGTACCGCTATCGTACCAAAAACAATCGAAACCGACCGAATAATATATGTATCGGTACCAGTATTTATTTATATTGTTTTTGCTTTCGACAAACCGGTATTTATTTATATTGTTTTTGCTTTTGATAAATTGACATTGTATCGGTACTATACTGTATCGAACAACATCGCTACCTATACCTGTACTCATTTGTATGGTTTATGTTTGGTAATATATTTGGTGCCGCAACCGTAGTCAACCAAACCGAAACCGAATAAACAACATTGGTATTGGTACCGGTACTTATTTTTAGTGTTTTTACATTTGATAAACTGAGATATCCTACCGAACAACATTGTTACATGTACCTGTATTCATTTTTGTGATTTCAAGTTTCGATAATTTTCATTTATACAACTTTCTGCGATGATAAACGAATATCATTACCAATACCGTGACGATCTGAACTGATCATACCATTTGGACAACATCGTTGTCAGTACCGGTGTTCGTTTTTTTCGTTTTCAATTGATGTTAAACATGTATTGATTTCTATACCGAGTGCATGTATCGTACTAGTACTATAACGAACCCAACCGTTACCAATCGAATTGCCACGATAACTTAACGCCGCAATGGTATAAAAGTAAGAATAGAATAACTAGTAACATTATGGTCCTTTTTTCTTTCTTTCTCCCACTGTACTTGAAGTCGTGAATTAGTCACATCTAAATTTAATCGAGTTTCTAAATTTTGTAAGTGGTCCAAGTAATGAGTTTTATAATTTCTAACCTGTAGAAATTTAGGAATGGGGACATCTTTTGCAATTTAGGACTTAGGGTCGGAAATGTTTTGTTTATAAAAGAGAAGGGCCAACGAAAAGATGAGCAAAAATAATAATAATAAGCAAAATGAAAGAGAATCATAAGAAAAGCAAATATAACTACTCCTATCATCTAAACAAAACAAAACAAAACAATGCAGTACCTGCAAGGGCCATGGAACTATAATGAAAAAATGTACTAAATATCTTATGATGTTTTAAAATTACATAATGAACCTTAAATCCTAAATTTTTTATATATTAACAGTGAATCACGTACATACTCACTCATGTTTATCAAAATTACACAAAAACACGCTATGTAACTACGTCTTTGTATTCCAAAATCTAACTAATACAGTTAGTTATACGTTTATGTAATTATAGTTTGAGTAAATTACAAAATTCGTCCTTTATGTTAACACCAGATTACAAAGTGTGTCATTTGTCTTTAAAAAGTACAAAAAACGTACTTGATGTTTGCAAACTCTTACACGTTATGTCTTTTAACCTAACTCAGCTAGTTTCAATTGTTAAATCTGAACAAGAGGATCCTACATAAGGGTATTTTTGTCATTTTACCCTAAATAATAAAATAAAAAATTATAAATTAAAACAATTATAACCAGCACCTACTCTCAACTCTCTCTCTCTAACATCATGACCAACACCTGCCATCACCACCACCCGACCGACCACCACCAGCCAAATAAACTCGAATCCGGATTCAAACAAACCCCAAACAAATCTAGATCTAAACTCCATCGTTGCCAAACAAAGTCCGATATGAACAAAGTTTTTTTAATTCGGGGATAGAATTCGGTACCGACCCAGTGAGTTTGTTAACTTCCAGATCTAGATCCATGAGCTTGCTGAATCGATACACGTGTATGATAAATTAAGCTTAAGGTCGAATTGTTTTCGAGTTCCGCCGGAATATTCCCTCTGATGAGATTATCAACTAACAAAATAACTTCAAGTTTCTGAAATCTACCATGACAACCCGGAAAGTCGCCGGAAAAGTTGTTTCCCGCTAAATCAAGATACCTTAACTCAGGTAAGTGAGACAAACTCTCCGGGAGTTTACCAGTGAGCTAAATATAAATGAACAAGGCTCTGACACGTGGACAATTCATCGGGAAGTGTGCTGTTGATGGTGTAGTTATACATAGAGAATTGAGTCCGGTGAGCCGACAAAGAATCGTCGGAAATAAAGTGGGTTTGGTGGTGGCGAACAGATCTGTTTGGGGTTCAGATCTGGATTTGTTTAGAGGCGGTCATGATGTTAGAGAGAGAGAGAGAGAGTGTGTTGAGATAGAGTGCGATATTATGTGCTTAGAATTGTTTTATTTTTTTATAATTATTTATTTTATTATTTAGGGTAAAATGACAAAAATACCCTTATGTAGGATCCACTTGGTCAGATTTAACCATTGAAAATAACTGAGTTAGGGCTAAAGGACATAACGTGTAAGGGTTTGCAAACATCAAGTACGTTTTTTGTACTTTTTGAAGACAAATGACACACTTTGCAATCTGGTGTTAACATAAAGGACGAGTTTTGTAATTTACTCTTATAGTTTACATAGCCGTGAGCAATCGCGTAGCATAGTGGGGGTGGGAAAGGGCGGCCGACCCCCCTCACCACCCTCCCCCGCACTTTTCGCTCAGTAGTGGAGAGTATGTAGTTTTCATATAGAAATTTTTGAGTATACACGTTTTTGACCCCCTGATCGTAAATCTCAAGCTTCGCTATTGGCCATGAGACAAGACATGCGCTTACGGCGTACCATTTACACTTATTCCTTCAATGTCATAGCACCAAATATTTGTCAATTTTAGTCTCGAACGCATTTCTTTAAAATCCAATACTGTTATAACTACGCGTTTATTTTAATGGAAAGCACGGAGGATTAACGAATGTAGGAAAATCTCGATTGGAGAAACTAGCACCTTTAATCAAGGATTGTGGGCCTGACAGCTGGGCCAAACCACCTATGTTTGTTTTCCATGTGATTCGGTTTGTTGAGATTTCCTCTTTTAGTAATCATATCCCAAGTTACTGTAAATCCCTAAACGCGTTTTGATCCAAAACGACGCAGCGAAAATATGAACTATAAAATTTCTCCCTTATAGTTGTTCTAACGTACTTTAAACCATTTAAATCAATTTTCTTTAACTTAAGTACATCATTCATTCTAGATTAAGGTAACTACGTTAACATATGATTATAACTACGTCACCCCTTCTCCGTACAATTCATGATCTTCATCTCGATCTTCGTCCACTTATCTCACATGATGACAATGATGATCTGACCGACCCGCGGTCACCATATACATAACCAACACGTAAGTAAAGGGTGACATCATACATAATTAAAGGAATATATGTAATTAATCAATAAACTACATAGCTATTTAACTATGTTTACTACTCCATAATTAAATCCTTCTAAATTTGTTCTTTACACCGGACTTTGCACCTTCGAAAGTCCAACACTTACATACCTGCATTCCTGTTTCATTCTCATTAGCAATACGGTTAGTAAGACATAATCTCAACGTATTGAAGACCTACAAGTTCGCATAAGCACATACCATTGATCTACATTCAATAAGTTACAACTCGTGTTTACACTTTCATGTATGCTTATACATACATACCTGCTATCGCATACAAACGTCTCACATACTGATACGCATGACATGTACCCACTACGACTATATACCTAATTATATACATGCAAGTCACGTTCGCTTGTTCACATTCAATTATCGTACTTACATCATATACTCACTATTCATCAATAATCAGACATGTAAATAAGTTGATTCTTTCATGATTATAACACATTTGCTCAATCCGAGTTTTAATCATACAACTACATAATTAGATATATGGCACCCACATATGAAACCACGATCATTATGCATATATCAAGACTCATACTTTCACATGTACTTTAGTTTTACAAGTCTAACATCACTTAAGAACCTTAAAAACATTCTTACCGGGTACCGGGACGGAACCAAGATCAATGAAATGCAAGAAACAACAATGATTAGGAGATTGGCAAAACCCGTCGTAAGCTACGACCTGCCTGCCGTAGCTTAAGGCAACCACCTTCTGCCGAAAATAAATCATATGCCGTAAGCTACGGCCAGCTGTCGTAGCTTAGGGCTAGCTGCTGCTGTTTTTGTGTTTGGGTCTTATTTGACCCGTTTCAAATCCCGTTTGATCATACCTATTTCGATTCGCTTCCAATTAAACATGTAACATCTAAACGAGGTCATGTTTCTCCTTACACTGCCATAGTCCCATTTTAACAATAAATTCAACATCTACATAAGCCTAAACATGCTTTAAATTCGTCATATAAATGATTAATCTTACTTCTTAGATTTGACCCGTTTGGTTTTTATTATACAACTTCCGGATTAGTTGATCACTATCAACCCAATACCATTAAACCTATCTTAGTGCTTCCATTGATTTTACATTCCTACATGCCTCTCCACAATTAACATATAACAATTTGTTAGGATCTGAGTTTGACCTGATTGTGTTGTTTTAAACAAATTGGATATAAAATAAGATAAAACATATAAAACTTAAAGTGGAATACGATTTAAACTTTGTAACACAATCAAATGAGAGATTAGCTTTCATCACACAATGTTTTCATTACTTCAAAAGATTGAAAAGGATTATAAGTAATTACATACATGAATCAGTAACTCCCCCTCAGCCCGAGCTTCACACAGACCAGATTGTACAAGATAAGTGTGTGTGTGAGAGCTAAATAGAACAGTACATGCACTGTCTATTTATAGTACAAATCCTAACCTCTGAAGCATCTTTGCTGACATCGCCAAGACAATGACATCTAACTAACCTAACAACCTCTAACCCCTGCTAATGTTATACTCTGGTACATTTACAAAACACTGATGGTTATCCAAATAGGATGCTAACCACTGATGAGCTTAACCACTGTTGAAGCTTTATCATATGTTCTTCAAAGGGTGATCAGACCTTTGACTTTCAGCAGACTTTTGACTTCAAGCAGAGGTTTGGTCTTCAACAGTCTTTACAACCAGCAGAGCTTAACCACTGAGTAGGTGTTAGGGCTATCTAATGTTAGGTGCCTTGTTATTGAGGGAAGTTGTGAGCCAAAACACTGTTTATTTTGGATCATTTAGACCAGACCTATTTTGGCATTTTATCATCTGTTCTTTTGTAGGGGTCAATCCAACAATCTTCCCCTAGAACTGATGATGCCAAAACAAATGACAGGAACAGATGTTTAGGGAAAAGTAGTGTAAAGGTAGATCAGAGGTTGTAACCTTTGATAGTTGAACCAAAGCTCGGATAATGTACTTGGCTTTGTTATCATCTATTCCTTTGTTAGGGTCGATCCCAACAATCTCCCCCTGGAACCGATGATGCCAAAACACTTGATTATTCAACAGAAGTTCTCTGATTTGCCCTTTTAACTGTAGTTCAAAATTCAGAGAGACTTCATCATCATCATCTTCCTTTTCGAGTGTCAGATCCAAAAGATCTTGAAGGTCTTCTGCATTTAGCTCATATGCAGCCTCCATGCTCATCTTGACAACATCACCATTAGACTTGAGCAGTGTCAATTCGTGAGAGCCTTTTTCGACTTTCTACTTTAGAATTTTTGAGTCTACTGGCTTTCTAGGATGACCTTTATTTGTTGAGGTTTGAAGAGCTTTTTGTTGAACTATCTTTGTCAATTCTGCTCTGAGCTTTTCACTAGCTTCATTTGTGTGATAGTCAACCATATTTTTAATTCCCTCTTTGATGTATTCAAACACTGACTTATCTTCTTCATCTATATTTTCTTGCCTTTTTAGTTGATTGAAAGCAAGGATGGAAGATACAGATGATGAGATAGACTTTTTGGAGTGTTGAGCTTTATGAACATCATCTGATGGAGGGTAAACTGGCTTAGGAGGCATGTTTGGATCTTTCTTCCTCCTCTCTTCTAACATCTTGTAAGTATCAATCACCCTAGCTTCTCCCCACCTTATCACTTGGTTCTTTGAACCATAGTGATTCTGTATCAATTCTTCCCTCATCCTTTTAATCTTCAAAACTCTTTCAGGCATGTCTTTCTTATGTTTTTCCCAGTTAGGAGGAGTTGGCTTCTTAAGAGGGTCTTTCAACATTTCTTGCATTCTCTTAATTTCTTCTCTTAGCTCATCTATACTCCAATCCTTGAACTGTGCCTTTGTTGCCTTATATTGCTTGTTCTTCATGATGTGTTCATTGAGTTCACTTTTAAGATACTGATCTTCCCTTTCTGACAACTTGTTGCTCAGATCTTTGACAAAATCTTGCAATGTTCTAGCCTTGCTTAGCTGAAAAGACATGATGATTTGTATCTCTCTATCACTTTTACCAGCTGAATCTCTCTTTGCTATATCCTCTGCTTGTTTTACTTTAAGTTCCAGGTAGTCATCAACATTTGCAGGTCTTGGATAGCCATCAAGAGATAATATAGTTCTTTTGTCAGGGTCTTCCTCAGAATAGAAGCTTAGATTTTCTTCCCTGACTGCTGGTAAATCAAGAGGATATTTCTTTGCTGCAGGTATAACTTTAAGAGGATCAGTGGTTGGATTTGAGGTTGGTGGAAGCATTGATGTGGAGATCAGTGGTTGTGATGATAAAGGAGTAGGAGCAGGAAAGATGTCTTCTTCATTTACAACTTTTGTAGTTTTTCTCCTCTTGAATTTGACCTCTGGTGATGATGGATGAGATGGTATTCTGGTTGGTGTTGGTAGAGGTTGGGTGGATGTATTAAAAATGACCATGCAGTGGATGGGATAGCATCTGCTGCAACCTCTGTTGTATCAACAGATGTTGACACAACAGTTACTCTAACATCTGCTGTGGTGGAAATGGGTATAGAAGTTGAAGTAAGTGTGCTTGATTTTTGAAGAGCAGAGGTTTTAATGGTTGGATTTATAGTAGGCTCAGTTTTGGAAGGTGTGGATGTTGGTTGCCTTACTTTTCTAGCATGTCTCATCTTTGCTGAGGTACCAACCTCTTCCTTTTCTTTTTGTTGCTTAATCTTTTGCTCAACCAATACCTTGCCATCAAGATACACTTTTCTCTTCTGCTTCTCATTTTCCCTGGCCAAGATATCATCTGTTAAATCCTTTTTCTTTGAACCATCTGACCTGAGAATATCCACTGTTGGCTTTGCCATTTGATCATCAATTGTAAGCTTCTTCTGCCCTAAAGGTTTCTCCCCCTTTTTGGCATCATCTTCGGTGTTTACAAAAATTAATGTGGGTGGAGCAGTACCAGTGGTTTGGAGAAAATGAGCTTTTATAGCTTTAATGTTTGCCCTTGTATCCATGAATCTTGCTTCAACCATGTTTCTTACTTCCTGCATTTGATATTTATGTTGTTGATCAGAGAAGTGCTTTTGTTGCTGAAACAGAGGATCTAGGGCTTGTTGTAGATCAGCATGGTTAAGACAGAGGGTTGGCTCTTTATAGCTAATAACTGCTTCACAAGATTTTTGATCTCATCAACAGAAGTTTCAAGCGTGGATACTTTCTCCGTCAAATCTTTGTATTTTAGATCATCACCTAATTTAATAGGATCATTTTGAACTCCTACCTGAGGTGGTAGTTATATCTAAGGGATCATTAGCATGTGTTTTAACACTAGCTTCACCCTTGGATGCCCCTGGTTCTTGGTACTGTGGACTTCCCACAACATCAGAGGTTACCTTGGTAGCCTCATCAGTGGTTGCCTTCAACAGAGACTTAGAAATGTAACCATTGTCCAAAGGAAAACTAGGTAGTTTTGCAATTGTAGTGGCTGCTCTAGTTGAACTATCACCAAGGGTTACATGTAACCCAAGGGATGTAGCCTCTTCATTTGCTGATGGGCTAACCAAATAAAATGATGCAGACATAGCCCTTGTTGTAGTTGTACTCTTAATAATGTGTTGATGAGAGGGACTATTTTGTGTCTGAGTTTCAATGGTACCAAACAGTGGTTGTGTAGATGGTGGAATTTTAGATATGTGGTGTAGGAAGGAAAGAGAATTTGCCCTGGGAGGAGAGCTATTCAACATACTCTCAAATGAGGGTAATGTCTCGTGTTGTGGATTCCCTTTCCTTACAACATGTTCCTTTTGTGAGGAATCATGAGGAGTTTTGGTTTTGGGTGGAGATATTTCCAGCTGTTGTGAGAAAGTAGCAATAGTGGTTTCTTGTGACTTTTGTGTTGTCACTGGGTTAACTTATGGGATCTCATCTTCCAGAAGACCCTTTTTGGTGGGTTTGGTGGGCTTGGTGGATTTCTTTTTGGTCTTTTTGGTGGTTTTTGGTGGGGGTTGCATAGAAGTGGTTGTGCTGCTGTGGTCACCAAAAGCAGTGGGCTTAGTAGCAGGTGGTTGAGTTTGGGCAGGTTGTTCTGATAAATCTTCCTCTACCACCTCTACTTGGGTTTTTGAAAAAGTGATGATGACGTGGCATCTGACGCAACATCTATCGAATAACATCTGTCCACATGTAACCTCTGTTGTGTATGGAAGACAGTTGTTTGGCTAAACCACTGTTTGAAAGTTGTTGAACTATCAGAGGATATGGTTAAGCACTGTTTAAGTAATATGGTCATTGGATAGCAAACAGTGCCTTTAAGGCAACCAGAGGATACACTTTGGCAGTGGATAGATTTTTCTATTCTAACAGAATTTTATGCTATCAGTGCTTTGGACAGACTTTGAAGATTTATTGAAAAATTTAATTTTAAACTATTTTTAGGTTATTTTTAATTTTCAAAAAACTTTTTTATGCTATTTACACATGAAATACAAGATAACTTGTTTTAATCCAGGTTTAGCATTCCAGACTTAGAGATCAAGTTTTAAGGACATATGATTCCATTTTTTTTTGTTTCTACATCTCCCAACTGATCTTTAGACTGGACATGTTATAAAGAAATCAAACCCTTTTTATAGCAATCCCTCATAAATGATGTCTGATGTCATCAATGTTTGGATATCCTGTGATCCCAGTGATTTTGATGCTGTTTTGATCAACAACTGTTGAACCAGCAGAGGATGAGCTTTGACAGTTGTTTTGAATATTTGCTGCTCTTGTAGTGAAAAATGTGAGTATATGCAAAGTTAGCCTAGACAAGCATAATATGAGATAACCTTTGAATATCAACAGATTTCTTTTGATCCATTATCAAGGAAGAGCAACTCCCTTCTTTCTAAAAATAGAAAGGGTTTACTTCCTGGCAGATTTTGAGCTTTGACTATCTTAAAACAAGTGAAAGCTCAACATGTATTACTTTTCAAGAAAAAACACTGAAAAGAAATAACACATATCCTGATATATATACATGGAATTTTTACTGTTGAAAATTAAGTAAAAATTTCTTGATAAATGAATCAATTAGACCTGATTGATGTTCTAAGTCTTTCTTTTTAAAAATTCAACTTGACATACATCAGTTACCTGAATTTACCTGTAAACAGTGGTTGCGCTCAGCTTGTTTGGTAACAGATGTTTGAGTAGAGACAAGAATTTAATTTAGGTTTTCCTTTTGTAGTACTAGTCTGTGAGCTCTTAGGTGTTTTATGTTTATACTAATTTCTTTTGTTACTAAAATTTGAGATAAACACACTTTCTGAGTTCTGTGATTTTTCTTCTATTCCCCTTTTTACCCTTTCCATAGGCAAATGTCACGACATTCACTGGAAGGCTTTTAAGGAAAGAGTAATCAATCCAGAATCATTTACAGTAATGTTTTGAGAACCTTAGACATTTTTGAGAAAATGCTTATGCTAAAATTCACATTACTTTTGATCTGGTTTTCTAAATGTCAACCCATAACATTTATAGGTTTTTACCCTTTTAAAATTTTTCTCATAACTTGTGTTCATCATATAGATCTTGTTTCTAAGATTTTAGTTCACCTTAGTCTTTTAAAAACATTAGATGAATCCTTAGCAACCGTCACTCATGGAATCATCACAAATTTCGACACAAGTACTGAGTATATAACATGGTTTGGCTCTTACTATGTTTTCCAACAATTACGAATAACACACTATCAAGAAATTGAGCTGATCTTTTTACGTCAAATCGATTGTAAATCAAATTTGACTGACCTCGCTTTGATACCAATTGTTAGGATCTGAGTTTGACCTGATTGTGTTGTTTTAAACAAATTGGATATAAAATAAGATAAAACATATAAAACTTGCAGCGGAATACGATTTAAAACTTTGTAACACAATCAATTGAGAGATTAGCTTTCATCACACAATGTTTTCATTACTTCAAAAGATTGAAAAGGATTACAAGTAATTACATGCATGAATCACTAACTCCCCGTCAGCCCGAGCTTCACACAGATTAGATTGTACAAGATAAGTGTGTGTGTGAGAGAGAGAGCTAAATAGAACAGTACATGCACTGTCTATTTATAGTACAAATCCTAACCTCTGAAGCATCTTTGCTGACATCACCAAGACAATGACATCTAACTAACCTAACAACCTCTAACCCCTGCTAATGCTATACTCTGATACATTTACAAAACACTGATGGTTATCCAAATAGGATGCTAACCACTGATGAGCTTAACCACTTTGAAGCTTTATCATATGTTCTTCAAAGGGTGATCAGACCTTTGACTTTCAGCAGACTTTTGACTTCAAGCAGAGGTTTGGTCTTCAACAGTCTTTACAACCAGCAGAGCTTAACCACTGAGCAGATGTTAGGTGCCTTGTCATTGAGGGAAGTTGTGAACCAAAACACTGTTTATTTTGGATCATTTAGACCAGACCTGTTTTGGCATTTTATCACCTGTTCTTTTGTAGGGGTCAATCCCAACGCAATTCCCTTTAAACATTAAAGAGTGATTCCGGAAATCACTTACCTTAGTATCCATATTTGTATCTGTTACCTTGCCTCCTTCTGAGCCGTTAGCCCTCCATGCTTCTATCCATCTTGACATGATCCTTATACTCTTATGTCATCGCAATCACATTCTTGTTAGCATATATGATTGTACATATTAACAATCACATCAAATGCATAACTCACATTTGACTTTCATTAGTCAATTCTAACAAGCACAAAGCATATACCCAAAATCACATCTATTCAAACTCATATAATTCATCATGTCATCATTCATAACACTTATTGATATCACACGCACCATATGACTTTCTACAATCTTATAACTGTGACAACAAGTCTAACCATGCTTCTTATGCGCAATTGACTTTCAGAAGTCAACGGTTTACCATATGGACTTTCAACTTAACCTCATATATCTGTGTCATCATATTAGGCTATACTAATGACACTATATACATTTCATACTCATGATGCAATACGTATTCAACTACAATATCACCTAGTTATATGCATAAACCATCATATTCAATTTCCCCCATACTAGTGATTCTTCTAATTCTACAACTAACACGTTCTTATGAAATTCTTCTACATTGCATTTTTCAGGTTTACTTATCATCAATCATGTCATTACCACATCCTACTAATATTCATTCATTAATTAGCATATGATTTCACATTCTAACCTATATTAGGCATTTCGTCAAACACTTGGTGTGCGTACACCATTTTATGCACAATGTACAACTAATTCATAATAATCTTCCAAGTTCTTACTTTCAATCATTAACACAACAAAACATCAAACTAACTTCATACCATATTCAACCTAACTTGTATGAGTTCATCATATTCAACATAATATATCAAGAATTGAACAAAGATTAGACATAGGTGACATACCCATGTCGCTATCTTCACCACCAATGGTGGGTTTCACCTCCAAACATCAAATTAGTCAAAATCATTCATTATCCAAGCGTTATTTGTTGATTCTAACACACCATCATGCCTAATTTCATACAAATTCAAAGATTGACCACATACCCATTTCTTGTAAAATCATCAAATTAAAATCTACAACTTACCACATGTTTTGCATCCTTATATGATTAGAAATCTTCAACCATGCAAGTGTTTTGACTCAATTTCATCATAAAATTTCTGGATTTTGAGTGATTGAGAGAACTCCCCTTTTTCTTCTCCATGCGTGTGTGTCGAGACACACATATACACACACCAAAACACACACTAAACTCCTGAACCTTCTATTTAGTATAACATTTAACCCAAATCTCCAATTCCAGCCCTTCTAGTTTGATTTTTTATTAACAATTGTCACAACTTTTGTTTCTCATTTGTTTGACCAATTATTTAACTAGGTTAAATAGCTTGCTTAATTTATTTCATGCTAATACCTAACTAAAAATACTAATGAATTAAAATTTAAATTTTGGGGCGTTACAGTTATGTTTGTTTAAATTTTGGATCGATTTTGTTATGTTTTCCCTTTTCAAACTGATTAAATTTCACATCATAACATTGTTTGGTTAAATTTTGAACTTTAAAACAAAACATGTTATTACAACAAAAAACACATGTGTAGTCGAAAATAAAAGCCAAAAATATCATTATATTGAGCTAATAGTGTATCTTTATCTTTTCATACTATTTCAACATGTTTTAATTGATTTTGCTATAAATAAAGCTTAATAAGTACGTTGTGATTAGAAGAGTTTATTTGATATGAGGTAATGAAAAGGACGGGGGGAATGAAATGAATGAGGTAATGGAATAAACGAGATAATGGAATTAATCATTACCATTCTATGTCTTGTGTGGTTACCATGTGAGATTAAATGAATCATTACTTTTTGTTGTTTGGTATGCAAGAAAAGACGAAAGATAAAATCAAATGGCGGTGGTCAGTGGTGGGCATTGATGTGGGTGGTGATAGGCGGCGGTATGTGGCGGTGGTAGTAAGTGGTGATGCCAGTGAGTGGTGATAATGGCGGTGGTGGTGGGTGACAGCGAAGGTGGGTGGTGGTGGAGGTGGTGGCGATGGTGGGGGCGATAGTGGTCAGAGGTGGTAGCGGTGGAGGCAGTGGTCAGAGGTGGTAGTGGCGGTGGCGGTGGGTAGTGGCGGTTGGCAGCGGTGGTGGAGGTGGGTGGCGACGACGACAGTGGCGGTTGACAGCGGTAGCGGCAACGCCGATGGTGGGTAGCGGCGGTGATCGGAGGTGGGTGACAGCGGCGGGTGGTTGTGGTGTTGTTAATGAAGGGTGAACAGACAATGACATGGAAAAAAACTAGGGGGGTGGGATGGAATAATTTGAAGGGAAGTGAATGCATTTTGAAATGGGTGATTCCATTCCATCGACCAACCAAACATTCTTTTCTTCATTCCCTCACAATGGTCCATTTTCTTCCACCTTTCATTCCTGCATAACAAACGCTACCTAATAGTTTATATTAAAACATGTAATGTCTTTATTCAATTACAATAGAGACAGGGAAGCGGGTAACAAGCTGTGTCGCGACCCCCTTTTGAATGGCAAAACCAATTGTACTGAAAACAAACCTGTGGTTCTTCAGCACCGATGAGCTACTATGCATGATCCACTGAACTCTTGCCAGGAACCCGACAGCTTCGAGGATAAGGAACCCAAATGTATGAATAACAAAGGGAATAAAAACATGTTGATTTTCGATATTTGACCATTCCTAGTGAAAAAATGCTTGATAAGTACTTTGTGATTTATAGAAAAAAAATGTTATATATTTTCACATACATTATGCTAAACAATTTTTATATAGAACAACTTAATTTAAGTAGTGTTTAAAACCCGTGTTGTTTGCATGTAAGTCATAAAACCGTGCTAAGTAGTAAGCAAACGCCGTCAAAAAATTGTAAAACAAAAACATTAATCTATACTGCCACGTAAAGTAAAACGTATGGTATGAATTGCAAAACAAAAATGTGAATTTGTACCATCATGTGAATTTATACCGTCATGTGACGTAACGTAGACAAATATAAACACAAACTTATACTACAAGTTGGCTTAAAATATAGATAAACTCGAATTTATACTGAAAAAGCTTTAACATAACAAAAAAACATAAAACTTGAATACTATATAAACCATTTTAACTAAAAAACAATAAAAGAAAAAAAAATTCACTACAAGATAAAAATCATAAAAAAATAAAAGAGGTAATACATCAATTCTTATTATATGATAACAAGATTGATGAACTCGTATGTGGACAGACGAAAACATGGAATTCATGAAAAAGGCCAAATTTCAAAAATTTGACTCTAGTACAATATTACTGAAATTTATCTTAGATTAAATGCTTATTAAACATTTACTATAATGTATTAGTTAATAAAGTTCAAAATCATATAGATTACTTCAGCTCATATGTTAGTGTGTAAACCTAATTGACCCTATGATTTAGGGTTCCCTATCAATCATATAACTCATGTACGTGTCTCATTGTACACCTCGGCACATAAATATACCAAATTTTATAGTACGAGAGTCAAAAAGACTCAATATCTCTCATTTCTTATATAATGCCTTTTGGTATCTTTTTTTTTTTTTCCAGATTTCTCAATCTACACACATTGAATGATATAAAATCATCACCACCTTTGTGTTCGAAAACCATTCCCGACTAAGCATTCCAAACCTTTTCACCACCAACAACCCCACAAGCCTATACATGTGTGTATTGATCTAGCACCTAAGCCTCCCTCTTGGTTGAAGAGCAAGTTCAATATTACCAACTCTCATGATAATTTAACAATAACAACATAGAATTACAATAATAATCACAAAAACAACAACAAAATAGTAAAACATAATTAATCTAAAGAACACTTATGATCTACATATTCAAACGATTAGAGTTGTTGAATTAGTTGTCAATTACATATGTATTAAGTAACTGAATTAGGTTGGATATTTATATGGATTAGGTGTTGGCTAGAGACCGTTTGATAATAAACGGTCTCCACAACTCAGTATTAAGTTACATGAATATGTCTTCATAACTTCAAGATTTTGTGCTTTAAATTAAAAAAAATATATATATTTTTTTCATTTATAATGTTAACATGGAATTGAGTAGGGGTGTTCATGAGCCGAACCGAACGGAGGTATGCTCGTGCTCGGTTCAGTTTGAAACCGAGCCGCTCGGTTCGGTTCAGATTTAGGAAATCGAGCGGAAATCTTATGCTCGTGCTCGGTTCGGTCTAGAACCGAGCCGCTCGGTTCGGTTCGCTTTTGCTCAGTTTTATTTAGCATTCCTACACAACCATTCATTGACCAAAAGTCACCAACTTATATGTCTCACACACACTTAACAGTTTAACAAAATAAAAACATAAAAATATCCTACAAAAATAAACACAAAATGCCATCCCAATGTTTAATGTTTAAGAACATCTAAAATGCTACGAGAGAGGGTCAGAAGGATGATACGAGAGAAGGCTGTGAGAGCGTACCTATATAATAAATATTTATGTTACATGTTATATATTTAATATATATATATATATATATAATAAAAATAAAAAATTTGATCGAAACCGAACGAGCGACGAGCGAGCTACCTATGCTCGTGTTCGGTTCATTTTAAACCGAATCGAGCTGCTCGGCTCGGTTTTAACCGAGCAAGGAATCGAACGAGCAAATTTCCAAGCTTTTTCGAACGATCTTCGAGCGCCGAGCAGTTTGGACAGCCCTAGAATTGAGTCGTTCTTGTAAATTGTATAATGAATTAAGTCGCTATAAAGCCTTTTCTTTATTCTAATGTGTTATGGTGTACAAATACATATGAAGTACATTTATAGAAGCCGAATTAGGTTAAAATCATATATTTAGGTTAAAAAGAAGGCAATCATTATTAGCCAAACATAAGCACCACGATGTCTTCAGTGACATCATTGCCTTTATGGACCAAAGTCAAGATGCCCGGCTGCATTTCGTTGCATCGATGGGGTTTCATTTTTTTGAATTGTACTTGAATAATGCAAAGTTCAGACCGAACCAAGTTGGTTCAAATAAAGTATTCGAATTGGAATTCGGGTTATTCATATTTGGTCCTTATTCATACCAAATTTAAATCTTTAATTGGAAATTTAGAATGTAGGTATCTTGAACCGAACCGAATAGAAATAACCCAAATTTGCATTGTATATAATTTTTGTTTATTTTTTATATAATATACTTCTGGTTTGTTGAGTTTGGCTTCAGAATCACTTAATTAAAATTACTTATTATTTTTGATTTTTTTTTATTTTATATACATACTAATAATATTATTTTTTGGTAGAACCGAATTTGAACCAAAATCAAATAAGCTTATTTAAATCGGTTTTTTGAATTCCAATTCATTTCTAAATGTTAAAATTTAAATTAAATAAAACTTCTTCGCGCATTGCAGCTAGAATTCGGTCAATATCGGTTCGGTTCGTTAAGATGGCGGTACACTACTGGCATTCGATATGAAAGCTAAAAGATATACGAAACTCAAAAATATAGTCGTAGTATGCCCAAAAGAGCATTGACACATGTTTCATATTGATCAAAAGCCATAAAAAACGAATATCACCGGTGTTGTTCGAACGGAATTGAAGTGGAATTCATATTGTTGTGAAGGTATCCGTTAGTACCAATGATGACTGTCGTAAGGGTCATACAAAAACCTAATTAAACTAAGTAGATAGCGTAAGTAGGGTATCGTATCTATGGGGAATATGTGGTTAGTGTTTAGCGAAAATCTAATTTAAACTAATTAATAATCTTGATTTGGGGCTTTGATTGATTTGAAGAAAAACCTTAAACTAATTAAGAGAGAAGATATCAGATTCACAAAACGTAACTTCCCCAAACTTCAGGTTCTAGGTTTCACAAAACTTAGTTTACTCAGCTAGACACCACATAGACATGGTGTTGGAAAGCTGATTAATTTAAGATGGTAATCAAAAATAGGTCTTTGTCATCAGATCTTTTATAATTTGATTAACCCTATTTACTAGTGTGAGTCAACCTACTTATGTCACCCAACAAGCTACTAGGTTTTGTCATCAACTGAACAAGTTGTAAAGCAAGAACTCAAAACACATGCAAATAGTTCAAAGAAACCAACACATCAATGTATTCATACAACTTTGTCAAGGTCAAAAACACATCCAAACATGAGTATAAACTGAGAAAAGTAAAAACCTAAGTGAACTGTCAGTCTGGAGGAAGCCACGGAGAGCCTAGCTGCTCATGCTCGTGTTCAAACCCTTTGTCACTCCTGAGTTGCGTGCCAATAATTCTGCCGTCCCAAAAAAATCTTCTTCTGCGATCTGCCTCCTTTTCTTCTTTCTTCCTTTTTTTCACCGCAACCGACATCCTTTGTATTTCACGCACCAAAAGCCCATTTGATCCTCCCTGCAGCTCAATACTTATGTTCTTTCTTGACCCAATTAATGATCATAACCCACTAACTTTTGTTTCAATGCAATAACCCAATGAAAAAATATAACTCCCAACATCTCACGTAGAATTCACATTCCATCAATTTCCATCATTTATCTTTAATGCACTTAAATTCCATCAATTAATTTCCTTCAAGACTTAGTAATAGCAATTCGTCAGCTCCCTTGATAGGATTTCTTTTCTTCCACTTGAACTTAAAATAAAATCACAAGTAAACTAGATCAGTTTAGCGTGATGTAAAAATCCATTCAAGTAAAATTATTTTTCTTTCCCTTTACTTTATTTGTTTATTCATTTATTTTGTAATCTCATAATCATTTAAATTTACTAATTAATATCCACAATAATAATCCTATAAATGACATGATTTTAGCTTGTTTTATTATTCAACCTACAAACAATAATAACCGATCAAAGTAGTATCTTTTCTAATAATATCGGTACATTTTTATTATAATTAATATCAACTAGAATGAACCTAAAATGCGCCGATCAACCAACACTCGTTATAGCTTACGATATAAGAAAGATACTCCATTCCATTGCGTATACAACTCTAGTTTCAACAAAATATGTCGAAATTAAAAAAAATGGATTTACATGTATGGTTGATGTGCTAAAAATAGTTCAATAAAAACAACTGAAATTAACCTAAATCTAGACGAAGTAATACTCTACTCACTAAAACGAACTAAACTACTAACCGGCAACTGTACCGATCGACTCTAGTATAACTAAAGTAAGTCCGGATATCAAACCCACGAGACTTTATTGATTAAATTAACTACTTTATTTAGACTCTGACAGACACGGACTAAAATGTTGTTGTTTGATGGGGGGTTCTAACAAATTCCTAAGAAAACAATTTAAAAACTAACTAAGATTAACGAAGTTAATTAAACGAATTACTTAAGATTTAACTCTGATGGTAAGAAAACACTACCTAGATTGGAATCTTGTTTGCTTCAAGTAATGATTTTTAATTAGAAATTGTCAACCATGGAACCGGGATCATAAAGTTCTCGCCTTTCGGAATATCTAAAGGACCCCTGACCCTTCTCAAGAGCACACAGTGATACCTTAAAGGTTGTTAAATTACCGGTTATTAGACTCCCTCACAGGACCTCTAATGGGTTTATGGAAGTACCTTGCAAGACCCACTCCCTCACAGGATCTGAGTCAAAGGTAAACTTGGACTTCTAGTTAGACTCGCTAGACAATAGCCAACAGGTTTACTTTCTAAGAAAGCTCCTACCTTGCAGCTTAATGACTTAGACCTAGAGATAACCTCGCACCTCACAGCTATTGATGATTAGTAGAACACTTGATTTTATACGTTTACTGATTATAACTTCTAAGGTTTATTACGTAGTTCAACCCTAAAGACTCTAGCTTTATTATGTGATATAGACACTCACCAAAAACTAGACCCTAGCAAGACTCTCTTATGTGATAAAGACCGTCACCAAGAATCAAGCGAAGCATAAACAATGAATAAATACCCTCAAGCATGCATACACATCTAACTATAAGAACAAATCGCTTACCAACTCATAAACAATCCATGATATCCACAAATCACATAAAAATAAAAAAATTTAATGCAAATATTCATCCAATCTAGGTAGTTCAATAAAATTAGCCAAACAAAGTCATTGAAAGTATCAAACACAAGTATGAATCAAGAGTATTGAACATCTTATGAGAAAAAGCAAGAATAAAGAACACCCGAATGGTAAATCACCAAGCCGAATGCTTCCTAAGCTTCCAATCCTCAACGTGCAGCTCTGAATACTTGAAAATACTCAAAAAGTTGATAACTTTGCGTCTCAAGCTCTCCCAATTCGTCCAAATAGGGTTATGGACAAGATAATGATGTTTTTATAGGTCTGGAAGAATCATACAGCAACTAAAACTGGGATTCTCCGGAAAAGACCCCGTCGCGTCACGCGACAGGTGAGAGGTATGAGCTCCGCGCAGCGCGGCGCTATAAAAAGTTCTCGTTTCTTTTTCCCGACCTTGGCATAGCGCGGCGATGTATCCATATGCCTGTCGCGCTACACCTAGGCCTGTTTTCTCCAGAAAGTTTCGTTTTTCTCATCAGTATTTCAGCTCCAGCTATTCCAACTTTCATCCTTAACTTCTCCCAAGCATAAAATCAACATTTTCAAGCATATTTCTGCACAAAGACCCTGTACACGACAAAGTATCAAACTCCTACGAAATAACTACTAAAATCAAACAAACTCAAACGAAAATTAAACAAACTCTACATGATAAATAGATGTATTTCGCAATACATCAAATATCTCCACACTTACTCTTTTTTCGTTCTCGAAAAAGAATCTATGCAAAACGGAATCAGAGACAGAAAATCACCCGGGACAAAAGTTATTCATACTTATTAAAGTCAAAACTTGTGTTAGCCACTATTGCAAATATGTTTGTCCTCTTAAACCCGAACCTGGTTCCAAACCCTTATCATGCAGTTTAAGTTTAAGTGTAATCAGTTTACCTAGGGTCTCACACTAGAAGCCACAGTTCATCTAATTCCGCCTCAAGTTTACATAACAAAAGGAACGATCACTAGAACAATTCCTAACCGTTTTATATAAAAATCAAAAGAATTTAAAACCAATTTTGAGCTTAGATAATGCTTTACCTAACCCAGAGGCATTCCGGCTGTAGAGTCGCTATCCCCAACTCGAATTACAATAGGCTTTGGTAAAAATTCTTTTCCGCACTTTGATTTCACACATCCCAGAGGCAGTCTAAGTCAGAGTCACCATCCCCAACGAAGATTACGTAGGCCTGCGCTACTTTCCTTAATTCCTAGCTCAAAATTTTTTTTATTATTATTCTTTATTTTTTTCATGATTAAAAATTCTGGCGATTTTAACTTATAACGCTATTCCTTATACTATTATTGGCGGTTTCGACTTCCCACTTTTCCTAGATGAGCACCCACTAGCAAACCGACAATTAGGTACATTAAGATCAAAGGAACCTAGAACCAAACCCGGGCCTATTCACATATCCCAAACTAGACACAAGCTCGACTATTTTTAACTCATATTATCATTATTCGAACCTGAGTAACCACCTATCTTTTCTATCATTTTCCGCTTTATTTTTGCAAACTTCTTATTTCAAAACACATTTTCTCAAATTTTTTATATAATATTTTTTGTAATCCTCTACAACTACGACCCCTATGTACACCATGTATCCCATCCCCACACTTAAAGATTGCATTGTCCCTAATGCAAAGACGAGACACGACTCAAATTACCTAGAAAATAAAAAAAAGAAATAATTATATACAAAGTATACAAGTGAAACGACTTAGCTGTAAATATGCGAGACTGTCAATGTGCCAGTCAATTCCACATATGCCCTCCATTCCGAATACGCTCAGCAAACAACTCTTAACTCCCGGACACGCAAAAGGACGCAGCATAAAACACATCAAACCTATAACAAAACACACCAACTAGCATAGCATGATAGATAAAAGTGTCCAAACATCCAACAACCATCAAACAACTGATCATCCTACCCCAACCCAACCTAACCAAGTATCCAAAATTAGGAGTACAGACCAGATTAGATATAAAACAGCATAAAAGAAAAAATAAAAGATACTAGATGATACTCCTGCTGCTGCCACCATCTCTGATCACTCAGCATCGTCTGACTCCTCCTCTTCCATCTCTTCATCACTGTCCTCATCTTCATCACTATCCTCATAAACCTGATACTCCTGCGTCGGATCTGCATAACCACTTGGCCCCGCACCTGAACCACCCTGCTGACCTGAGCTACCTGGAGCACTAGGATCCATTCCACCGGGCATCGAAAACTGACCCGGGTCGACAAACGGCTGAAAGAAATCCGGAACACGCATACTCATTCGCTCCATCATATACCGGATGGCTCCATCCTGCCTATAATCAATTCTACCAAAACCCTGATCCATCCGATCATAAAGAGATGCTGACGTAAGAGGCTCCAGTGGTGTCTGTCGACGACGATACTGAGGACGGGCATCTCCTGCCTCTGTTGCGGAATCTGGCGAGCTGTCGGATAAATTGCATGCATAACATTATCAGCCGGATGTCCTACCGGTGGCAAGCCTTGAGGCCTCTGCCTCTCATCAATCCAAGTCACCGGCTCACTCATACTCACAATCCCTGCCTTCTGCAAATCCCTCACATTCACATGCCTCGACGCAGGTCCGGCCTTCAATGTGTTCAATTATATTTCCCAAAAACACCCAAATTCTTAGCTATCTTCGTAATGTACGGACCCATGTCTAATGCAGCCCTGCCTCCTCCTCTCCGTGCCCTGCTAATGACCATGCCAACACGCTCGCCAAATTCATATCTCTACCCTCAACCCGACACATCAACAAGAAAATGTCAATCCAGTTCGCTTTGTTCTTACCCGATTTCCTACCAACCAGAGTGGTAGAGAAAACCTTCAACATAAACCTATAAATCGGATCTCGAACCGAAGTAATCAAATTTGTTTTCCCAAAAGGACGGTCGGCTATAGTACCCCAAAACCTTGCTAGATCACCACTTGCCAAACATCGCTCCCTCTGTTTCACATACACCCCCTAAGACCATTCATGAACTCATGAGAAGAAACATCCTCAAAAGCATAGAAACCACTTGTCACACCCCGACCCGCATCGGAATAAGGGTCGGGGCATAATTGGGTTATCACCAAAGCTCATGATGTTTACTAATATGTTTCATATTTATTAAATTCAAAATTACATCCTCAATATTCCAAACAAGTTCATACAATTACAAAGAAAAGTAACTACATAAACAATCCAAAGTCTAAATCGATTTATTCTTCTAAGCCATCCTATATGTTTCTTGCTGCAACTGGATCACCTGTATCATGTGTAAAAATGGGGGTTTTTTGGGTCAACAAAAGTTGGCGAGTGAACCTTGATAGAAAACATTTATTATTGATTTCTTGTTATATTTAATATGGAAAAATTGTGCAATAATCATATGTGAGCAAACGTAAATAATCATACAAACCACCTTGCATGAATATATGACATGAATGATAATGTAAATGTTGGCAACGTCACGTTCACGCTCATAGGTAATGGGGAACGGTTCCGCTCATAGGTAATGGGGAACAGACGGCCTATGATGAATGTATGTGCGATCAAGGCTCAATCAAACGGAGCCGATCGTATGTTGGCAACGCCTCGTTCACGCTCGTAGGTAATGGGGAACGGCTCACGCTCATAGGTAATGGGGAGCGGCGGCCTATGATGATGTATGTACTGAAAATGATAAATTTAATCTAAACATTAACCACACAAACAGTTGATACATATTGAATACACATTTGATCATTGATATGATGGATGCACAAGTGTTTAAATGTAATAAATAATATGACACATGATACACCCTAAAAACGTGATTAAAACGGGGAATTTGTAGAGATTCACTCACATTGGGTGCGTTCGTTTGATGATGTTGATCGTGCACGAGTTTAGAGGGTTGATCGACGAGGAATAACTAACCTAAATAATAACGAAAAGGTACGGTAAATAAGTGGATTTATTAACAATTTTAATAAGGTTTTTAGGTTTATTTTTGTGAGTTTAAGGTTATTTTCTAACTTTAAAAACATTATTTTTAAGTATTTTTAATTGATTTTTAAATTAAATAAATAAATAAAAATATAAAAAAAATGTTGACTTTTTTTGGGTTGCCCGTTGACCATTGACTTTGACTGTTTGACCGATTCGGACCTTGTATTTGTTTGCGCTGAGTGAGGTTCGAACTTGTGACCTCTCGTACGCGTGCACGCAGCTCTACCAACTGAGCTATGTGTCTAACCCGAAATATTTCTGTTTTTAATTATATTTATATACTATTTAATTTATTCAAAATTCATTTATTTTTAAAAAGGATTTTAATTACATCGAACCGGTGTGCATAACAGGTCTCGAACCCGGGACCTGTTGTTTAACGTTGCACACAGTCCACCGCTGGACTGTGTGTCTAACCTGGTTAAAACACTTGTTTTTATTTCTCTTATATACTAACTGGAAGTTTCCGTATTTGGGTTTTATAAAAAGTCTGAATATTGTGACGAATCGGAACAAGGACAGACTCGAACCCGGTATCCCTATGATTCAAATGGACACAGTCCACCGCTGGACTGTGTGGGTAACCCGAGATATAACCCGATTTATATTAAATATATACACAACCTAACTTCTTCTTCTTCGCTAAAACAAGTCAGATAACTGATATTCGACTGATCTTGTTCAATTCAATTAACGGACATATAAATGATTAAAACGTAACGGATAGGGAAGGTTTTGGAAATGAATGTACCGGAAAGATGACTTTTCTCAGAACTCTGGCAAAGTCGTCGGCTCTGTTTTATGAACTCCGTCTGAGCGGACAAATTAACAGTTTTGATTAATAAATTGTGAAATTGAATGACTAAACAAGAGTTATCAGAAGGTTTAAATGATTATACCGTTTCACATCGCAATTTAGGAATTTTCAGAAATCTTCCGGTGAGTGCTGGTTATCCGATATCGTCGTCTGGGACTGATTCTGGTTGAAGGGTTTGAGTTAGTAAAAGTCTAACAATAGATAGAAGATGAAAGAATTGAGAAATTTACCGTTTTGATGAATGACACGGTTTTCCGGCGAAAGTCCGGTGATATCAGATAGCGATTCCGACGATCAGAAATTAGAGCAAAAGTGAAATGGGAGGTTCTGTGAGTGTTTTTGAGTCGCGAGATGATGATTTTGATAGAGTAAATAAGGAAGTAAAGGATTTCGGTTTTTAACTCCCAAACTCATATGAATCGAAACAATTAAAGGCTGAATTTGATTAAGAACGTGCGTCGTAATGGTTTCATCGGTTATTATCAGTAATTGCGATCACTCAATCGTCTAGAAAGTTGAAAGCCGATGAGCGGTTTCAGTTTGGCGCAAACAGATGATTTCACAGGTGAACTTATGTTTTATTTGTTTCCTAGATTACACAAAGACATCAAGTGGCGGAGTGGTTAAGTGTTGGTTGGTTAGGTCTTCCGGCTGACCCGGGTTCGAAACCCGGCAGCCCCTTTTCATTTTTAATTGCTTTATTTTTATTTTTTAACAATTTTAATTTCCATATTCTAAAATGTTTATTAGTTATGTATTGTTTAAAATTAAAATAAGCATTAAATGAGCAATGAAAATTTGAAACTGATTATTCGATTAATAAACGAAGTGGGTTTTGAAAACCCGTTTTTTGATGGATGTTACAGTATCCCCTACTTTTAGAAATTTCGTCCCGAAATTTAAGTAGTAGTGGTAACAGGAAAAAGATGCGGGTATTTTTCGCGCATTGAGTCTTCACGTTGTCACACCCCGACCCGCAGCGGAAAAGGTGATCGAGGCATGATTGGGTTATCATCAAAGCTCATGACATTTATTATAACGTTTCATATTTATTGTTACAATTTAAAGGGAAACATACAATCATAATTTACATCATGTCCTACACATCATTCTAGACTTTATTATTTTCTCTAAGCCATTTCCTATGTTTTCCTTGCTTCATCCTGTTCACCTGTATCATGTGTAAAAAATGGTTTTTGGATCAACAAAAAGTTGGCGAGTGAATCCTATGAAAAACATTTGTACAAATTTATTGAATTGATAAAATAAAGTGCGTAACCACATATGAGTAAATATGGATGTAAACTTATTCACAAAACACTTAATATTAAATAATGCACAACATACAATAATAGATTCTTTTGAGGCACGCGTTGCTCAACTCGTCTCCCACGAGGAACTGATGGGCCTAATGAATGATTTGCATACAACTTGACAATATGAAATACATAACTACAAACAACATTTACATTCTAAGTTTAAGTCATAATATGGTATGGCACGAGTTTGAATAAACGAATTAGTTTTTAGTGACACATGATACACCCCAAAACGTGTAATTAAAAAGGGGAGTTGTAAGATTCACTCACAGTGGGTGCGTTCGGTTGATGATGTTGAATGCGCACGAAGTTGGATTTAACCACGAGTGAAACTAACCTAGATAATAACATAATGGTTCGGTAAATAAGTGGATTTTATTAAATCAATTTTTGTAGGATTATTGGATATATTTTTGTGAGTTTAAGGCCATTTTCTAACTTTAAAAATGTTATTTTTAAGTATTTTTAATTGATTTTTAAATCAAATAAATAAATAAAAATAATAAAAAAATGTTGACTTTTTGACCGTTGACTTGTTGACCGTTGACCTGTTGACTTGTTGACCGGTTTTATTGTGTAACTGTATGCGCCGGGCAGGACTCGAACCCGAGACCTCCCGTTCGCGTGCACGCAGCTCTACCAACTGAGCTACGTGTCTAACCCGAAATATTTCTGTTTTTAATTATATTTATATACTAATTGAATTAATCCGAAAATCATTTATTTTAAAAACGATTTTAATGCATCGGCTCGGTGCTCGCCACAGGTCTCGAACCCGGGACCTGTGGTTTAGTTTGGCACACAGTCCACCGCTGGACTGTGTGTCTAACTTGGTAAATAATCTGGTTTTTATTATACTTAACATCTTACTGAAGTTAACCCGGTCCGGTCTCTAAAAAAAGGCATTTTATTTCTGTGAAGGTGCGTGTGTCAAGAATCGAACTCGGGACGTTAGGCATATTGTTTGCACACAGTCCACCACTGGACTGTGTGTCTAACCCGTTCATAAAACTGTTTTTAATTAATCTTATATCATATCAGTACTTCGTCTTCTTCGTTAAACTTAACCAGGATCGATGTCCGACTGTTTTGACAAAAATAATCAGTTTCTTTAGCGTGTTGTGACTAATTACATGTGAGATTAATAAAAACGAGAGAGATTAGGTGTAAGATATACCGAACAGAGATCCTCTGTTTCGCCAACGAAATTTCCGATAACAGCAGGTTATTCCGGCGACGTTTATCTTGTGGCAGAAGGTCTTCAGGAAGCTTGAGGTGAGTGTGGGTGACTTCAGTATGAGCTCTAGGTGTTCTGTTTTTAGAGTAAGGCACAGAAGTGAAGGGGTTCTGTTTTCCGGCGAGTTGCAGAAACTTTCCGGCGAGTGAAACTTCGTCGAGAATGGGTGTGATCGTGAGCGAAAAGGCTATCAGAGGTTAGAGGGTGCATTTATAGGAAAGAATCGAGATGCATGTGGTCTGATTTCAGTCTTGATTCATCGGTCAATAACTTTTCCGGCGGTTATGACTTGTGTCGCGGACTGGACATCGGTTATAACAAGGTTAATGCGTCGGTTAAAACAGAAGAAACCGTCCAATCTCGGCGAAATCGTCGGGATTTCCGACGACTGCGATTTGGGCGCGTCAGTTTGAATTCGAGTTTGTGTATTTGCATTAATTAGTTCTAATAATAAACAAGAAACACAAGTGGCGGAGTGGTTGGAAGGATATGTGTTAAGGCTTTGAAGTTTACCCAGCTGACCCGGGTTCGAAACCCGGCAGCATTGTTTTATTTTTATTTCATTAATTTTAATACTTTTTCAAATATAACTTTTATAATCCAATATACTTATTAATTATGTATCGTTTAAAATTAATTTGGGCATTAAATACGCCACGAAATTTTTAACTGATCGTTCGGTTAATAAACGGAGCGGGTTTGGTAAATCCGGTTTTTGACGGATGTTACACACATTCCTAAGTAAACTCAGGTCCTCGTTTCGACTCCCAGTGTACCCTTACAATTTGAATACGACTCCGTCTTAAACGTTTTTCTCCGAAGTCCATGATCTCTACTGGTCTTTCAATGAAATGCATAGATTTATCGATCTGAATATCTTCCAGGGGAATATGGAGGTTTTCTTCGGCGAGGCACTTCTTTAAGTTTGATACGTGGAATGTGGGGTGAATTCTGTTAAGTTCTTCTGGTAGGTCAAGCTTGTATGCTACAGGTCCTACTCTTTCGAGTATCTTGAAAGGTCCTACGTAGCGTGGTGCTAGCTTGCCCTTCTGGCCAAAACGAACTATTCCCTTCCACGGTGATACTTTTAAAAGTACATGATCACCAATGTTAAACTCCAAAGGCTTTCGTCGTTTATCTGCATAACTCTTTTGACGACTTTGTGCCGCTAGAAGATTGTTTCGAATTCGATGGATCTTGTCTGTGGTTTCTTGAATCAATTCTGGACCGGTGATTTGAGCTTCTCCAATTTCGTGCCAACATACTGGAGATCGGCACTTACGACCATATAAAGCTTCGAAAGGTGCCATGCCGATACTTGAATGATAGCTGTTGTTGTACGAAAATTCAACTAATGGTAGATGAGCGTCCCAATTTCCCTTGAAGTCTATGACACATGCTCGAAGCATATCTTCAAGAGTTTGGATGGTGCGTTCAGATTGTCCATCAGTTTGAGGATGATAAGCGGTACTGAGGTCTAATCGTGTACCCAAAGCGGCTTGTACGGCTTGCCATGTTCGTGAAGTGAAACGACCATCACGATCTGAAATAATGCTTAACGGTACACCATGACGGCTTACGATCTCGCTGATGTAGATACGAGCTAACTTCTCGTTCTTGAAGTCCTCGCGGATTGGAATGAAATGAGCTGATTTTGTAAGACGATCAATGATTACCCATATAGTGTCATACCCACTGGAGGTGCGAGGTAACCCGGTAATGAAGTCCATGGTTATGTTTTCCCACTTCCACACAGGTATTTCAGGTTGAACTAGAAGTCCTAAGGGTCTTTGATGTTCAGCTTTTACTTTGGAACATGTAAGGCACTTGGAAACAAAAACAGCGATATCCTTCTTCATGCCAGGCCACCAGTAGGTGTATCGAAGGTCTTGATACATCTTGTCGGCCCCTGGGTGTACAGAGTATCGTGTTTGTGCACCTCATTCATAAGGAAATCACGAAGGTTATTGTGATCGGGAATCCATATGCGATCTAGATAGTACAGAATACCGTCGGATTTAGTTTCAATTTTAAGTTCAGCTCCACAAGACAGGTCATTGCCTACGTCGTTTTCTGTTACAGAAACATGTTGAGCTTCTCGGATTTGATCTTTGATGTCGGTTATGATTTTATGCATAATAGTGTTGAGGGAATTGATACTTTTGAAATGATAAGGTATGTATCATAAAACAAAAACTTCAACCATGACGATATTTAAACCTACACGGAACTTCTCATAACCTCCTGGTAATGCTTTTGATCCTTTGCCAAGAATACTTATATATAGGAAGTACCAGCGGCGTATCCACCATATTCTTGTCAAATTTTCGTTGGCTTTATCAGTAAATCATGATCAGTTCTATGTGACTCTAAAACATAAACAAACACAACAACCAAAGCTTGAGTCTCAATTCTGAAAGGATACATGACTGAATGATGACAGTACCTCTCTCATTTGTTATGATGAAGGGGTCAGTCTATGTAAAAGTGAGACACAACCCAACTTCTTTAAATGATGAGATTGAGATACGTCGAGATGTATGATGATATGAATGTTAAATCAATGAGTATAAAACAAAACTGTAATATCAATTCGCATTAAAATTCTTGGATACATAAATTCCCAATTTTACAACTGGGATACGGAAAGATTGAGATAACATAAAGAAAACATTAAAACTAGACGATCGGAGTTGAGTCTTGATTCTTGGTGAGGAAAACTAGTTGGGTGATTCGTTTGGGCCGTTATTATTTTCAACAGGATTGGCGTTGATGTTGTAAGCTCTTCCTCTTGCAAGTGGTGGAGATTGGTTAGCTTGATTCACCGGATTTGCTTGAGCTTGGGCATGAATGATGTTCACCAAGCATGGACAAGTGTTTCTAAAGTGGTTTGGGTCTCCACAGTTGTAACAAGCCCGCATAGGTTGTATCATGGGATAGTTGGGTTGGTAGTAGGATTGGGCTACATGTTGAACAGGTGGTAGGAGTAAAGGTTGTTGGGCTTGACCCACTATCTGATGGTGGGTCTGGGTTGAGGGCTGATTGCGGTTCGTTCGCTGAAGTGCGCGACAGGTTTGGATGGTGTGACCTGCGCGGCCACAGCCGGTGCAATGTTGGCAGGGATGATCAGGAAAGTGATGATATTGGCAACGGTTGCATTTTGGGTATGGGCCGGAGTATGGCTTTTAATATGGTGCAGGTGAGGGGGCAACTTGGGTGAAGGGTGCAGCAGGGATAGGGAAATTTGTTTGTGTGACAGCAAAGTTTCTGGTGTTTCGGTTCCTTTTACCAGTAAACTTCGAAGAGGAGCCAGAATGGTTTGAAGTTTGAGCCTCAATGGGGGCTTTCTTTTTCTCCTCTTTGAATTTACCGTTTCGAATGCGATTCTCGGTAAGCTCGGTAGCTAGTTCCATAGCAGCTTCGAGTGTTACAGGCGAAGTGCTTAGAACCGAGTCTTGAATTTTCGAGGGGGGACCTCGAATATAGTGTTCGACTAGGCGGTAAACTGGGGTGAACAAGTTAGGGACCATTTGGTTCAACTCTAAAAACCGTTTGTTGTAGGAAGTATGATCTCCCTCCTTTTGCTTCAACGAATGAAATTCATCCTCTAACTTTTTGATCTCGCTTCTTGGACAGAAGCGTCTCGTCATGATTTCCCTTAACTCCTCCCACGTTAAGGCCATTGCATTTTCGATTCCTCTCTTACCCTTTTCAGTATTCCACCAGGTAAGAGCTACTCCAAATAGTCTCCCGGTTGCGTAACGTACCGACAATCGCAATTGAGGAAGGTGTTTTCCATTTCCTCAAACCAGTGGAGGAGAGCAGTGACACCTTCGGTCCCTTCAAATTTCGGGGGATCGCAAGACTTGAAGTGTTTGTATGAACACTTTTTGGAGGGAGGGTTGTCGACGTTCTGGTCTTCTTGCTGGGGAGGATTGATGGGGTTGCGGCGAGAGCTTGTTGGACTTGAACTACGATGTCAGGAAGCACCGCGGCCATTTGTTTTGCTATTTGGGTGGCCAAGCGTTCCTTTGACCTTCCTGACCTTCTACCCCCACGTTGTTGCCTAGCCGACATCTACAGGAATATACATAAGAACATTGTGAGTTTAAGGAGTCTTTTTAGGTGTCATGTGTCTTAAATAAACTAAAATGACATAAACATCAATAATGCAACTACATCCATAGGATGTCTTGGGTTTGCTCATGTTTGGGCCGCCAATGTCCCCCATACCTTCACCTGTATAGTCATGTGGGCCCCCATGACTATTGGCTTAGTAGGATTCACATTGGTATTGGCGGTTTAACACTCGCATCACCCGAATGAAAACTATGAAATATGTTTGCGAGATGTATGGTCGGAGGGTGTCCAGGTGTAGACACAATGATAACTCAAAGTGGGGTTAGCTCACACAACGTTTGGTATAGCATGCTTTGGCCTAATAGGTCCTTCGTACTCTCGTCGTTAGTCCCCAGGTAGGCAAACTGGTCCTTTATTTTGGATTTATACGAATGCCAAGCCTAGACAGGACGTTCCGACTACCGGTACTTGTACCCTTCCAATTACTACATGCCCGTCATGAGAACTCACTTTGATGTGATTTGAAAATACAAAAATCGTTGCAAAAATCATGGAAATTGTGTGGTGTGTGCTCTCATGGATATGATACGTTATGAGAATATGATTCATGATAGGCATTGTATAATAATATGTACTTATGAACATGCTTGCATAACATTGAATGTAACAATAAACATAAAGCATATAAACATCATGAATTTTGCATGTAACACACAAACAATTTAAAAATTCTAATCAACTATAGTATAGGCTCTAAGGGTCTAATAACCTATCCTATATCCCTATAGTCATGGCTCTGATACAAATCTGTCACACCCCGACCCGCAGCGGAATAAGAGTTGGGGCATAATTGGGTTATCACCAAAGCTCATGATGTTTACTAATATGTTTCAAATTTATTAAATTCAAAATTACATCCTCAATATTCCAACAAGTTCATACAATTACAAAGAAAAGTAACTACATAAACAATCCAAAGTCTAAACCGATTTATTCTTCTAAGCCATCCTATATGTTTCTTGCTGCAACTGGATCACCTGTATCATGTGTAAAAATGGGGGTTTTTGGGTCAACAAAAGTTGGCGAGTGAACCTTGTTAAAAACATTTGTTATTGATTTCTTGTTATATTTAATATGGAAAAATTGTGCAATAATCATATGTGAGCAAACGTAAATAATCATACAATAACATACAATAACATACAATAACAAACCACCTTGCATGAATATATGACATGAATGATAATGTAAATGTTGGCAACGTCACGTTCACGCTCATAGGTAATGGGGAAAGGTTCCGCTCATAGGTAATGGGGAACAGACGGCCTATGATGAATGTATGTGCGATCAAGGCTCAATCAAACGGAGCGGATCGTATGTTGGCAACGCCTCGTTCACGCTCGTAGGTAATGGGGAACGGCTCACGCTCATAGGTAATGGGGAGCGGCGGCCTATGATGATGTATGTACTGAAAATGATAAATTTAATCTAAACATTAACCACACAAACAGTTGATACATATTGAATACACATTTGATCATTGATATGATGGATGCACAAGTGTTTAAATGTAATAAATAATATGACACATGATACACCCTAAAAACGTGATTTGATGATGTTGATTGCGCACGAGTTTAGAGGGTTGATCGACGAGGAATAACTAACCTAAATAATAACGAAAAGGTACGGTAAATAAGTGGATTTTATTAACAATTTTAATAAGGTTTTTAGGTTTATTTTTGTGAGTTTAAGGTTATTTTCTAACTTTAAAAACATTATTTTTTAAGTATTTTTAATTGATTTTTAAATTAAATAAATAAATAAAAATATAAAAAAATGTTGACTTTTTTTGGGTTGACCGTTGACCATTGACTTTGACTGTTTGACCGATTCGGACCTTGTATTTGTTTGCGCTGAGTGAGGACGCAGCTCTACCAACTGAGCTACGTGTCTAACCCGAAATATTTCTGTTTTTAATTATATTTATATACTATTTAATTTATTCAAAATTCATTTATTTTTAAAAAGGATTTTAATTACATCGAACCGGTGTGCATAACAGGTCTCGAACCCGGGACCTGTTGTTTAACGTTGCACACAGTCCACCGCTGGACTGTGTGTCTAACCTGGTTAAAACACTTGTTTTTATTTCTCTTATATACTAACTGGAAGTTTCCGTATTTGGGTTTTATAAAAAGTCTGAATATTGTGACGAATCGGAACAAGGACAGACTCGAACCCGGTATCCCTATGATTTAAATGCACACAGTCCACCGCTGGACTGTGTGTCTAACCCGAGATATAACCCGATTTATATTAAATATATACACAACCTAACTTCATCTTCTTCGCTAAAACAACTCAGATAACTGATATTCGACTGATCTTGTTCAATTCAATTAACGGACATATAAATGATTAAAACGTAATGGATAGGGAAGGTTTTGGAAATGAATGTACCGGAAAGATAACTTTTCTCAGAACTCCGGCAAAGTCGTCGGCTCTGTTTTATGAACTCCGTCTGAGCGGACAAATTAACAGTTTTGATTAATAAATTGTGAATTGAATGACTAAACAAGAGTTATCAGAAGGTTTAAATGATTATACCATTTCACATCGCAATTTAGGAATTTTCAGAAATCTTCCGGCGAGTGCTGATTATCCGACATCGTCGTCTGGGACTGATTCTGGTTGAAGGGTTTGAGTTAGTAAAAGTCTAACAATAGATAGAAGATGAAAGAATTGAGAAATTTACCATTTTGATGAATGACACGGTTTTCCGGCGAAAGTCCGGTGATATCAGATAGCGATTCCGACGATCAGAAATTAGAGCAAAAGTGAAATGGGAGGTTCTGTGAGTGTTTTTGAGTCGCGAGATGATGATTTTGATAGAGTAAATCAGGAAGTAAAGGATTTCAGTTTTTAACTCCCAAACTCATATGAATCGAAACAATTAAAGACTGAATTTGATTAAGAATGTGCGTCGTAATGGTTTCATCGGTTATTATCAGTAATTGCGATCACTCAATCGTCTAGAAAGTTGAAAGCCGATGAACGGTTTCAGTTTGGCGCAAACAGATGATTTCACAGGTGAACTTATGTTTTATTTGTTTCCTAGATTACACAAAGACATCAAGTGGCGGAGTGGTTAAGTGTTGGTTGGTTAGGTCTTCCGGCTGACCCGGGTTCGAAACCCGGCAGCCCCTTTTCATTTTTAATTACTTTATTTTTATTTTTTAACAATTTTAATTTCCATATTCTAAAATTTTTATTAGTTATGTATTGTTTAAAATTAAAATAAGCATTAAATGAGCAACAAAAATTTGAAACTGATTATTCGATTAATAAACGAAGCGGGTTTTGAAAACCCGTTTTTCGATGGATGTTACACCACTTATAACAGCAAAATGAGGTATAGAAAATTCATGCAACATCCTTCCTAAACTGAACGAAATTGCATCCTCCTCAAGGAATGATCCCTCCTTGTGAAGAAAAGTAGAATGAAACTCCACGACTAGCTCATCATACTGTGGCCAATCACAGTTTACCATATCCAACAATACTGGACCCAACAACTCCTCCACTCTCTCGCGAGCACCCATTTAGGTTAACCAATCCCAATCGATAGTCCAATGTTCAAAGAGCTCCGTGCGAATGATCTTTTGCAACTTCACCCATTCTTTCGTATTAACCTCAAACTGAAGTAACAGATGATCTTTTCTTAGAGGAACCCTAGCATAAATCTTTCGCTCATTACCTTCATATCGAATGCGTCTTTTCGGTGGACCCTTAACATATCGCACCTCTTGACTTGGCGAACCTCTTCGCCTGGCTATTAGACCTCTTCTTCCAGCCCTAGGTTCACCTGAGCTTCCTTCACCTGATATATCTGCTTAAACATGTTTAAACACGGCAAAACACAGCAGGAAATTAGCGATAACAAACTATTTTTTTTATTTTTTTAATGCATAAACACCAACCATATAGCATTGCATTCGTGGTTGAAACCTAAAACCGGATTACCGTTTACAAAAGGCAAAAGTTCTAAACAACCTCGCCCGAATGGAGATTGAGTAAGGGCGAAGTGTTTTATACTTGTACGTGCCTACACAAAACTAAACCCGAGCTAGAACTAATAAATGAATAAAATGAAAAGACTCGAAAACACAAACTCAATGTACACTACCCCCTACCGGCACTAAAATTGTCCTCAATTTTACGTCAAGTGCCAAATGCAAACGACATTGAGTGTTAAACCACGCAACTCTCGAATCTTTATAATGTAAAAAAGTGAAGCGGGAGAAAACCATGATTAGAAATCACAACCCGAATCCCACACTCAACATTGCTATACCCCAAAACTACGCTATCCGCAAAGCACTTGATTCTCTACCCAAACAACCCATCTGCAGCCTGTAATATGCTAAGCTAGCCAATCCAAACCATCAGCAACCTGATACTAGCATAGCAAATGTTCAAAACACAACCCTAGACCTAGCCCCGACACTTAAAATAGCAAAAACAAACTCAAAAGTATCTAATAAACGAATAAAGTACATAAAATTACAAGGAAACATACCGGATTCGTGAAGACCCACTCCCTCACAAGATCTGAGTCAAAGGTAAACTTGGACTTCTAGTTAGACTCGCTAGACAATAGCCAACAGGTTTACTTTCTAAGAAAGCTCCTACCTTGCAGCTTAATGACTTAGACCTAGCGATAACCTCGCACCTCACAGTTATTGATGATTAGTAGAACACTTGATTTTATACGTTTACTGATTATAACTTCTAAGGTTTATTACGTAGTTCAACCTAAAGACTCTAGCTTTATTATGTGATATATACATTCACCAAAAACTAGACCCTATCAAGACTCTCTTATGTGATAAAGGCCGTCACCAAGAATCAAGCGAAGCATAAACAATGAACAAATACCCTCAAGCATGCATACACATCTAACTATAAGAACAAATCGCTTACGAACTCATAAAAAATTCATGATATCCACAAATCACATAAAAATAAAAACTTTAATGCAAACATTCATCCAATCTAGGTAGTTCAATAAAATTAGCCAAACAAAGTCATTGAAAGTATCAACCACAAGTATGAATCAAGAGTATTGAACATCATATGAGAAAAAGCAAGAATAAAGAACACCCGAATGGTAAATCACCAAGCCGAATGCTTCCTAAGCTTCCAATCCTCAACGTGCAGCTCCGAATACTTGAAAATACCCAAAAAGTTGATAACTTTGCGTCTCAAGCTCTCCCAATTCGTCCAACTAGGGTTATGGACAAGATAATGATGTTTTTATAGGTCTGGAAGAATCATACAGCAACTAAAACTGGGATTCTCCGGAAAAGACCCCGTCGCGTCGCGCGACGGGTGAGAGGTATGAGCTCCGCGCAGCACGGCGCTATAAAAGTTCTCGTTTCTTTTTCCCTACCTTGGCGTAGCGCGACGATGTATCCATATGCCTGTCGCGCTATACCTTGGCCTGTTTTCTCCCGAAAGTTTCGTTTTCTCATCAGTATTTCAGCTCCAGCTATTCCAGCTTTCATCCTTCACTTCTCCCAAGCATAAAATCAACATTTTCAAGCATATTTCTGCACAAAGACCCTGGACACGACAAAGTATCAAACTCCTACGAAATAACTACTAAAATCAAAATAACTCAAACGAAAATTAAACAAACTCTACATGATAAATAGATGTATTTCGCAATACATCAATGGTATAAAAATATCATTCATCATTACAATTAAAATTTAAATTTTTGAACAACTTGGTTTAGAACAAAAAAAAAAACACTAAAGCAACATGTACAACTCACAATGCACAAACTTGTTGCAAAATAATAGTATATCTTTCTATACTAACGGAAATCTTTTTTGGACACGTGTCTGGTACTTTCTCACCTTATTTTTTTATTTATCTTTATCTTTAATAATAATAATTTCAAACAAAAAATTATATAAGATTAAATCATATTAAATAATAATAATAATTTTAAAAGTGGTCATTCTAAGATCCAACCTACGGATATAGTGTCAAATTTTATTTTTGCAGAACTGAATTTGATTTTTGTTTTAATGATAAGTTATTTTTCTGTTTATCTTTAATAATAATAATTTCAAACAAAAAAACTAGATAAGATTAAATCATATTAAATAATAATAATAATTTTAAAAGTGGCCATTTTAAGATCCAACCTACGGATATAGTGTCAAATTTTAATTTTTGCAAAACTGAATTTTGATTTTTGTTTTAATGATAAGTAGCTTAAAACCCGGTATTTTATACGGGTTGCATAAATTTTGTTTTGTATAATAGATAAATATAGTTATCTTATATAATAAGTAATATAGTTATATATTTAAAATACCTCGTCTATTGCACGAGTTAAATAAATATAATGTAATCGATTAAATAAGATTAATCATAGTAAATAATAATAATAATTTTAAACAAACAAAATTAGATAAGAATAAATCATATTAAGTAATACTAATAATTTTAAACAAAACATTAAACAAATTTGAATACAAATTTGAGACGATTGTTTTATGTATGAAATAAACAAATAAACATGAAGGTGCACAAAACTAACTAAAATCATTGTATCTTATAATTTGAATGTATAATAAAAACGAGATTCAACCCTATGTAATGCATGTGTTGTTAACCTAATAATAAATAAAAAACAAAGTAAAATGTTATAATAAGTAAATAGTACATTAAAATTCATTTTAAAAGATAAATCTTGACGACTGTATGTGTTAATGTCACACCCCGACCCGCAGCGGAAAAGGTGATCGGAGCATGATTGGGTTATCATCAAAGCTCATGACATTTATTATACGTTTCATATTCATTAAATACAATTTAATGGAAATTTACAATAAGTATTACAACATGTTCTAACTATCAATCTAAGCTTCTTTGTTCTCTTCTAAGGCATTTCCTATGTTTTCCTCGCTTCAACCTGTTCACCTGTATCATGTGTAAAAGGGTTTTTGGATCAACATAAAGTTGGCGAGTGAATCCTATGGAAAACATTTGAACAAGTTTACTTAAATTGATTATGAAATATGTGCACAACCACTCATGAGTAAAAATAGATGTAAGCTTATTCAACAATAATTAAACATTAAATAAAGCACACATGAACAATAATGGAACATTTAGAGGCACGCGTTGCTCAACTCGTCTCTCACGAGGAACTGATGGGCCTAATGAATGAATTGCATAAACATGATAATATGAAAGACATAACTACAAACAATATAAACTCAATAATACACACATGAACAATAATGAATTGGTTTTGAGGCACGCGTTGTTCAACTCGTCTCCCACGAGGAACTGATGGGCTTAATGAATGAATTTCATATAATTTGACAAAATGAAATAAGTAATCACATCAATATAAACAATCTAAGTTTAGATCACGACATGGTATGGCACAATTTTAAATAAACGAGTTAATTATTTTGTGACACATGACACACTCCAAAACGTGTAATTAAAAGGGGGAGTTGTAAGATTCACTCACAGTGGGTGCGTTCGGTTGATGATGTTGAATGCACGCGAAGTGGTTTTAACCACGAGTGAAATTAACCTAGATAAATATCATTATGGTTCGGTAAGTAAACGGATTTTATTAATCTATTTTAGTGGGATTGTTGGGTGTATTTTTGTGAGTTTAAGGCTATTTTCTAACCTTTAAAAATGTTATTTTTAAGTATTTTTAATTGATTTTTAATTAAAATAAATAAATAAAAATAAAAAAAAATTTGATTTTTTTGCTACAGTTGACCGTTGACTTTGACCGTTGACCATTGACTTTGACCGGTTCGAATCATGTAATTGTGCGCTGAGTGAGGCTCGAACCCGAGACCTCCCGTACGCGTGCACGCAGCTCTACCAACTGAGCTACGTGTCTAACCCGTCATATATCTGTTTTTAATTATATTTATATATTAATTAAGTTAAACAGAAAATCCTTTATTTTTTTAAAAATGATTTTAAATCAAAGAATCGATGCGCTCCACAGGTCTCGAACCCGGGACCTGTGGCTTATACTAACACACAGTCCACCGCTGGACTGTGTGTCCAACTTGTTAACTTAACTGATTTTTATTATACTTAAACACAAGCTAAACCTTTTCATTTATGTCGTATTTAAAAAGTTTGAATAATGGTCCGAATCGATGCAGTAGACCGGACTCGAACTCGTGTCCTGTGATTAAACATACACACAGTCCACCACTGAACTGTGTGTCTAACTTGGTTATTATTCCGATTATTAATATACTTAACATATAACAGTGTGACTCCGGTTCAGTTAACAAAAAAATCATTTTTATTAAGGCAGCGTGTGTGGAACAGGATTCGAACTCGAGACGTTAGTGTGTTTATTGTGCACACAGTCCACCGCTGGACTGTGTGTCTAACCCGAGTAATTTCTTGATTTAAATTATACTAATATGTTCCGTAACTTCGTCTTCTTCGTTTGTGTTATAACCAGAAGTGATGCCTGACTGGTTCGAAGTGTTTATTCAGGTTTCTGTAGCGTTTTATGATTAATTACAGATGAGATATAAGTAAAAAGAAAGGAAATTAGGCGTGAAGTATACCGACTGGCTTCCTATGTTTTCCGGCAGAACTCCGGCGACAGCAACCACTTCCGGCGACGTGTGTCTTGCAGCAGCGAGTCTTCAGAAAGCTTACAAAGGATGTGGGTGACTTCGGTATAAGCTTAGGGGGTTCAGTAAGGCTCAGAAATGAAGAACCCGGTTTTCCGGCAATTTGCAGGTGATTTCCGGCGAGTGAGTTTTCGCCGAGAAAGGGTGCGGTTTTGAGCGAAAAGGTTTGCAGAGGTTCGAGGGGGTATTTATAGGACAAATTATCGATGAACTTGGTCTGATTTCCGACTTGATTCGTCGGTTTGAATTTCTCCGGCGGTTATAATTTGTGTCGCGGACTCAGACGTCGGTTATAACCGATATAGGTTTAAAGTTTACGTTATAACGGAAGGATTCGTTAAATTATTGGCGAGATCGCCGGGATTTCCGACGACTGCATTTGGGCGCCGGTTTTGAATTCGGAAAGTCATGATATGAATTTAATGATCTTAATAATTAACAGAGAACATCAGTGGCGCAGTGGTTTGTGTGTTGAGTGCTAAGTTGTTTGATGAACCGGTTACTGACCCGGGTTCGAAACCCGGCAGAACCAAAGTATTTTTATTTTCTTATTTTTGACAGTTTTTCAAAAACTAATTATATATTCCCGTATAATAATTGATTATGTATCGTTTAAAATTATTTTGGGCATTTAATTCGCAACGAAAATTTTAACTGATTGTTCGGTTAATAAACGGAGCGGGTTTGGTAAATCCGTTTTTTGACGGATGTTACAGTTAACATATGATATTATATTTTATTCATCAAGTGCAATACATGAGTTTTTTTTAAACATATATCTTTTTATATAATTTAGTATATATTATATAAAATTACATTTATGCAACCCGTGTTATACACGGGATTCTAACCTAGTAAATAAATAAACAAAAAGCTACAACCTTCTAAACTAAGAGTACAACTAAGTAAAGCATGGGACACCAGCTAAGTTAAATGTACAAAACTATATGCCGATAAGTATTACAAATTTATATTATATAAATACGAGTAAATTGCATAAAACATCCTTTATGTTTCCATAAACTTGCAGGTTTCAGCCTTAATGTTTAAACACCAACCGTATAGCATTGCATTCGCGGTTGAAACCTAAAACCGGATTACCGTTTACAAAAGGCAAAAGTTCTAAACAAACTCGCCCGAATGGAAATTGAGTAAGGGCGAAGTGTTTTATACTTGTACGTGCCTACACAAAACTAAACCCGAGCTAGAACTAATAAATGAATAAAATGAAAAGACTCGAAAACACAAACTCAATTTACACTACCCCCTACCGGCACTAAAATTGTCCTCAATTTTACGTCAAGTGCCAAATGCAAACGACATTGAGTGTTAAACCACGCAACTCTCGAATCTTTATAATGTAAAAAGTGAAACGAGAGAAAACCATGATTAGAAATCACAACCCGAATCCCACACTCAACATTGCTATACCCCAAAACTACGCTATCCGCAAAGCACTTGATTCTCTACCCAAACAACCCATCTGCAGCCTGTAATATGCTAAGCTAGCCAATCCAAACCATCAGCAACCTGATACTAGCATAGCAAATGTTCAAAACACAACCCTAGACCTAGCCCCGACACTTAAAATAGCAAAAACAAACTCAAAGTATCTAATAAACGAATCAAGTACAGAAAATTACAAGGAAACATACCGGATTCGTGAAGAACAAGTGAAAAAATTTCAGCTTTTTAAGTGAAGAAAGAAGGTCCCGTGCTTGGTGGATTTTGCGGCGAATCGAATGTATTTGATGGTGGAAAGATATAGGGAAGTGCAATGGTTGATGTAGGTGAAAGATGGGGGAAAATGATGAAGTTTGGTGGTGGATATGGTGGGTAATGGTGATTTTCGGCTGCAAGGTTCGTAGGTTACGGTTTTAAGAAGTTGGAGAAGAAAGAGGGGAAAGCATCTGATATACCCGGGTGTAACACCCCGTCGCGCTGCGCGGAGGTACCAAGAGGTTAGCGTCGCGCTACGCGGCGCTATTAAAATTGCTGATTTTCAAATTAGGGCCTACGCGCTGCGCGGATGTATCAAGGGATTGGTGTCGCGCTACACCTAGCTCGTTTTTTCACAGAAAGTTGCGAATTTTTGCTAGATCTGTGCCTTAGAAAATTTTTGCAATTCACCCAAACCTTCCAACACCAAACCAAAAATTTTTCTAACACTTATACTTACATGTGACCTCGTTTTCTTCATCCAATTTTGTAAATCCTCGACTATGACTCCCTGCAAATGACTCAAAAATACGAAACAAAGACCGACGAACTATAAAAGAAAACTGTTAGTTACGAAAAATAACCAAAAAGAGATGAAAATACAACCGGTACAAACTCTATACTTGAGCCTACACTCAAGACACTAAGTGGTGGTGTTAGGCATGTCTTCGAGAGGAGTTACCTCCTTCTCGATGTTATCGATCGGGCCACCTAAATAGTGCTTCAACCTATGGCCATTAACCTTCCAAATGCATCCATCGACTCCGTTTAGCAACTCTACCGCTCCATGTGGAAATACTTCTCTAACGGTATATGGTCCCGTCCACTTCGACTTCAACTTTCCGGGGAACAATTTCAATCTCGAATTATAAAGAAGTACCTTGTCGCCAACCTTAAATTCCTTCAACTCCTTCAACCTTCGATCATGCAAGGCTGTTGACTTCGCCTTAATATTCCATGATCGTTCATAAGCCGCATCTCGAAGCGTTTTCAACTCATGGATTTGAAAATACCTACGCCTAGCCGCTTCGGTCAAATCTAAGTTCACGGTTTTAAGGGCCCAAAGTGCCCTATGCTCCAACTCGACAGGAAGATGGCATGCTTTGCCATACACGATCATAAACGGAGTGGTCCCTAAAGGTGTTTTGTAGGCGGTACGAAATGCCCACAAAGCGTCATTAAGCTTGTCGAACCAATCCTTTCTAGACTTCCCTACCGTCTTTTCTAAGATTCTTTTCACTCCCCTATTCGCATTCTCAACTTGCCCACTCGTTTGCGGGTGATATGCGGTTGCAAAACGGTGGGTAACTCCATATCGCTCCAATGCCTTCTTCATCACGGCATTACAAAAATGCGAACCGCGGTCACTAATGAGAGCTCTAGGTGTGCCGAATCTAGTGAACAACTTCTTAAGAAACTTCATCACCACTCGGGCGTCGTTTGTAGGCAAAGCTTGAGCTTCAACCCACTTCAAGACGTAATCGATTGCCACGAGGATGTACCTATTCCCACTAGAGGGGGGGAAAGGTCCCATGAAGTCAATTCCCCAAACGTCAAATATCTCTAGGACTTGGATTGGATGTTGGGGCATTTCATTCCTGGATGAAATATTGCCGGTACGTTGGCAATCATCACGATTCTTAACAAACTCTACCGTGTCATCTACTACTGTGGTCAATAGAACCCGCAATCAAAAACCTTTTGTGCGGTAGCGTGTGCGCCATGATGACCACCGGTTAATCCTTCATGAACATGCCTAAGGATCTCTCTACCCTCCTCTCTCGTGACACATCTCCTAAGAACTCGGTCACCTCCTATCCTAAAGAGGAATGGATCATCCCATATGTACTTTCGTGCATCCCTAAACAACTTCTTCTTTTGTTGGGCATTCATATCCCCCATGACATACCCATCGGCCAAGTAATTCGCTAGGTCACTAAACCAAGGTAACCCCTCTCTCTCCGCCTCTACAAAATCTATGGTCTCATGAGGGAATCTATCTCCTATCGCCTCCTCACGGATTTCCTCTCTATTCGGATCCTCTAACCGCGACAAGTGATCGGCGGCTAAATTCTCGGCCCCCTTTTTGTCCCTAATCTCAATGTCAAACTCGGAAAGCAATAGAATCCACCGGATAAGTCGGGGTTTAGCGTCTTTCTTTTGGAAGAGAAAACGCAAGGCGGAATGGTCGGTGAAAACAACGGTTTTGGAAAGCACGAGATGAGATCGGAATTTATCGAAAGCGAACACTACGGCTAAGAGCTCTTTCTCCGTGGTGGTGAAGTTCTCTTGAGCATCATTTAGCGTTTTGCTCGCGTAGTAAATTGGATGGAAGTGCTTGTCCCTTCTTTGTCCTAAAACCCCACCTACGGCATAGTCACTCGCATCGCACATGAGCTCGAACGGTAAGCTCCAGTCGGGTGAGATAAGAATGGGGGCACTAACAAGCTTCTCCTTCAAAAAGGTAAAAGCTTTAAGACACTCCTCATCGGAGACGAAGGGAACATCTTTCTCCAAAAGACGGGTCATGGGGCGTGTGATCTTAGAGAAGTCCTTAATGAAACGCCTATAGAAACCCGCATGACCAAGAAAACTTCTAATCGATTTAACATTGGTGGGTGGGGGAAACGGCTAATGGTATCTATCTTGGCTCTATCAACCTCTATCCCTAACCTCGAGATTTTGTGTCCCAACACAATCCCTTCCGTCACCATGAAGTGACACTTCTCCCAATTCAACATCAACTTTGTCTCTATACACCTCTTCATCATACGCTCTAAGTTACCTAAGCAATGGTCGAAAGAATCACCGTAGACTGAGAAATCATCCATAAAGACCTCCACAGTACTCTCAACCATGTCTTGAAAGATCGCGACCATGCACCGCTGAAACGTAGCCCATGCGTTACATAATCCGAAGGGCATGTGCCGGTACGCATAGGTGCCATAAGGACATGTGAAAGTGGTTTTCTCTTGGTCCTCTGGGGCGATTGGGGTTTGGTAGTAACCGAAAAAACCATCAAGAAAACAATAGAATTAACGACCCGCGAGACGCTCGAGCATTTGATCGATGAACGGTAGAGGAAAGTGGTCCTTCCGGGTGGCGTCATTGAGCTTGCGGTAGTCAATACACATACGCCAACCGGTGACCGTACGGGAAGGAATAAGCTCGTTTTTCTCGTTCATGACAACAGTCATCCCACCCTTTTTAGGGACGACTTGAGTGGGACTAACCCACGAGGAATCAGATATTGGATATATTAGCCCGACCTCCATCAATTTAATTACCTCCTTCCTAACCACCTCCTTCATGTTAGGATTTAGATGCCTTTGAGGTTGCACTACCGGTTTAAATTCGTCTTCCATGAGGATCCGGTGTGTGCAAAATGCGGGGCTAATCCCCTTGATATCGGACAATCTCCAAGCTATAGCATCTTTGTGCTTCCGAAGCACCTCAACTACCTACCCTTCTCCTCCTCCGTCAACTTAGAAGAGATGATGACGGGCAAACTCGCCTCCTCTCCTAAGAAGGCATACTCTAGATGGGATGGTAGAACCTTAAGCTCTAAAGGTGCCAACTCCAAGGGTTTATCCTCTACTTCTTCCCTAACCTCACACAACTCTAAAGTTTCCGGAATCCACTGCGGATCATTCCCAACTTCCTCTTCCTCACTTCCAAACTCAATCTCATCTTCACCCACTAGATCATTCCCACTAATGTAACTAACACACTGATCGACATATGACATGACGGAGTCTAAAAAATTAACGGAATGACACGGACCACTATGATCATCACTACCACTAGGGTGTTGCATGGCTCTATCTATCTCGAATGTGACAATCTCGTCACCCGCACGAAGTGAGATCTTACCGTCGTAGACATCAATGATTGCCTTGGCGGTTCGAAGGAAAGGACGACCTAGAATGATTGGAACCTTTTCGTTGGCTTCCATGTCGAGGACGAAAAAATCAACCGGAAAGACGAACTTATCGACCTTGACTAAAAGATTCTCGATGATACCCCTAGGATACTTGACCGAACGATCGGCCAATGATAACGACATACGTGTGGGTGTAAGCTCTCCTAGACCTAAACGCACGTAAAGTGAAAATGGCATCAAGTTGATGCTAGCTCCTAGATCGGCTAGGGCATGAGCGGGAGCAACGGCGCCCCCGAAAAAACATGGAATGGTGAAGGTGCCCGGATCGTTAATTTTTCCGGTAGCTTTTCAAAACTACCGCCGAAAAACCGCCAGTCAATGGAATGTTCGACAACTCACCTAGCCTATCTTTCCGCTTAAGAAGATCTTTGAGGAATTTCGCATACTTAGGCATAGATTGCAAGGCCTCGATGAACGGAAGATTTATCTTTAATTGCTTAAAAATCTCTAAGAAATGCCCGTACTCCCTAGCATATTTCTGATGCTTGAGACGAGCAGGGTATGGAGCACGCGAATGATCAACCAAAGGGGATGGCTTGACTCCTACTGGTTGTTTTTCTACCCTTTTTTCTACCTGAAACTCCTCGGTTTGTGCGGTACTTGCTGGGACTAGCCTATCGTGCACCTTACCGGGAGCTTCCATCTCAATCTCCTCGTCTACCTCTTCCTCACCCTCTACTTCTACACTCTCCCTAACTACCTCTCCTAAAATCCTACCGCTCTTAGTAGTGATGGCCTTGGCCGAATGATTGCCAGGTTTTGGTAAGTGTTACCTGAGAATTGACCAGAATGGTATTTTTGCAATTGTTTGGAAATACCACCTAACTGTCTTGGAAGATCTAAAAGAGCCGCCTGTTGGTTTTTATTGTGAAGTTCTTGATTCTTATTTAAGTTCTCCTGATTTTTCACGAAACCATTAAAATCATTTAAGGCTTTCTGAGTGGCTTGCTCCTTAACCATGATTTGAGCGAACATCTCCTCGATCCTACTCATGTCGGAGGACTTTTCACTCCCCTGACCCTCCTGATTCGACCCTGAATGACTAAACTGCCCCTGGTGATTAGAACCTGAACTAGTGAACAAACCCTGCCCCCTGTTTTGATGCTGACCCGATGAGAAACCAGGGGGGTTACCGGAGGAGCGGAAGTTATTATTATTGTTGTTTCGCCAGTTAGGGTTATAATTTGAATTATTGTTAAACTGGCCCTTATTCTGATCGGCTATGAACTCTACATGCTCTAACGTAATGGTGGGACAATCTACGGTATCATGACCCCCTCGACAAAGCTCACACCTATCGTCTTTTTTCTTAATCTCATAAAGCTCTTTAGTGAAAGTTTTCTCCATTAGATCTAGCGCAGCAGCCACCGTTGAGTCCAAGCCAACTTGGTTCACCCCCGAGTAGTTGAAGAGGTGCTAGTAACAGGAATGGAATTCCTGCCGGTGGTGCTATAGTCCATTTCGGAATGGGCGAAACTCTCAAACAGATCATTACACTCAGCTGTTGACTTCTTTCCCATGAGTTGCCCTCCAGCCGACGTGTCAAACCGGGCCCGGATCTCTGGGGTGAGACCGTTGTAGAACTTCTCTACAAATGCCCAATCAGACAAGCCATGCTGTGAACAACGAGAAAGTAAGGTTTGGAACCTTTTCCAGGCGAGGTGGTACGGTTCATCAGGGTCCATTCGGAATGAATGAATCTGATCGCGTATACGGGATGCCTTGGCGGGTGGGTATATTTAGCTAGGAAGGCATCTCATAACCCGGCCAAGTAGTGAAAGAACCTGATGGCTGCGAATCAAACCAGACGGCTGCGCGGCCAGCAAGTGAGAATGGGAAAACCTGTAAGTAACGCGCATCAGCGCTGACTCCTTCAATAGAGAAGGTGCCGCAGAGACGAGTGATGCGGTTGATGTGAGCTGGCGCGTCTTCATCATCACGACCATGAAATTGACAAGAGTTGGTAATAGCGGTCATGATATAGGATGGATCTGCAAAGACTTTTCGTTGGTGATTTCGGGTAGGCGGATGGGTGAGCAAGCACCGGTGAAACCGGTGTTTGCTTGTTGGTAAACGTTCGGTTGGCCATTTGGACAACGGTTGGTGGGCTTTGGGACGGGAGGGTGGTGGGGAGTTTTGTGGGGATGACTTCGGAGTGAAGTCAAAGTTCGGTAGTTTAGATTGTGGTGTAGAGTCAGAATGGGTGGAAGATGATGGTAAGGGAGTACTAACCTTAAACGAAGAGGAAGAGAAGGATGACTTGTCTGTAGGTGGCTTCGTGGAGGACCTTGCGAGCGTGTATGGGGCATCCACTGAAAAACCAAAAACAAACAAGTAAGAAGACTTTATAAACGACTTGACACAACCAAAAAGGAAAAACTAAATTATATTAGACTCCTACGACTCAAACAGGACAAATAGCACGTATGATATCACGAAAGTTAAAACAAAGTAATTAACGCAATCGCCAAGAGTCCCCGGCAATGGCGCCAAAAACTTGATGTGCTAAAAGTAGTTCAATAAAAACAATGAAATTAACCTAAATCTAGACACGAAGTAATACTCTAGACTCACTAAAACGAACTAAACTACTAACCGGCAAGTGTATCGATCGACTCTAGTATAGCTAAAGTAAGTCCGAATATCAACCCACGAGACTTATTGATTAAATTAACTACTTTATTTAGACTCTGACAAACATGGACTAAAATGTTGTTGTTTGATGGGGGGGGGTTCTAACAAATTCCTAAGAAAACAATTTAAAAACTAACTAAGATTAATGAAGTTAATTAAACGAATGACTTAAGATTTATCTCTGATGGTGAGAAAACACTACCTAGACTGGAATCCTGTTTGCTTCAAATAATGATTTTTAATTAGAAATTGTCACCATGGAACCGGGATTATAAAGTTCTCGCCTTTCGGAATATCTAAAGGACCCCTGACCCTTCTCAAGAGCACACAGTGATACCCTAAAGGTTGTTAAATTACCGGTTATTAGACTCCCTCACAGGACCTCTAATGGGTTTATGGAAGTACCTTGCAAGACCCACTCCCTCACAGGATCTGAGTCAAAGGTAAACTTGGACTTCTAGTTAGACTCGCTAGACAATAGCCAACAGGTTTACTTTCTAAGAAAGCTCCTACCTTCAGCTTAATGACTTAGACCTAGTGATAACCTCGCACCTCACAGTTATTGATGATTAGTAGAACACTTGATTTTATACGTTTACTGATTATAACTTCTAAGGTTTATTACGTAGTTCAACCTAAAGACTCTAGCTTTATTATGTGATATATACATTCACCAAAAACTAGACCCTAGCAAGACTCTCTTATGTGATAAAGACCGTCACCAAGAATCAAGCGAAGCATAAACAATGAACAAATACCCTCAAGCATGCATACACATCTAACTATAAGAACAAATCGCTTACGAACTCATAAACAATCCATGATATCCACAAATCACATAAAAATAAAAACTTTAATGCAAACATTCATCCAATCTAGGTAGTTCAATAAAATTAGCCAAACAAAGTCATTGAAAGTATCAAACACAAGTATGAATCAAGAGTATTGAACATCATATGAGAAAAAGAAGAATAAAGACACCCGAATGGTAAATCACCAAGCCGAATGCTTCCTAAGCTTCCAATCCTCAACGTGCAGCTCCGAATACTTGAAAATACCCAAAAAGTTGATAACTTTGCGTCTCAAGCTCTCCCAATTCGTCCAACTAGGGTTATGGACAAGATAATGATGTTTTTATAGGTCTGGAAGAATCATACAACAACTAAAACTGGGATTCTCCGGAAAAGACCCGTCGCGTCGCGCGACGGGTGAGAGGTATGAGCTCCGCGCAGCACGGCGCTATAAAAGTTCTCGTTCTTTTTCCCTACCTTGGCGTAGCGCGACGATGTATCCATATGCCTGTCGCGCTATACCTAGGCCTGTTTTCTCCAAAAGTTTCGTTTTCTCATCAGTATTTCAGCTCCAGCTATTCAAGCTTTCATCCTTCACTTCTCCCAAGCATAAAATCAACATTTTTAAGCATATTTCTGCACAAAGACCCTGTACACGACAAAGTATCAAACTCCTACGAAATAACTACTAAAATCAAACAAACTCAAACGAAAATTAAACAAACTCTACATGATAAATAGATGTATTTCGCAATACATCAATGGTATAAAAATATCATTCATCATTACAACTTAAAATTTAAATTTTTGAACAACTTGGTTTAGAACAAAAAAAAACACTAAAGCAACATGTACAACTAACCATGCACAAACTTGTTGCAAAATAATAGTATATCTTTCTATACTAACGGAAATCTTTTTTGGACACGTGTCTGGTACTTTCTCACCTTATTTTTTTATTTATCTTTATCTTTAATAATAATAATTTCAAACAAAAATTATAAGATTAAATCATATTAAATAATAATAATAATTTTAAAAGTGGTCATTCTAAGATCCAACCTACGGATATAGTGTCAAATTTTATTTTTGCAGAACTGAATTTTGATTTTTGTTTTAATGATAAGTTATTTTCTGTTTATCTTTAATAATAATAATTTCAAACAAAAAAACTAGATAAGATTAAATCATATTAAATAATAATAATAATTTTAAAAGTGGCCATTTTAAGATCCAACCTACGGATATAGTGTCAAATTTTAATTTTTGCAAAACTGAATTTTGATTTTTGTTTTAATGATAAGTAGCTAAACGGTATGTTGCATAAATTTTGTTTTGTATAATAGATAAATATAGTTATCTTATATAATAAGTAATATAGTTATATATTTAAAATACCTCGTCTATTGCACGAGTTAAATAAATATAATGTAATCGATTAAATAAGATTAAATCATAGTAAATAATAATAATAATTTTAAACAAAAAAAATTAGATAAGAATAAATCATATTAAGTAATACTAATAATTTTAAACAAAACATTAAACAAATTTGAATACAAATTTGAGACGATTGTTTTATGTACGAAATAAACAAATAAATATGAAGGTGCACAAAACTAACTAAAATCATTGTATCTTATAATTTGAATGTATAATAAAAACGGGATTCAACCCTATGTAATGCATGTGTTGTTAACCTAATAATAAATAAAAAACAAAGTAAAATGTTATAATAAGTAAATAGTACATTAAATTCATTTTAAAAGATAAATCTTGACGACTGTATGTGTTAACATATGATATTATATTTTGTTCATCAAGTGCACATGAGTTTTTTTTAAACATATATCTTTTTATATTATTTAGTATATATTATATAAAATTACATTTATGCAACCCGTATTATACACGGAATTCTAACCTAGTAAATAAATAAACAAAAAGCTACAACCTTCTAAACTAAGAGTACAACTAAGTAAAGCATGGGACACCAACTAAGTTAAATGTACAAAACTATATGCCGATAAGTATTACAAATTTATATTATATAAATAAGAGTAAATTGCACAAAACATCCTTTATGTTTCTCAAACTTGCAGGTTACAGCCTTAATGTTTAAAAGTTGCTAAAAACAGCCTTTATGTTTATTTTTGTTACGGGTTCAATCCTTTACAGCTAACCACGTTATTTTCTTCAGTTAAGTTCCCTCACATGCATAACATGTGAGGGTATATTCGTCATTTTGGTTGATCTTCCACCCACTTCAATTATAAAAAAAAAATATTTAAGTTTTAACCTAGTTTAAACAAAGTTTGGTAAAACGTACGCGACTACAGAGGAGCACGATTACCGTTTGATAGTGTTTAAGTCTAACTTCGGCGTCCTAAGCGTCACCAGTGCTGGATCCGACTACTGAACACGGTGTTACGAAGTTCTCCGATTTGACGGCATCGGAGTTCCGTGAGAGGTATCTAGGGTTGAAGAGTCGTTTGTCATTTCCGTCTATGCGATTAAGCGCCGATTCTTCCAACTGATGATAATCCTGAAGAGTTTGATTGGCATGATCAAAATCTGTGTTAATCTTTACAGCTTAGTGGGCTAGCTTAACAAGATTCCTATCTTAATTCCGGGTTCGCCGGAATCCGCGAAATCGCCGAAGAAGAAGACCGGAAAAGAGGGTGTTTGGTTTTTAAAAGTTTGGTTTTATTGCACATTAGTCCTTGCGGTTAGAATTTTTTTAAAATAGTTAAACCTTAAATATTCTTTTTTCTTATAATTGACGTGGGTGGAAGATCAACCAAAATGACGAATATACCCTCACATGTTATGCATGTGAGGGAACTTAACTGAAGAAAATAACGTGGTTAGCTGTAAAGGATTGAACCCGCAACAAAAATAAACTTAAAGGCTGTTTTTAGCAACTTTTAAACATTAAGGCTGAACCCGCAAAGTTTGAGGAAACATAAAGGATGTTTTGTGCAATTTACTCTATAAATAATGTCAATAGTTGTATATAACAAAAGTAAATAATTTCAATATTAAATCAATATATATTGAAAGAGTCAACAGCAAAATCATTACAATTTAGCCACTATAATGGGACAAAAATAATTTTTCACCCAAACAGAAATGGTCAAAGATGAGCCAATTCATACAGTAAACTGACCTCTCTGGCCTCAGTGCAACAGTCTTACAGTAGCCACATTCAAGCACATGTTAGTTAGTTACTGTGTTGTACATTCTTCATAAACAGTTGTACAATGTTCACATATAATTAATTAATGAATGACTCACGTTTTTTTACAGAAAAATAATATATTTATTATTTTAAATAACAACAAAAAAATAATATTTATGGTTTTAAATAACAAAATATTTAAAGTGTTATCAAATTTTAAAAACTAGAGTTGATATAACTTTCGAACATAAATATTCTATCAAACCATTTTTTTATAGGAAGGATTGTTATGGACTAATATCATTGCAAGGTATGGGACTTGTCCTATATCGGTTGTATGGGTAACGGATGTGAGGTTTATATATCAAATGGGCTCTCTCTCACCTACCAGGCTAGTCTTTTGCGATGAGTTCTCTCGTTTGGTATGTAACATTGGTATCCGGCCAAACTCGGAGTGGTGGCCTGGAGAGAGACAGCCGTGACCAACGAGGACGTTGGCCCTTAAGGATGATCGATTGTTATGGACTAATATCATTGTAATAATGGGACTTGTCCACATCGGTTGTATGGGCAACGATGCGGGGTTTATATACCAAATGGGCTCTCCCACCCACCAGGCTAGTCTTTTGGGTTGAGTTCTCTCGTTTGGTATGTAACAAGGATCGATTTTCTATACATAATTTTTTAAATAAATAGAGGTGTCTATGGAAAATCTTCAACAAATTCATAGCAGATAAACGTTTATCATTACTGATGTTCTATACAATCAAGCAAAAGGGTGATACACAAGACCGAAGAAAAGGGTTCAAGTCATGTCAAAGTTACTTTAAGCATGTGAAAGTGTATATGGTGTAATAAGATTAAGTGTAGTGGTTAGGGCTGCAAACGAACCAAACGTTCGACGAACAGTTCATGAACTTTTGGCGGGAAGTTCGTTTGTGTTCGTTAAATAAACGAACACAAACAAGAAATTTCGTTTGTTTAGTTAAATGAACAAACATGAACTGAGGCTGCGTTCGTTCATTTATGTTCTTGAACGTTCGGTACGTGTTCTTTTGTGTTTGATAGATCATTAGTGTTTTTAGTTTTTATATTTTATGTAAATACGTCAAAATTCAATAATAAAATATTTAATAAGTGTCAGTGTATTATATATTCTGTTCATGAACGTTTTGTGTTCGTTTTTTCCATTTGTGTCCATAAACATTAGTTTGTGTTCATTAACGTTCGTTTTTGTTTGTTGCCTAAAATTAACAAACAACCACAAACAAACATGAATAAGTGTGTTTTCTTAACAAACACAAACATAAAATCTCGTTCGGTAAGTGTTCAGAACAATTCGTGAACACACATATTTTTTAACAAACAAACACGAACAAAGTCTTGTTGTGTTCATTCAGTTCGTTTGCAGCCCTAGTAGTGGTATAAGTAAAAAGTGTAAAGGTAGGGAATAACCAGATCCCGAAGAAAATTAATGTCTTTGCTTGGAAAGTGGAAATGGATCAAATCCTTCTATGGTGGCATTAAGAAGAAATATATATCAATGTGGGATCGATGGCTTGTAGGCTATGTGGGAATTATGAGGAATCGAGCGATCATTTGATGACATCGTGTTATGTTGCCTCGGTGATTTAGTAGTTTGTCCCGAGCTGGTGTTGAGTCCTTCCCATTTTTGCGTTCTTGGTGCACGACTTGCTAATGTTACATAAAACGTTGAAGTTAGGCCATCGAGAAAATAAATATTACAAGGAATTATTTCACGGCATGATGGTATTTGGAAGGCGAAAAAATGATAGGCCTTTTCTCCAACAAAGAGGTGTGCATTGCTAAAATTATGGAATACATTAAATCGCTTGGTTATCTATAGATTAAAAATAGATCCCTATTTAGATCTTTGCCAGACTATATACGTAATGGTTAATGCCTCTAAGGGGTATTTTCCGACAAATCAATATCATAACACTCCTTCAAGAATTTTTATTTTTTTTTAAATAAAATCTGGCCGAGCTATATCAAAATCACAGGTAAGCGAGCAACAAGTTGCGCCGCTACCCTTTCTGAATAGCAAACCCTAGCCTATTAAAGACAAACCCCTGCCCCCCCCCCCTTTGAAGAGCAACTGCTGTGGACAACCTTTTGGACCATAGTCAACAAACGGATAGCTTCTGGAGCTAGGGAGCCAAAGGTGTCAAAGGCATGTTGATTATCAGCACAGGCTTTAGTGTGTTTATCCACCTTTTTTTATTCCACTTTCGTTATAGCTTGTCCTGCTACAAACCCACTTTCTCTTAAACCAGCTAAAGGGGAGACTCCTGTGAGATCCACACAAGCATGTTTCCCTCCCGCCCAGCCAAAGACGAGCAGATCCGCTGGTCTCAATGTAGATCTCCCTTCCATAGGATCTGTAAGGAAATTCATAGGAGCCTCCTTCTTGACAGACATCCACGCTCAAGATGTCCCCAAAACATCCCTCACCCAGTCATGTCAATATTTGAAACCAGAGAGCTCTTTACAATGAACAGCATGCTCCCCGTATTTATCCAAGTAGGCTTTACGACAGATTGGGCAGGTTTCGTCTTCTGGATACATAGGGATCATCAGTCGGTATTTGAGGATAGCCCTGTACTCAAGCGCCGACATGCATTGCCCCAGCCCCTCGATCGGGATAACAGTCAAAAAGTCCTGCGCATGGGGCCTTTCAAACACTCAATCACCGCCTTCTGGTGGCGAGACAAATCAAACGCTTTCTCCAGACTCTGAGCGATTTTGCCAAATAAGGCATTCGCAAAGTTTTTTTTGGCTTTGAGGGGGCGGTGTCCATATTAGAAAAACCGCCAATATCAAAGTCTGGAAGAGAGACACGTAAGTGCTCAAGGGCCTGTTGGTAGTCTACGTCAAGCTTAGCAACCCCACTGTTATGAAGGATATGGTCTTGCAATACACATGATTGAGCTCTAGAGGCCACAAAAGCATAAACTCCAACATACCGGGCTGAGAGGAGGCCTAAACCACCCAGATGCATCGACAACGATGGCAAACGCCACTGGAGGTCCCCGAAGTAGGACCCCCCGCAAACAACAATGTCTTCGATAGTCTCTCGAAGGCCATCATCAAAACAGGATGCCGCATTTGCCATCAAGTGGGGTTGACAGGTCCGCAACCCAAACAGTACCTTAGCTACCCCCATGCATGACCTTAAAAGAAGAAGCTCGCACTGAGGGTCCTGGAGGCAGGGCAAGAGTTTCATTAGGTCAATCGATGTCGATGCCCGCCGCCATGCTAATTCCCCGATAAAACAAGAATCTCGACTAATCCCCCCCCCCAAGGAGCTTAACCCCCCGCTCAGGTCTACCTATCCCTCTCGGGAAAAGGCCATCCTGAACCTTGAGACCGTCGCACGATGGCCAGTAAACTTCCGTTTTCTTAATATTGAGATGGAGCCCTAGGGATGGTCCCTCTATGTTGATGATGTCTAAGGCTTTAGCAACTTCCGCTGCATTACCTATAATCGTCCCATCATCCAAATACCAAGCATGAAAGGGGAGGTTACAATGCTCCTGGACACGGAGGATAAGGGGGTGTAAGGCTAGGGCAAAGAGAAGAGGCCCCAAGGGATCTCCTTATTGCACTCTAGTGGTGGCCCAAATACACTCGCTGCCAACATACAACCTAGCGGGTTGCGAGTATAGGAACTGGACCCACCGATAGATAGATGGGCAAGGTTGGTGTACTTGTTGGAGGAACGCTGAGCGGTCAACCATGTTGAAAGATTGGTGAAGTCCACCGTAAGTAAGGCCAGAGACCCATCTTCATGGAAAGAGTTCAGGAACCTTTTTGCACTATGAAGCACCGCCTCCTCCCCATTTGGTGTACCAACCCGAATTGAAAATCCCCCAGGGCCATGTCCTTCCTAACCTTCTTCATAGCCACCTTAGATACCAACCTACGCCAATTCCCCCCACAGCAATGGGCCTAATCTATTATCAGGTTTCAATAATGGGGTGAGGGGGCTGAGGCCACAAACTCGGCCAACACCTTAGGGCAAAGCCCCTCAAGCCATAGGTTGACGACTCCCGTAATAGCTGTGAGCAGACCCGAGGAACTTACCGAACCCTCACAACCAATAGCGTCCAGCAAGTGTTGGGCATGCATCCCATCTCTGCCACAAGATGTCACTTTAGGGAAGGATCAGATACATTTAAGCACGCAGTCTCCTGCTGCAATAATAGTGGATTGGGCAATAGGGTTGGAAGGCAGTGATGGCGGTGGCACCACAGGGTGTTTATTAATAAGAGCGTTCATGGTTGATTCTCCAAAGGGGGCAACCCCACTGGAACATAAAACTTTGACCGCCGCCATAAAATGACCATCCCTGACCTTCCGCAGACATTGCTTGATATTGGGGTCCTTTTTATCGTCTTTGCCCCTTCCGAAATCCCTCCTAGGAACCCCAACGACCCCCCACTATTCAAGAGAGAAGAAACCAAATTTGCGAAACCAGACCCATCTTTCCACAACGCAAGCGCCTGCAAGATGCTGTGCACTGTAGGGATTTTCTATTTCCCGATCTCCGCTCTTGCCTGGAAGAAGGTCTGATGACCCGCAGGGTACAACTTGGCAACAAAAGCAACTGAACCCAGTGTCAACCGAGCCTGGAGACGCCACCACCTTACGTAGGGCATCCGTTAAGACCTGAGAGAACCCGTCGACAACTGGGGGGGGATGCATTTAACGGTTTGAATAGGAGGAAAAAACACGCTCGAGAAGGGCAACATCGTTTACCACCCCTTCCGGGGACAGTGTAAAAGTGTCAGCTACCACTTGGCATGGCTTCCTAATCCAAACAATGAAATCGTCCACATCCCCCGAGATTAGAGCGAAAGACACCATCTCATCACCATACTTGCACCCCCTACTAAGGGCATGCACCATACTCCCCAGATAACCATTTGCCTCCTGCCCTTAGGACTTCCCCCACATCCAAAAAAGGTCCAAATCCTTAGTGATAGCCTCCTTCACATAAATCTTCTGGTTTCCAGTCTTAAGGTGGGTGCTTTGCCTGTTTTCAAGAAGGCGAAAAAACCCACTAGATCCCGGTTTACCATCCTTGCATTCGTGGAAATGCTTAAGGGGGCAAGCCCTTAACCCACTATCACAGGCTGACGCCAGTCCAACAAACTTGACGTTTCTACCCTTACGCGCGGGTGCCATGCGCAAAGTCAAACACAAACAGTAAAACAACACAATAAACCGCTAACTCGAGGGGAGTTAAGGTAAAAAACAAACACAGGAAGCAAAGGAAAAGACCCTTTACAAGACGGGGGAGGGTAACAACCCCAAGGTTGCCCACCCCCTAAAAAGCCCCTGCACAAATGCGTCACCCCATAACAAGACCAAAATATAGTGAAAGGATAATGGTAAATATATATATAAAAAAACAAAGATTTGTTCTTTGAAACAATTTCACAAACACCTTGGTGCACTCACAAAACCAAATTTGAGAGATTTGTTTAGTATGCCCTCTCCCAAAAAATTGAAAAGTCGCCTTTTCAATTACAGTGAAGGGAGCGATTAATGGGTTGAATAAAAATCAAACCTTTTGAATGAAATGAGTCGCAGATAGATTGGGTTTGTTCAGAGTATTGCGAAGGTATGAGCAGAAGAAATTAGAGGGTTTTTATGAGGAAACAAAATTGAAAATCTCAAAGAAAAAGTATGTGATTTGGGGACAAGAATTTTTTTTTTGTGGGGATGTTTGTGTTGGTCATTTTATTGCAAGAAGTCCTTTTGTTTTGTTTGGACCAAAATGGAACAAAAATGCAAGTATGTTGCTAAAGACCATCATGCAACATTAAACGTGTGATTCCATCAGCCTCTTAATATCTATAACGACACCGTATTAGTGACACAAGACAATATCTATACCGACACCGTATTAGTGACACAAAACACACACAATCGGTCAATACAACCTTTGCACTTCCCTAAACCACCATCTATACAAACACGCCCACCCGTCTACAAGCAAATCGAGTTAGATCCAAAGTTGGTTACAGTTACAACCGGTTATCCAAATCTACACCACCGGTTTCACGACTTATGCACCACACCAGCACAAGAAAATATGCAAAATTGCTGGCAATTTGTATTTGGGTTTCTTAGGAATCGGTAGCGGGTTTGGATTCGAAGAACTTCGCAACCTCTTTATAAAGATTTTCTTCCTGAAACGGTTTTGACACGTAGCCGTCCATTCCGCTCTTTTGGCACTCTTCAAATGTGGCTTGGATCACATCCGCGGTCATGGCTAGGATCGGTAAATGCCATGTTCGATTCTCGCAACACCCGTCTTGTTGCTCGTTTACCTTGTCTTCCATCTTCCGAATACGTCGTGTGGCCTCGAATCTGAAATTTAGTAACATAATTTTAGTATTTCATAATGCGATACAAGTTAGAAAGTGTAATGATGTAATATTATTCGTACCCGTCCATTTCGGGCATTTGAATATCCATAAAGCAAGCATCAAACCCGTGTGGGATTTGAAGCAAATCGAGAGCTGCTTTCCCGCTATCAGCACACTCGACCTCAGCCCCAAACTTCTTTAATGCACCGGCTGCCACCCTACGGTTTACTCGGTTGTCATCAACCACCAATATTTTCTTCCCGAGAAGCAAGCCCCGAAGATAAACCGACCCGTTTGCCATAACTTTACCTTGTTCCGCCTTTCCTGTTTCCAACACTTGCTGAAGACACGCTGCCACCATACTGGCTCTTAACGGTTTCATAATCAAAGTATCCGAAAACCCTGCGGCTTTCGCTTTATTGAGTTCACCGCCGGTTACATTCGTAGCAAGAAGGATCATTTTAGGCGATTTTAACTTGTGCCCGAAAACTGGTACGTTGTTCAAATCATTACCCGATAACCACACGTCTTTCTCAACTAGAATCATATCCGGTTGACCCGAGCAAGAACAAGAACCCGAAACTGCAGTTTTTATGCTACTGACAACGTCCACTGAAACACCTAACCGTTTTAAATGGTACCGTGTTACCGCAGCTCTAACGGGTTTCGTATCAACGACGGTTGCTTTCATCCCTTTAAAAGAAGTCGGTAAATCGTCATAAAGAGATCTTTTTAGGTCCGCCACCGTGTTTTTCTCGCACCGTGTGAATTTAGCGGTGAACGAAAACGTGCTACCGATTTGCGGTCGGCTAACGAAGCTTATCTGACCACCCATTAACTCAACCAGACACTTACTGATACTTAAACCCATTCCCGTTCCACCATAATGTCTAGAGGTTGAACTATCGGCTTGCATAAAAGGCATGAAAACGAGTTCTTGAGCGTGTAACGGGATCCCGATTCCCGTGTCTTCAACCGAGACCATAAGATTAACGTTCTGAGAGTTCCCGTCAGATGTTAGCACTTGAAACGGGAATTCTTCGTCGGCTATTAGATGCTTGAATCTGTCCCAATTGTTCCGGTCATCCGCTGCTTCACGCCCACTTAACGTTTTCGACTGGGGCCCGTTAGATCTTCCGTTCATACAACTCTCGAGTTTTGCATCTTGTACCGCTTTAGAATGTTCAGCTAGATGGACTTGCACAAATACATGTCCTTGTTCAGTAAACTGTCAAAAGAAAAAAAAACATCTTTATAAGGATCTTGCAACCGAGTTCACTATATTTCGATCAAGATCATGAAACTCGCTCACTTTAACGGAGTTTCCCACAAGATTCGTTATCACTTGTCTGAATCTTCCCGGATCGCCCATCACAATTTGCGGGACTTTATCCGACACAAGAACCGCCAACTTCAATTTCCAAAAAAAAAAGATCAACAACTAAAGAAGAGTAAAATGCCATTTTCGTCCCCGCGAGGTTTGACTAGTTTTGCAACTTTCGTCCAAAGTTTTGTTATTTCTCATCTAGATCCAAAAGGTTTGAAATCTTGCTATTTTCATCCAGCTCGTTCACTCCATTTTTCTCCGTTAAGTCGGTTGTATTTCCGTTTTTTTTTTGTTAACTTAAAGGGCAACTCGGTCTTTTTCACTTTATGTACATTATATGCTAAATGCTTGTACATAAAGTGAAAAAGACCAAATTGCCCTTTTACATTAACATAAAAGACAAAAATACCAACGACTTAACAGAGAAACAAGGATGGAGTTAACGAGCCAGATGAAAATAGTAAGATCTCAAACCTTTTGGATCCAGATGCGAAATAACAAACATTTGGACAAAATTCACAAAACTGGTCAAACCTCAGGGACAAAAATGGCATTTTATTCATAAAAGAAAAAATAAGTCACAAGAACAAATGTCGAAAAACGGTATATATTATTGTTACCTCAATGCCTTTATTTCGGGACTTTTCAGAAAATAAGGAGAGTACATCGTCTAATATGGACCGTAGATCAAACGGGACCGCCTCTAGTTCCAACTTCCCGGCTTCAATCTTAGCCCGATCAAGCACTTCATTGATCAAAGTGATTAAAGCCCGTCCGCAATCCTGAGCCGTTTGAGCATAATCTCTTTGTGTTGAACTTAAATCCGTATCTAGAAGCAATGCAAGCATCCCTAAAACCGCAATCGCGCGTTTATTAAATCCGACACATGAATGCATAAACAATGGAGAATTAGAGTAAAGTACACAGATGGTCCCTGTGGTTAACCAAAATTTTGTGTTTAGTCCATAGTTTTTCGTAAATACACGGATGCTCCCTGTTGTTTGCACTTTGTAAACGTATTTAGTCCCTGACTTTTGCCAAAAGTACATGGATGGTCCTTATGGTTTGCACTTTGTAACGCATTTAGTCCCCAACGTTTAGTGACTATATGCATTACGAAGTGCATACTACAGGGACAATACATGTACCTTTGGCAAAAGTTGGGGACTAAATAAGTTACAAAGCGCAAATCACAGGCCATCTAGGGACTAAATCCAAAATTTTGGTAAACCACAGGGACCATCCATATACTTTATTCCGAGAAAAAAGATTGATATACTAAGTTCAAGAATGATACCGAGGATGCCATTCATGGGAGTTCTGATTTCATGTGAAACAGTAGCAAGAAACTGGCATTCGAAACACATAAAACATCAACCAACACGTTTTATTTTATAGTTTATAACATCATTAATGATTCAAAGTTTAAGGAAATAACCTGGGATTTGGCGACATCAGCAGCTTCTGCACGGACTTTTAACTTCTGCATGGTCTCGAAATCGTCTTCAACTTGAACAATATGAATGGCTCCCGTATAAAACATGTAACCCACTAAGATAACAATCACATAGCCCAAAACTGCAGTGATCATCGCGGTTCGTGATATGGGCGCCTCATGCAGATACCTACACGTCATATGGTGCTTCCTATACGGATCACCAAAGTCGAGCCTGCTGACATGTACACGTGTAGGGTCACCTTCTTGAGTCTGTCGGCCGTACATAATCAAAGGATCCGACGTGTTAGTGACATCGTACACTTTGACGATAATCTCCTGGTTTCCAGCAAGCTGACCGAGCAGGTTTTCAACAAGGGACTCGACATCGAAAGCTCCACCAAGATATCTGTTTTCAATTTTCATGATCATTAGGGGTGTGAATTTCTAACACGAAACTCGCAGGTTTGGATTTAGTATAAACAGATTTGGGTCAGTTTCGGGTTGAACCCGCAAACCTATTTAGCTAAACAAGTCGCGTCAACCTGGCGGGTTCGCAGGTTTAGCCTTTTAACCCATTTATATTCTTTTTTTCTTTTTTAAATGTGTTTTATGTCTTAAATTAAATTGGTCGGGTATTTCATTTCACGCCACAATTATAACTTAAAAGCAAACTGACATAAGATTTAAATTAAAATGTAATTGTTTTATATACATTGTATATTTTTGTAGTAAAGCATTAATTTTGAAATATTAATATGCGAAAAAATGAAGAATAAAAAAACAAACGGGTTAAACAGGTATATTTGGGTCAACCCGCGAAGATTCATGTTGTGTTCTGGCTCAAATGTTTTGCACGGATTTTGGGTTCGGGTCTGGTTAAATACAACCCGTTTAGCACCCCTATCTAACACATAAATGATTTCTTCATATTTTAACTCGTGTGAAACTAACTATTCCCATTTGACTTTAAGGGAAGTAGTACCCTGCGGTAGCTTCAATGCGATCTCTAACCAATGCATTTGGGGGCAGCTTCGATTTGTAAACGGGAATGGTTAACACGACTCCGAGATGATGAGAACCCAAAAGCTTAAAAGGGCTTGTGAGCACCGCCTTCCCGGTTGACCGAGCCCGCAATATATTCTCGCGGTCCTCCTGCATTCAAATTCAAGATTCTTTCAAACTTTCATTTTCATCGATATAAGCGAATAATCCGATAAGATTAACACATTATAATCCATAAAGTTAATGAATAACGAATTTAACCTCGCCGGACATCATATCTAGCAAATTGAGGTAAGAAACGGTTTCTTGAGAGAAGATCACAGGTGCGTATTCATCGCGATGAGGGGACGGCTCCTTGTTGGCCATTGTTCGTATAGTCCCACCGTGTTGACTTTCGAAGTCTTCTCTTTCGGAATTCAGTACCCTCGGTGCATACGCTACCCCGCTTAACAACGGTCTCTCAAATGCAGTTCTTGCTGTATACTCTGCAAATGTATCCTGCATTATATGAATTCGGTTAATGGAGATTCAAGAACTAACTTCCCCATTTGAGTTTGACTTTTAAGGTCAAACTAAACAACTTTCCAACTTCAGATTCAATATAGATTCAAAAAAGTTGCAAGAAACAATTTATAACTATATATGTTAGATCTATAACAATGCACCTCAATTTTGAATTTATTTTATAAAAGCTTTTTTTTTCTCAATTTAAGTTTCTTGTTTCTTCCCCAAACATGTTTCTTGCCCTACCCACAATTAGATAAAAATAAAACACCCAAAAGACAAAAACACAAAACAGAAAGACAATAATCTTGAAAACAAGATTATCAAAATTCCAACTCCAGAAATTATTATTATTTTTGTATAAAAAAAAACTTATACCCTAAATTTTGTTTCAAGAATTACCCACAAATACACAAGAAAAGACTTAAAAAAAACAGACCTGATCAATTACTGAAGGGTTCTTGTAGTAATGAAAAGTGGAAACCAAAACAGCAAGAGCATGAACATGATTAACACAAACACTAAACTGATCTTGCAACATTCTTGCTCTTTGATCACACATACTAACCAACCCTTCTTGGATCCTCTGTTGATGTTCTGCATCTATACTTCTGTAAACATGAATTGCAGCAAACCCAAAAAAAATTATCCATAATATTAAATATTTCCCTTGATTTGTTCTTGGAACATATGATCTGTACTTCCTTTTTGTCCCCAATTGCTGCTCATTCAAACTCACTGCCACTAGATGATGATGCCCTTGCATTTTCACACCCATTTTTCTTCTATCTCAAAGTCTCATACCTTCTCATGCCCCTAATCTAAAAGGGTATTTGGGGGGGTGTAAAATTAGTGACAGAAGTTAGTGACAAAGGTATGAGGATGTGAAGACTTTATGTTAACAGGACAGCCAGTTGTTGGCAGAGAACCTTTTTCAGGAAAATATAATATAATGTTCTAATTTTTTTTATAAAAAATTTATAAAAAAAAAAATCAGAAACCATATAATTGCAGCATTGTTTTGTGTGAATTTAGTCAAGAAAACACACAAGCCCAGAAAACCCACTAAAGAACAATGATCGAAGACAAGAAATACCCTAGAGAGAGAGAGAGAGGAGAGAGAGTAACAGAAACACAAAAAGGGTAATTTTTTTTAAAGATTCAATCTTTAAAATAATTACTAAATTGATCTTTCAAGAGACAAGCATGGCTGTGTTTGCAGCCCTAAAAAGATGCAGAAAAAGCCCAAATTCCAAAGGAACTTTGATGGGTTTGAATTGAATTAAAAATTGGAGTTTGTGAAAGAAAAAAAAGACAAAGAGCAGCAGCACATTCACTGTTTTTCTACTCTGTAATCTTGAATAAAAAAGAAATCTTGTGAAATCTAAGACAATTTAGAAGATTTATTATAATTTTAGCAAGAAGCAAGGTGTAATTTGGATACAAGTGTGTTTGTTTAATGGTTTAAGATGAGTTGTTTAATAATGGAGGGGGGAGGGTGAATAGGAAATTAAGGAAAAATTAATAATAAAAAACAAGGATATGTTTGGCGACCTTACTTTAAAAAGCGACTGGATCGAATTTTCAGGATTTTTCAAATGGTTTAAGATGAGTTGTTTAATAATGGAGGGGGGAGGGTGAATAGGAAATTAAGGAAAAATTAATAATAAAAAACAAGGATATGTTTGGCGACCTTACTTTAAAAAGCGACTGGATCGAATTTTCAGGATTTTTCAAGATACGCTCTTGTCCCCCCCCCCCCCCCCCCCCTTCAATAAAAACACCTTATAAAACAGTTCAATATCTTCTAACCTTATTTAGTGTTGTATGTATTGTTGTGTATTGAAAATGTGATGAGATATGCAAAGTTAACCCTTGTTTTTTACAATTTTTTATTTATTTATGGATCTTTTTTCATGTTTTTTATTTAATTTTGTTAGGACAGTCGATAGTTTTGTAACTCTATAACGCTTCTGAAACGATAAGCAGGCGAAAAATGATTCATGAAATATGTTGTATGTATTTTGTGACTACGTATGTAGATATACGGTACTATAGAAATGATTTTGTTTATTTCTTTAGAAGTTAAATTATTTTTAGATATTGTCATTTATAACTTTTATTTATTTGAATGTAAATAAGGTTATTTGTTTATTTCTCTGTGTTATTGTTATGGGCTAAATAATGGGAGCAAAGAGAGAGAGGGCCTATCTTACATATTATAAGAATAAAAATTATACAAAATGTGATTTTATATACATTTTAGAAAGTTAAAAGGTTAGATAAGTATTTTTATAAATTAAAAGGTTAGATAAGTATTTTTGTGCTGTTTAAAAAAAAATTAAGTAGATTTATATTGTTTTTAACGGTCATAAAAATAAATGTATGGTTACCTAAATAACCCAATGACAATAAAACTGCAGACAGTACAATATAGCCAAAATCCATCATCACCAGTTTCAAAAAAAAAAAATCCGCCACCAAAAGCCTACTGCACTTTGATAAATCTATGACACTACTTGATTAGATCAATCTAAAGATATTTGGTTGACCTTCTTGCTAAATCCTTCTAGATAGCTTCTGATAATCATAAAACTCTTTTGGGATCCTTGTTTTCTCATCCTTTTCTTTAGATTTTACTAAGGGTGAACAAAACAATCGTCATAATTCATAATCGAACCACTATTAACTGATAACCGAAATAACTGATGGTTATGAAACTTTGTATAACCAACTAATCGATTATGGTTACGGTTATGAAGCTTTGGTTAACCGATATAACCAAACCGAACATGTAGTTATAAGTCTATATAATGGATTTATGTTTACATTAATCATGTAGATATTTTTACTAAGATAAATTATGTAATTAACAAAATGATCTTGATGTAGATGTTATTTTATTTTTAATGAAGAACAGAGGTATTATGATCGTTATATTTTGTTGTTGAGAATTTCACTTATTAAAGGAAATCCCACATCAGTAGTTTAACAAAAAAAGTATAGTCTTGGTTATTTTATAAAAAAGACCCAAGCTAAGTCCTAATAGTGCACGTCACATGACAACCACCTAAAATCGTTTCATGAAGAACCTGAATATGTGTGTTTTAATGCCCTTAGGTGATAGGCCCCTATTTTACAAGTGACACTACCCTCAACAATACTGAACAAAAGCTGTAAGACAGATATTTGTAATGTCGGGATCAAACCCACAACAATGGAAGTAGGTATCACGAAAATTCGTCGGCGCAACACCTACCCATTGTTGGATTAAAGTATTACGGACCCACTTGCTCGATTTTGCCCATACAAGAGTAATGGAGATGAACTTAGATCAAGTCCTTTACGCTTAGATTTTGCCACCACATTGAGGCAAGAATTACCAAATCTAAAGTCCGAATCAAAACCTCTAATCCTCTTTCAAGTGATAACACGTTATTAACTATATAAACATAGAAAATGTGAATGTTTGACTCAACAAAGACAATGTTGATGATTTGTTTTTAAGATTTGATAAAATTCACTTTTAATATAATGATTAGTTGCTTAAAGTCATCAACAAACACCTTTAAGTTATCCATAACATTGGGGGTCTAAGAACCATTAAGGGTTCATTTCTCCAAGTGATGCAATTATAAAAATAAACATCAATTTAATTACTTAAAGATAAACATACAAGAATGATTGTTAAATATGAGTTCTTATAATCTTTGATTAATAAAACCCGTAATAAAACTAAGAATAGGTGGTTGAATGGTTCTTTTTTATAGTCTTTGACAAATAAAAATCATGATAAAACTAAGAATAAGTACTGGAATAGTAGGTGGATGTATGGTAGAATGGTGTGAAATTGGGTTGTAAGGGAGTGTATAAAGTGGTGATGGTAGATGGTATTACTATTAGATGTCATAAAATAGGTTGTCCATTATGTGAGGCACTATCGTGTCATTTACTTTTTGCAGTTTGTCGTCTTGTGACAACTATAGAGTTGACTTTTTGTATGAGGCACGACCCTCGTGCCTAGGTAAGTCACAACCGTGGTCAACTCTTGTGTAGTTCCTAAATGATATGACTTATATGTTCAGTTTTACACACATCGTAGTTACACTATGATATTCTTTGATTAAATTGACATTTATATAAAGTACCCTATTTCCAAGAGTAATGTTAGTATTGATTCTCTCTAATGCTAATACTATAAGTCAAATTTATATTAGATTTATTGGAAATGTATTGAAGTTTTTTTTTTATGTGAGTATGTGTTGTGGAGGGTGAAAAAGACGCAATGCCCTTGCCATGTAGACATGGGGCGCGGACACACCACCTTTCTTAGGCGTGATAGGAGTATGAGGGGTGGAAGGTAGAGGTGGTCGTGGGCGTGAGGGTGGATGTTGTTTAACTTTTTTAATTATTAATTAATAGATAAACCAATCATTTAGCTCCATTCCGTTAGTTCGTTTTTAACTTTTTGATACTTTCCACACCACATTTTACATTACCTTAATACATTTTTGTAAAAAGTGAATTGTGAAACCACTTCTATTTACGTGACAACACTATTTTTTCATCTTTCGGCTCACAATAATACACACATATATAATGGATCTTACATAGGTACACTTTTCATTTATATGTTAAGATAAATTTAATGAGGTTGAGCGGATTAAGGTGAGATAAGTTAATAAAGTTGGGCTAATTCGAGACACAAAATAACTAATTATTATTATTGTTGTACAACTTTTTGGGATTAAAAACAATTAACATTAAGACGATACGGGATATTATGTAATAAAGTGAAAACTTGAAATTTAATATAATACGCGAGATACTAAGACACGATATATTACAATAATACACACACATATTTGATGCATTATTAAATTTAATATCAAGAGACTCCATTCCATACCCTCCAACCTTTTTAATTGTTGATTAGCTTATAAAATTGTTACATATATACTATAAATAAGAGATCATGTACTAGAAATAATTATTGAACAAAGTATAGGAGAAATGCTCAACCATTAATCTCCCAAGATCAGTGGTTCAAAACTAGGTAGTGACATTTTTGTAAATATAAGGTTAAAACAATTGAATAAACAAATAGAGAAAGAGTATTCTGGTCATTTCTCACTTGAACTTTTCCCCCCTTGATTTTCAAATTATTGTAACTTTTTCAGACGCTAATATTTTTTTAAATACACCGTATTAGCGAGTATTTATTCTTTTTAATTCACGCAGCATATTGCTATAGTTTTCTTAAAAAAAGTTACATGATTTTGTGTACTCATTACCTGATTACGTGATTTTGAATACCCATCACATGACTACGTGATTTTGGATACCTATTACGTGAATTCATTATAGAATGTGAAACCACAATCATAATTACGTAACAATAGTTGACTATGTATTATTAAGTGACTACGTGATTTTGAATACCCACATTACATGATTTCATTATAGTATTTTATGTGAAACACACTGAGTGATCATGTTAAAAGCATAATTGTAATAGCATTAGTTATAACAAATCATATTGAATGTGTAATCAAGTAATGAATTTATATTGAAAGAGTAATCACATAATGGTTTATGTTGAATGTGTAATCACGTAATGAGTATTCAAAATCACGTACCGTATGTTACGCCAGAGAGTGCAAAGGTGCCAGGTTCAATCCTAAGACCACCCGAGTTTTCGTTCTACTGTGTGTTACACTAGAGAGTGCTCAGCTCTTGTGGTGGCACAACGGTTGTCAAGTGATAGTCGGCGGCATGGTTTCCCGGTGGAATGCCCAAGCCAAACTCTGAAGCTAGCACGAGACCAATTAAGACAACATAGTCTGGCCGAAGTAGGGCAACGGGGCTCTCCAATTTGAGGAGTGCGGTAGCCTAATACAAAAAAAGTCGATTTAAAAATATAGAAACAACTATAGTAACCAAAAAAGACTTATTGCAATGTTTTAAAATCCAGTTTTTATACCGTACCGGATTTTGCTAAAAAACGGTTTAACCGGGTGTATCGGGCAGTTTAACCGGTTCAATTGGTACAACCGGCAGGTTTGAACCAGTTTTTAAACACTGCTTATTCAGCTTGATAAGGCATTTGATTATACTAAAGATCCCCGAACAAATGAGTAGACATGATATCACTAGTGTTTGGATCTAGATGGACCACATATGGGGACTTTAGTGTCTTTCACAAAACAAAAGGATGGTTAGAACTTGGAAGTTAGAACTACATCAAGGGCTTGTTTCCAAACAGAGACTATAGCAATCAAGTTAGTCTATTACAATTGTAGAAGAGGGTAAACGTGTGTTGAATGTTTGAGACCAATTATTGTAATCAAGCTAGTCGTCATTGTGCCACACAATCCATTGATTAATAATGAGTAACCCTACGAAAAAACTATTAATTAAATGCCCTAATATTTGTTACATTTGTATTTCTATAAAAAAACATGAGTTTCAAAAATATTTGATTGATATAAAAAGTTCTGACAACACATAAAAATTAGCACATCGAACATTTGAACAATAAAAAGTATTTTTTTTAATTGGTAGAGGTACATGTATTTTAGAGAGGATGTAATGTATTCAAATCTGATCAAATGATTATTGGCGTAAAATATACTTGGAGTAGGATTTGCTGTTAAAAAATATATCTTTTAAAAAGAACATAGATGTAATACATATAGTGACGCATTCTATTCAGAATCACTATTATGTTGAAGCCTACAAAAACATAAAAAACATGTGTACTTATGCATTGATTATTTAATTGGAAAGAGAAAACGTACAGCATATATTTAAAGCAAAAATGTACAACTTTATTACGAGTATTTGATTGTTCTCAACGTATTTATTTTTAACAGCCGAGTTCTGAACATAATTAGTGATTCCCAGACGAACTTTTTCCTTATATATATAGAGAGAGAGACTTGTTTAGACCCAAAGTACAAGCAATTACTTAGTCAACTAATTTATCACATTTATTATTTTTTGATTAAAATTGTTAGATATATTTCTTTTCAACCAAATCATGGAATATTTAAACGTATATATGTTTTTGCCCTCGATTTATTTTAATAAAAAAGATAGGGAAGTTGAGAATACCAAACATCGCTTTTCCATATCTTGATGATTATGACGTGGGGACAAGAAGGAGGTCTCATTATCGGATAATAGTATATTACCAAAATACCCAAACAATTTCCGTTAATGTTTAGGTAACTATTAGGGGTGTGAATTTCTGACACGACCCGGAAACCCGACACGAACCTAACACGAAATTCGCGGGTTCAGGTTTCGTCTAAACGGGTTCGGGTCAGTTTCGGGTTGAACACGCGAACCCGTTTAGGTTTACGGGTCAGGTTCGGGTCAACCTGGTCGGGTTGGCGGGTTGACCCGTTTAACACATTTATACTATATTATTTTTTTTTACAATATATTTTATCTCATAAATTAAATGGGGCGTGTATTTTATGCCATGATTTATAACTTAAAAGGAGAAATTAACATAGCTTTTATAATTTAAATATGATATTATTATATACATTTGTGTTTTTTAAGTAATTTTTAATTTTAATATATTAGTTTTAGAAAAAAATTTAAAAATTCGGGTTAAACGGGTCGTGTTCGGGTCAACCCACAAAACTTCGGGTCGTGTTCGGGTTCATATATATGATACGATTTTCAGGTTCGGGTCGGGTTCGGGTTCGTGTAAAATTTTCGGGTTCGGGTCGGGGTTGAACCCGCCAACCCGCGAACACGACCCGTTTAGCACCCCTGGTAACTATAACTTGTTTAAGGTTTAATTGTTTTAGACTTTTAGGGGCACGCATGGAATTGTAAGATGAATTTCTGGAAATTGACTAATGCATATTTGATAAATATGAATCGGAGGTTGGTGTATTTTATATCAATAACTTAGTATTAGTGTCATTGAGGTGGTGGTGAAGTGGTAAGGGAGAGACTTAGTGTTCTAAGGGACCTAAGTTCGATTCATGCCCTCCCATTATTTTCTGTGGCACCTAGTGATGATGGGAGACTAAGTGAATAGGTGGAGATCGCTAGTTCAATCCTTGAACTGAGCGGGTTTTACCTCACCACACTGTCGTGTCTTCGGGCGAGTGTTCACGGGCTTCGATCCTAGACTCGGTTCGGGGGCGAGTTATCCCGATATGATTAATTTCGTTAGTAGCCCATTTGAAGGATTCGTTGGCCGTTCAAAAAGAAAAAAAATAACTTAGTATCAGTGATGTAATAATGTAGAAAACTCTACCGTTAGAATTTTTTATTTTACCAACTGACGGTTCTCGTTTATTTACATTGACATAAGTCATAAATAGTAACGTTTATACATTGACATAAGTCATATAAAGGGACGACAGTAATATTTCATAAAAATTGTTTTTTATTTTTTCAATCAGACATCTCCACCTAAATTTGTAAAATTGATGCAAATGGTCCATTTCGTTTTTTTTCAATTGTGATAGATATGTTAGATTTATATAATTTTACAGGAAGAGGGTATGTAATAATCCTAGTAGACATTATTGGCCATTTGCAATCCTACTTTTGAATATTCTCCCTGCTAGTCCAACGATTCACATATTTTTCCTTCAATGTGTTAAGTTTTTTTTTTCGAATTACAAACTGATGTTTTAGGGCTTTTGATCAGAACGACGATACGAGTCGATTGATGTAAAATTTACCTCGAAACGACGAAAACGGTGCTTCAATTCGGGTGTTTAAACTTTCAATTAACAAAAATATTTGGAGCACCTTTTCGAGGTAAGTTTTACATCAATCGACTCGTCCAATCGTTCTGATCAAAAGCCTTAAAACATTTGTTTGTAATTCGAAAAAGAACTTAACTCCGTAAAGTTTTTTTAACGGGTGCCCGTTGTAGGAAATTTAGGTGAAATGTTGGATTGGCAGGGGAATATTCAAAAGTGTGACTACAAATGGCCAATGACGTCTATTAGGGATTATTACAGGTCAAATTCCTTAATTTTACAACCGTTTATATTCTAAGTTTCTAATACTTCTAAAAAATCTACTAACACCATCCGTAATAATTAGTAGGGGTGAGCAAATTAACCATTATAACCGATAACCGACATAACCAATGGTTATGGTTATGAAACTTTGTTTAAACGACCAATTAGTTATGGTTATGGTTACGATTATGATGCTTCGGTTAACCGATATAACCGAAATCGAAATGAACTTGTAATGTTAAGTTTATATAATGGATTTAGGTTTTACATTAACCATATAAAAGGTTTTTTTTATTAAGATAAAAGTATGTTGGTAACAAAAAAAATCTTGATGTGTATGCCATTTATATTGATGAAAATTTGAGGTGTTATGGTCGTTTTTTTTTTGTTGAAAATTACCTAATTAAAGATAATCCCCGGTGGTTTAACAAAAAAAATTGTACTCTTGGTTATCGTATAAAAAACAACCAAGTTAGGTTCAAATCATGCACACCCTTATTTATTTCAAAGCTTGATTCGTTAACTAACCAAAATTAACCAAAACCGACTTCATAACCAATTAACCATAACCAAAGTTTGGTTATGGTTATGGTTAATGATAAAAACCGAACCATGCACACCTCTAATAGCTAATACCCCCTTAAGATCACACGATGTGGATAGGCATGAAGAATGAGCGTTGTTCGACATGTGGACGTCACGTCAGCGTGTGTCAGAATAGTGGCATAGTGGAAGGGGAGTGGGAAGGGGGTAAAAGAGGGGCGTTATTAGACACGTGACACTTATTTAATCTTATTATTTTCTATTTAAATATTATATAAAATCAATTAAATAAAAAATAAAGAACATAAATTCAGAAAACTACATAATATTATAAATAAAAAAATTACATAAACTTTAATTTTCATCTACGTCAGGTTCGTCTCTGGAACGCTCCAAGTGTGTTCAACAAAATCCGCTTGAAGCTTGTATGTGTTGTATTATTTTTAATTTCATTCAAGTTCGCTTCTTTTTCTTCATTGCTTAACTCTTCGGTGCTTGACTCGTCTCTTCGTAATACTTACAAATTACTCGTAATTCCTCCTCCAAAATCATGTTATGCAAAATAATGCACACGTACATCACATTTCGAATTCTAGGTTTTTCCGTAATTCTACACGACAATCTTGATTGCAAAACACCAAACGCTCGTTTGACGTCCTTTCGTGTCGCCATTTGAGCCGCGTTAAACTTATGTCGCTTTTCGTCTAAAGTCGATCCCCGGGTAAATTATTTTACGAACACGCCCAATCCGGGTATATACCGTCCGTCAGATAATAACCATATTTATACTCTGCATTGTTAACAAAAAAGATCCTTTCGGCCCAACACTGTTCAAATGGTCGTTATTGGTGATTGATTAAGTATATTTATATCGTTATTTCCAGCAGGCGTACCAAAGAATGCATGCCAAATCCAAATATCTTGAGATGCAACCGCTTCGAGCATCATAGCCAGTTTTTTTTTTATGAAATCAGCTACTGTGTTGCCCTGCCCACGATGTTGGACAATTCTCCTACTCACATTTCATACAATTAAATTATCGATCATCCCAGGGAAACCATGTCGTTCTTCATGAGCCTCCAAAAGTTGTTGTACGCCACCAATGAAGGTTTTCTCAAATATTTTTTTAAATATAGTTCGATAACATACTCACATATATAATGCAGACTTTCCCTCGCCACCAGTTCAGTCATTTTTATATATTCATCCATAATGTCGGAAGTCGTCCTATAAGCCAATTGTCTAAGCGCGACCGTGACTTTTTGCAATGTGCTAAATCGTAGACGACCACGCACATCCTTTCTTTGTCGAAAAAAAAATCATATTTACTTGATAAATCGCTCGATATTCTTAGAAATAATTCACGGCTCATACGAAATCGATAGCTAAAAGTACTATCATCATAGGTAGGGTTGGATGAAAATAATCACTTATCGATAATTCATGTGCGGTGACTCGGTCACGTACTATGTATTTTCTCCTCTTGGGTTCCAAGGAGAAACCTTCGTCTTCCATTATAGTTCAAACCACTTTTTGAACCGCTGAAATTATGAGTGCTGGTCTCTCGTCGTCTAACGAGAATAGAATTAAATTGTCAAGCCCAAACGAGGACGATGAAGAAGAAGAAAAATTGGAGCCTTCCATTCTTTACAATTATATAAAAACTGGGAGAGAAATGAGAAGTGAGGAAGTGTGTGGTTTTGTAAAAATGGTGTGAAATATGTTAGTCATATAGGTTTTTAATTTTTTAGGGTCAAACTAGCCGTTGAACGACTAGTACAAAATCAACCAATAAATGGCGTCCATGTTGTACAGCGTTTGCCCTCAACGCCGGTGAAGAATCCCAAGCCCACTAGACAATCGATGTGAGGGGACTGTGTGGGAGTATGGGCGTTAATTGGCAACAACGCCGAGAAAGAACTCCCACACCGTGTGGTCTAAGAGGTATTTTTTACCACATCAACATTATAACGTCTTGTGTAATGGTTAAGACCCATATATGCCCTTTCATTTATTACTTACCATGTTTTTCCTTTTAATTGGACATTATTCTAGAAATGTCCCTCTCTCTTCATGCTCCTATAATGCCTATGAGGATGGTGTGGGGGCATATCAAACCCCTTTCCAAAAAATGTGTGATGGTTAATGCTCATTTCAATCATTACTTTCCATTTTTTTCCTCCTCTTTGGACATTAATTTAGAAATGGCCATCTCTTTTCGTTCCCCTATAACGCCCACAGAAATAGTGTTGGGGTGTTATCAAACCTTTTCACGCCCTTATAATACCCGTTATGCGTCGCCTTATTAATATTTCCCCTTTTCTATTATCATTGTTTCTGTTTAAACTTTTCAATATGCTTCAAAATATGCGTCTCTAGATAGAGTTGTAACGGATTAGAAAGTTTAAACTCAAAACAAATCCATTGGTTTAGACTTATATGATTTAGTTTACATTTTGAAAATTTAGCTTTCAAACTTAGAACCGGTCCTTTATTTTTCTTATTTTATTTTTGTTTTTAGAATATGGGTTATTCATATGTTCTCCCCTCCCTTACCAAAAAAAGAACATTAAAAACACTAGGGGGTGTAGCGCCATGCGTTTTCAAATTTTCTATATTTAGAAGGTTCATGTTGTATTTCTATTTTTAGAAACTTTTATAATCTTTGTGTTCGTCTTTCCGTTGTAATAGATATTCCGAGACTTGAATCATAATGAAACACGTGTTCTATTTTATCATATCAAACTCATTTATACTCTACTTATATGCTACTTTGTCTGCTATACGCGTAAATGCTTGATATACTTGCGATATGTGACATACACGTGTAATACAAGAACAATATGCGATATTTATACTTGATCCTATTCAAATTATACTTTTGAGACTCTTGATACATGATAAACATGCATAGGAATAATTAGTTGTTCTTAAAATATCAACTTATAACTCCTAGATATGTTACAAATCAAGAAAATAAGAAAAAAAACTTTGTTATCCTGGCCACACCCTTGCGGATCGCAAGGGGTACCCCATACAGTCCGCATGGGGTACTGGCAGACAGCAGTTTGAATTTGGTCGCGGGTTTGCATGAATCCCACTCCATCTTTCACCTCCAATGGCCTTATTTCACCATTAAAGCTCTACCAAACTTAACCTAACTCACCCCTTATAAAACCCTAGCATTTCCACACCATTTTCACTTTCCAAATCCTCTCAAATCACTCTGAAAGCATCCTTAATCAACTGAAAGTTGCAAGTTCGAGCGGATTCTTTCTCTTTCACAAAAGTGAGCATAACTCACTAAATTCTTAACGAAATCACTCCATTCTTCTTCCCACTTGCTTGGATTCACCTCGTGAACATTTCCAATGGTTTTCCATGGAAAACCAGGCCCTGGAATGTCACAAAAAAGGCTCCAAAGGGGACTATTACATTATGATTTTACTTAAACATGTTTAAACTTTACCAAACTTGAGTCTAACTCATCTCAAACCTATGTCCTAATGCTTACAACCTCACCTAAGGTTGGTAAGGCTTAAAAACAAGGTTGAGACATGCTAAATCAGATGATAAAACCTCACAAATATTCTGTTTTGATCAGGGTTTACACCCACAAGTAGTGTTCAAGTTTAACCTTGATATATGTGTGATGTATGGAATAGCTTGGGCTATCCTAAATAAGAATCCACACACTACTTGATGATTTCTCATCACTATCCCAATGTTGTTTGCTAGATAAAAGTAACACAACCCCGTCTAGTCTTCGACTTGTGTCGACGTCGGCTCATCGGGTTGTAGCTTACTTGACTACTTGGTATAGTGATAACCATGTATTCCATTTCTTATTATAATAAGTTGATGACCCTCCTGTGTTTGTAACACAAGTGTAGTGGTGAACAATAGAGGTCCCTAAATGGGAGCTTGTTCTTCCTACCTCATGTATGAATTCTATGACTCAAAAGAGGTGCCTAAATGGAGATTTTAATCTTCTACCTCATACTTGACTTATAATCTATGAATACTATATAATCTACACACACACACACACACACACATATATATATATTATAATAAGTAACAAGACTTAATAATAACTTAATAGTTACTTGTTAAGAAACATGTTACATCATCTATGACCATGCACTTGTTACGATTCTAATGGATCTTTGAGTCCATCAAAACACACCAAACCTTGCGGTTTCAATAGTGTCAAGAATAAGTGTTATGAGTACAAGATAATTATTTTCATATAAATATTTTCATGTTATCCAATTTTCAAATCTACAATCTCCCATTACCATTCCAATACTCACACCTTCGTTTGCCCCATGTAGGGTAACCTCGGTGTTCCTCCCATTCATCCATCAACAACTCTCGTGGGAATTTCAAGTAGGAACGCTTGCAAAACCGTGAGTATACTCGATCCCGTTTTCTACTTTAACATTTTGGGTGCAACATGTACAAACACAATGAAACTTGTTTACAAATTTACTCTATCCGTTATAACATGATACTTGTTTATATACTTGAATAATGCATGCTATGTTAGACTTGTGTTATATGCTCATTAACTTTGCTAGTCAACCTTAACAAATATAGCGCTATAGGAGTAACGCCGCCCGTATACTTGCGGTATTGTTAAGCAAACTATTTACACCCATTTTATAACAATGTTGGGTAACCACAATTGCGTTAGACTATGGATTGACACATAAGAGCACATGTTTAGTATGTTATGACAATTATATACAATGTTGCCATGTTGGATAAGAGGCAAACTTCATTCACTATTATGCTATGTAACAAACTTGTATGCTCGCTAACTTTTGTTGATATATATTATTTTAATGCATGTTGCAGGAAACTAAGTTGATGCCGTTGAAGAAACATATTAGGGTGGATTAGATACACACCTAGTTTTAATTTCATGTATTTTGTTCTATGTTGTATTGTCAATTGAAACTTGTCGTATTTCCATTCCGAACCATTGTATTACCAATTTAGTATCAATGAAATTTTTTGTTATTAAATATTGTCGCATAGTAGTGTTATGACGTTTTGAGCAATTTGTCGCATAGTAAGTACAAACCACATTTAGGGTACGATGTTATCAAGTTAGGGGTGAAACCCGCACCTTGTTAACTAGTCCCATTCCTCGATTTTCAATCTCGCCAAAGTCACGAATTTTCGATTGACTAGGGACATGTAGTAACTGGAAGGGTGAATACCATTAGTCGCTTCTCGATGAGAGTATTCTACCTATTAGGCCAAAGCATGTACCCCTAACCCGAAAGGATTTTCAATTCACTTTGGAATAGTCGACGTTTCTCTACCCGAAACATTCCAATATTTTATTGAGCCTATCTTTTATGTTAAATCAATTTCAATGTGTTTTATACTTGAACGTTCGTAAGCGTCGATTCACTTACACAACTTACACTATCCTCGCAATCTTAAACCATAATAATCCTTGAACAAACTAAATTTACAAATCTTTCATGTCTACATTTGTGATTATACCACGTGAATTCTTGTTTTGCCAATGTAAACTATTTGAAACTAGGTGCTACATGTTACATGCTAAATTATGCAAATTGACTTTTCTCAAAAACATTAGGATCAAGTCTCATCTCTTATCATCACCCTTGTAGATGTCTTCCGACCGCCTTTCCAACACCAAAAGGAACTCAAAGTCAAGCTCTAGCAAGAAGAAATTACTTGCGTTCATGGTTAAGCAAATGGCTCAAGTCATTTCCGACATTGTGAGCAAGGTAACCGCTACTGCCCGCAAACTCGTCTGTCAACTCCAAAGCTGACCAGCCTAAGCCTACCTCTTTCAACTACAAGCACTTTGTCGCTTGCAATCCTAGGCCATTCACTGGCAACGAGGGTGTCACCACTATGCTCGAATGGTTTGAAAGCATCAAAGTGACATTCATCAACGGTGATTGTCATGAGCACCGTAAAACCCGAAGCGCAACGGGCGTCTTCCAGTCTCGAGCCCTCGAGTGGTGGACGAACGAGCGTAACATCCGCTCTAACGAAGAAGCCTATGCCCTCCCTTGGATAGAGGTTGAGGATATGATGTTGTTGGAGTTTTGTCCTCCACATGAACAAGAAAAGCTTGAGGATGAATTTTGGCACCTTAGACAAGTGGGTGACGATAACCTTGGTTACACCACCTGCTTCAAACAATTAAGCATCATCGTTCCCCACCTCGTGAACACGCCTACACGTGCCATTAGGAAATACCTCAACGTCCTTCCTCCTGCCATACGTGACGCTATTCAAGCTTCGAGACCTGATAACATCGAACTATGTTACCGCCTAGCCGCTGAAATCAGTGATAATCGAGTGCGTGATAAAACCAAACCCTCTAGCACCACCAAGTCTACCAACCAAGCCACCACTGAACCCATTGAACCCAAGTCCCAACCGCGAAACAACAATGGCAAGAAATGAAAGTTCCAAAACCAAAGTTGAAACGCAATTACACCAGCTGCAAACCCAAATCCCCCTCAAGAACCCGCAAGATAACCGTACGTTGGGAATCATCCCAAGTGTACCATATGCCATCACCATCACCCAACCAACATCGCATGCCGTCATTGCACCAATTGCAATCAGTTTGGGCATGTGACTGCCACTTGCCAAAGTGGTCCTGCACCACAAGGCAACCAAAACCAACAACCACCCCAAAACCAAAACCGTCATGCTCCTGCCAATAACGTCCGAGCCTGCTTCAAGTGCTGTGAAACCACCTTCGACCTGTCACACCCCAACCGGTGGCGGAATCATCGGGGTGCGGCACTAAGCGTTCAGATTGTTCGAGAGAATCCATAACGATTATTTTAAATGACAATATTTGCGTTAAATTCCCATACAATCAACATATAATCATTTCATAATCATTACAAATTCAAATATTCTCAAACAATTCAAAGTCGATAACTAATTTATTACAAGTTTCTAAAGCAAAACCCTAAGTCCGATTTGCAGCGATAACATCCTCAACCTGTTACATACGTTAAAATACAAGTCAATACAATAAAGTAAAGGTGAGTACACAGGTTTAATAGCATAATAATAGCGATACAGCGTTTACGCATAACCAGCATGCAACCCGTAGAGAAAGTGAATCTAAATGAGCTAACAATAATGATAGAAGCTAACCAACACGACTGCGAGGTGGAGTATGCGCGATACGCGTTCACAACAGCGAACACGCACATAAGGTGAATATGCGAGCCTTAACAACTCCCGAAACAATCGGGTTCTGAGTCCAAACTATAGTACTATCGTTGCTAAGGGTGGTCTGCAAGTCCTCATTATTTTCACATAGCAAACAAACATTCAGCGATTCACGTATAACATGCGAGAGCGGTTAGCGTTAAAAGAGTTTAGCATTGTGAGTAGCGTGATTTGATATAGCGAACGTATGTAACACCCAAAAAGTGTGTTAAAGCGAAAAAGGGTTCAAGTATACTCACACTCGGTGCTCAGCGAAGGAACATGAACTGCTATGGATTGAAGGGAGGCCGGGATTAGCCTGTAAGCGAGAACAGAAGTGCATTAGTCTTCTGAAGTGTTGAAACTGTCGAAACGTGAAGGGGCAGTAGGCAAGTTCGGTCGAACTTGTTGCAAGATTCAAGAGGTCAGCCAACTTCGGGCGAAGTTGTGCTGAGATTCTCTGGAATATACAAGTTCGGGCGAACTTGGTACCTTCTCTTCAGAAATGGGTACAAGTTCAGGCGAAGTTGCCTGGTTTCTTGGAAATTGTACAAGTTCGGGCGAAGTTGGTCACCAATCTGGTGACAACTTCGAGCGAACTTGTCTGTTTTGGTCCAAAAATCTTGCGTTTTCGCGTCGTTTGCTGAGGAAATCGAGTGTCCATCCCTCCAACCTTGAGCTACTGAGCAAAACAGAGGCTGGAGAGGTTTTTGAGAGCGAGTTTTAGCCATTTTACAGGAACTCGGGCTAATTCAGGCATTGTAGGTTCGTACGAGTTAGTCTAGTTCGTGCAAGTGACTGTATCGTCCTTGTGCTTCTGGATCTGAGTTTCCGCTTGAAACAGACGTAATTTCCGAATCTGTTTCAAGTATATTGTCGACAACACCTCATTCCACTACTTAGTGAACGAGACATACGTCGGTTAGTCCGTATTTTGTGTAAAAATCAATACTTTGAATAGTTTTCTCAGATCTAACACTCGGTGAGTCGAAATCATCAAGATTCCTAGCTTGGAGAGCCAAGGCTAAGTCCAACAAACCCATTTGAGTGAGATCTAAGCTAAAATAAGAAGTTTTATAGAAAAAGATGAAGATTTTCATAAACAGAGAAGTTTTGATGAAAACGAAGGTAAACCTTATGGAAAATCGTAGTAAAAACGTTGTGGTTTGCATAAACGAGGCGATTCTTACTTGAAAACAGTTTAATAGGGTATCGGGAGCTCTGGGGCGAAGTTAGCAGCAAGGAATGAGTGTGGGGAGGTGCTGGGTATTTATAGGTGAAGAGGAAACAAGAGATCAGACATCAAGTTCGGGCGAACTTGTCACAAGTTCGGCCGAACTTGGCCTATTTCCCTTCGTTTGGTCAAGTTTGGGTGAAATTGGCTTGCATTTCTGCCTGGTCAACTTCGGGTGAAGTTGTGAGTAAACCCAACTTCGGGCGAACTTGGCCTGAAGGCTGAGTTTTGTTCGTTATTTTCTCGCTAGGTGCTTTTTTGGCGATTCGATTCGTATTAGATAGTTATGTTAAGCGTTTTAGCAAGATGTTAAGCGTTGCGTTATTAAATTAATGCGATTTAGCGATTCGAGTAAGCGAGGCGTTGCGATAGCGAGTATAACCATAAATCGTAAAGCATACATATCACACAAATAATCATAATGCAACATAATGTAATATAATTATCCGCGATTTGAGTTTGCGTTGAGAGTTGCGAGTATTAAGCGATTTAAATGCGATAAATAAGCGATATAATGTGCGTTTTAAAATAATTTAACCATTACAATGAATCTCAGAATACAAACGAGTTCGAAACTGAAATAACATGTTACACGACCTCAATGCCCTCAAAACAATCAAGAGCAACAACAACAGGGTCCTCGTGGTCGCACTTTCAACATCAACGCAAACCAAGCACAACACGACAATGAAGTCGTGAATGGTATGTTCCTTTTCAATGGCTTATATGCTTATTTACTATTTGATGCTGGTGCGGATAAAAGTTTTGTATCCGTAGAATTTGAACCAATGTTAAACTGTGCACGCTCTAAGCTTCCAAAATCTTTCACCGTCGAAGTTGCCAATGGCAAGCCTATCGCCGTCGACTCTGTTCTTCGCGATTGTTTCCTCACTCTCAATAATCATGTGTTCTCCATCGATCTCATACCTATGCAATTGGGTAGTTTTGTTGTCATAGTAGGTATGGATTGGCTTCGTAAGAACCATGCTGAAATCGCTTGTCACGAAAAGTTTGTTCGATTGCCTCTTCCGTCCGGTGACACTTTGCACGTCTGTGGAGAAAGACTGTCAAAAGGCCTCAAACTCATGTCATGCACCCAAGTGAACAATTACTTACGTAAGGAGCACTTTGCCTTTTTAGCCTACATTGTGGAAGAAAAGGGCAAGGGAAAGGATGTAAGTGATGTCCCAGTGATGTGTGATTTTCCCGAAATTTTCCCCGAAGACCTTCCTGGTCCACCTCCTCCTCGTTCTGTTGACTTCCGAATTGACCTCATTCCTGGCGCTACACCTGTCGCTTAATCTCCCTACCGTCTAGCACCTTCGGAAATGCAAGAGCTATCGAGCCAACTTCAAGAACTTCTTGATAAAGGCTTTATACGCGCTATTACATCTCCTTGGGGCGCCCCCGTCTTATTCGTCAAAAAGAAGGATGGTTCGTTTCGAATGTGTATCGATTATCGTGAACTCAACAAACTCACCGTCGAAAACCGCTATCCTCTTCCCTGCATCGGACCTTTTTGATCAACTCCAAGGCGCAACTTGTTTTTCCAAAATCGATCTTCGTTCTGGTTACCATCAACTTCGAGTTCTCGAAGAAGATATCCCTAAAACCGCCTTTCGTACTAGATACGGTCACTACGAATTCGTAGTTATGCCATTCATGTTAACGAATGCACCCGCGGTCTTCAAGGACTTAATGAATCGGGTGTGTAAGTTATACTTGGATCGCTTTGTGATCATGTTCATAGACGATATTCTCATCTATTCCAAGACTCAAGACGAACACGAGTGACACCTCCGTCTTATCCTTGAACTTCTTCAACGTGAAAAACTATACGCCAAATTCTCCAAGTGTGATTTTGGCTAAACGAAGTACAATTTCTCGGTCATGTTGTGAACAAGAAAGGCATTCACGTTGAACCCGCAAAGATCGAAGCTGTAAAGAATAGGACCGCTCCTAAATCTCCTCCCGAAATTCGTTCTTTCCTTGATCTAGCTGGTTATTATTGCCGCTTCATTTCGAACTTTCAAAAGTCGTCGTTCCTCTCACGTCGTTGACTCAAAAAGATAAACCTTTCTTTGGGGTCCCAAACAAGAGGAGTCTTTCCAAACGCTCAAGGACATGCTTTGTAATGCTCCTATTCTCGCTCTTCCCGATGGAAACGATGATTTTGTCGTGTATTGCGATGCTTCAAACCGAGGCCTTGGTTGCGTCCTTATGAAACGGGACAAGGTTATCGCCTACGCGTCAAGACAACTCAAGATTCATGAGAAAAACTACACTACACACGACCTTGAACTTGGTGCAGTTGTTTTTGCATTGAAGATACGGCGACACTACCTTTATGGTACCAAGTGTGTGGTCTTCACCGACTATAAGAGCCTTCAGCACATCTTCAATCAAAAGGAACTCAACATGCGTCAACGTCGATAGGTAGAGTTTCTCAACGACTACGACTACGAAATTCGCTATCACCCTGGTAAAGCGAATGTTGTAGCCGACGCCCTAAGTCGTAAACATCATGCAAAGAGTATCCACTGTTTCTAGATCCAAGCAATCTTCACGGCTGAATTTGGAAGGCACAACACTCATCCATCAACGAGAACAACTTATACAAAGAGATGAAGTGTGGTGCCAAAGAACAACTTTCGTCCAAAGCTGATGGTATGTTATACTATCTCAATCGAGTCTGGATCCCGAATCGTGATAACCTTCGTGACTTCTTTATGAAGGAAACTCACAAATCTCAATATTCCATTCATCCCGATGCCGACAAGATGTACCAAGACTTACATACGTCTTATTGGTAGCCCGGAATGAAGAAAGATATCGCTCTTTACGTCTTGAAATGTCTCACGTGCTCCAAAGTGAAAGCCGAGCATCAAGGTCCCTCTAGTTTACTCGAACAACCAGAAATTTCCGTCTGGAAATGGGAGAGTATTTCTATGGACTTTGTTACTAAACTCCCTAGTACGTCCTAGGCAAATCAGATTGATCAAGAGATTCCATAACAATTATTCAAGAGACCATATTCAACGTCTAACATCCCATACTATCAAACTCATATAATCCTCAAACAATCATTACATAATTAAAACAATCTCTAAAACATAACATCCGATTCGATCTTCCCTAGATTTATTACATGAATTTCTAAAGGCAAATCTAAAACTAAGCGTCCAAAGCAATATCCCCAACCTGCCACATATGTTAAAATAAAACGTCAGTACAATTAAGTAAAGATGAGGATACAGGTTTGCGTACATAATAGATATAAAAACGTTTAGCATACACCGCATGACATACGTATGAGTTGTGAACTATGTATCTACTAGATTCAAGAAAACCAACAAACCGCGATTGATCGAGGCATGCGAACAAGTGTCCACATCCTAAAGAGAAAATAAATGAGAAATAAAAATGCGAGCCTTAACAACCCCGGACCTCCGGGTGGCGGGTCAACCTCTAGTATACTATCATGTTAAGGGTGGCGTACAAGCAATCAAGTAATACATACAATTCAGCAGATTTCACGTAATATCATGTAATAGCGGGTTGCGAATAAGCATTTGAGAGTGTGATGTGATTTTATATAGGTACATATGTGACGCCCAAAAGTGCGTTTAAGCGTAAAAGGGGTTCAAGTATACTCACTGTCGGCGTTTTGAGAGAAGAGACGGGATCTGAGATGAATTGAGAGAGCGTCGGATCATCCTGTAAGCGAACAGAAGTGCAGCAGTCTTCCGAAATGCTGAAACGGTGAACGGGTGAAAGAACAGTAGACAAGTTCGGGCGAACTTGTACCTTGGGGTACAAGTTCGGGCGAACTTGACTGTCTAAACTTACTAAAGGTACAAGTTCGGGCAAACTTGTCCTATTTGCTGAGGTGGGATACAACTTCGGGCGAACTTGTCTAATTCTCTTGAGAATTGACAAGTTCGGTCGAACTTGGTCACCATTCTGGTGACAAGTTCAAGCGAACTTGATATATTTCGAGCGAACTTGACTGTTTTGACATCCAAATCGTGCGTTTTCACGTCGTTTGCTGAGGAAATCGAGTGTCCATCCCTCCAACCTTAAGCTACTGAGTAAAACTTAGGCTGGAGAGGTCTTTTGGAGCGAGTTTAGCCATTTTACAGAAACTCAGGCTAATCCGGGCGAACTTGATCATTCGTACGGGTTGGTCCAGCTTGTGTAAAGTGACGATTTCGTCCTTGTGCTTCCGGATCTGAGATCTTGGTTGACAACGCCTATTTCCACTTCAAAGTGAACGAAAAATACGTCATTTAATGCGAATATTGTGTAAAAATCTATGTTTCAAAGGTTTTACTTAAATCTAGGCATAGATCTAAGTGAGAAACAAAAGTTTTGTATAAAAAGATGAAGATTTTCGTAAACAGAAGCGATTTGATGAAAACGAAGGCAAGGCCTTGTGCAAAATCGATGTAAAACGTTGTTGTAGCTTGAAAACGTGTTGAATCTTACTTAGAAAACAAAGGGTTTCGGTTTTGGGGAGCTCCGGGTGAACTTGCAGCAAATTCAAATGAGAAGAGGAGCTGAGTATTTATAGGTGAGGAGGAGATGTGGGCTGGATACATCAAGTTCGGGTGAACTTGCTACAAGTTCGAGCGAACTTGCTTGTTTTCCTGGTTTTAAGACAAGTCCGGGCGGACTTGTGGTTATCTGAAGAATTTAGGTGGCTTGAACAATTCGAGCGAACTTGTGATGCACAAGTTCGGCCGAACTTGGCCCATTGGCTAAGTTTTGTTCGATTATTTTGCGTTAGGAGTTCGTTTGGCGATTCGGTTCGTATAGATAGTTACATTAAGCGTTATAATTGATAAAATGATGCGACTTAGCGATTCGTGCGTGTGAGAGCATTGCGATAGCGATTATAACCATAGCATAAATAAATGTAACACACATAAAACACAATTCCACATAATTAACTGCGTTTTGCGATGCGATGAGGTAAACGATGCGATGGCACAAGGTTTATTAAACAATAACACACTTGGCTGTTAAAGTAACACAGTTACTTGTGATCGCGATGAATTAGCTATCAATAAACGATTAAATGCGATATAAATGTGACAAAATATAATTTCATTAACATAAACTTTCTTATAACCAAATCTCGTAGTACAACGATGAAATACACGGAAAAAGATAACAACGACTTTACGAGTTGTTACAGTCTCCCCTACTTTAGGAAATTTCGTCCTGAAATTTAAGTAGCGGCCGTAACAAAAAGATGTGGATATTTAGCCTTAATATCACTTTCAACTCCCAAGTGAACTCGGCACCGCGTTTGCCTTCTCATCGGACTTTCACAATAGGAATGTTAGAGCGCCGTAGTTTCTTGGTCTCTCGGTCCATGATTTCTACTGGCTTTTCCATGTAATGAAGAGTCTCGTTGATTTGCAAATCCTCGAGAGGTATATGGAGATTTTCTTCAGCTAGGCATTTCTTGAGGTTTGACATGTGCAAAGTCGGATGGACGTTGTTGAGTTCCTCCGGTAATTCGAGTCGGTAGGCCACTTTGCCAATTCTTTCTAGAATCTTAAAGTGACCCACGTATCATGGCGCTAGTTTCCCTTTCTTTCCGAAGCGGATCACTCCTTTCCAAGGTGTAACCTTTAAGAGAACGTGATCTCCCACTTCAAACTGTAGGGGCTTGCGGCGTTTATCGGCATAACTCTTTTGGCGACTCCGAACTTTCAAGAGGTTGTCTCTGATTTGGAGGATCTTGTCCATCGTTTCTTGAATTAGCTCGGGACCGGTGATTTGTGTTTCTTCGATCTCGTGCCATACAATAGGCGATCGACATTTTCTTCCATACAGTGCCTTGAAAGGAGCCATTTGAATACAAGTATGATAACTATTATTGTACGAGAATTCAATTAAAGGTAAATGCGTATCCCAATTACCACCGAAATATAAGATGCACGCACGAAGCATGTCTTCGAGGGAGCGGATCGTGCGGTTAGTTTGATCGTCAGTTTGAGGATGAAAAGCGGTACTGAGATTATGCATAGTACCGAGAGCGGATTGAAGAGTCTCCCAGAGACGTGAGGTAAAGCGACCGTCACGGTCAGAGATGATGTCACGAGGCGTCCCGTGTCGACATATGACTTCGTCGGTATAGATTCGTGCTAATCGTTCTACCTTAAAGTCTTCTCGTATGGCAATAAAGTGAGCTGATTTAGTAAGGTGATCAACGATAACCCAAATGCTATCGTGACCACAGGAGGTGCGAGGGAGTTTCGTGATAAAGTCCATAGCTATGCTTTCCCATTTCCACATCGGGATCTCGGGTTGTTCAAGCAAGCCAGAAGGCCTTTAATGTTCGGCTTTAACCTTCAAGCAGGTTAATCACTTTGAGACGTAAACGACGATATCATTTTTCATGCCCAGGCACTAATACATAGGACGTAGGTCCTGGTACATCTTGTCGGCTCTGGGATGAATGGAGTATCGAGATTTATGAGCTTCGGTCATTAGCAATTCATGAAGGTTATCACGGCTAGAAATCCAAATACGGTCGAGATAGTAATAAATACCATTGGGTTTAACAACGAGCTGAGTTTCGGCACCACATTTCATTTCTTCTTGTAGGGTATTCTCATTAAAACAAGCAAATTAGGTGGAGCGAATCAGAATTTCGAGAATATTCAAAGCTTGAGAGTCACGAACACTATACACATAGCTTCGTTGACTGAGAGCATCGGCTATGACGTTTGCTTTGCCAGGATGGTAGCATATCTCACAATCATAGTCGTTGAGAAGTTCAACCCATCGGCGTTGGCGCATGTTCAGTTCCTTTTGATTAAAGTTATGTTGTAAGCTCTAATGGTCGGTAAAGACCGTACACTTGGTACCATAAAGGTAGTGTCGCCATATCTTAATGCAAAAACAACTGCACCGAGTTCGAGATCATGGGTTGTGTAGTTCTTCTCGTGGATCTTGAGTTGTCGAGATGCATACGCGATAACCTTGTCTCGTTGCATGAGAACACAACCAAGACCAAGATTAGAGGCATCGCAGTAAACTATAAAATCGTCGTTTCCGTCGGGTAGGGCGAGTACGGGAGCGTTGCATAGCATATGCTTGAGAGTTTGAAAGGCTTCCTCTTGTTTGGAATCCCAAATGAAAGGCTTGTCCTTTGAATTAAAGCAGTAAGCGGAACGGCGATTTTTGAAAAGTCGGCGATGAATCGACGGTAGTAACCCGCCAATCCAAGAAAGGAATGGATTTCAGATGCATTCTTCGGCGTAATCCAACTCTTGACAGCTCTTTGCAGGGTCGACGTGAATTCCTTGACTATTAACGATGTGGCCGAGAAATAGGACTTCTTTGAGCCAGAATTCACATTTATACAACTTAGCATAAAGGCGATTTCCTTGGAGGAGTTCGAGAACTAAAAGGAGATGACGCGCATGTTTGGCTCTCGACTTCGAATAAATAAGGATGTCATCGATAAACACAATGAAGAAATGATCTAAGAAGGCTTTACACACACGGTTCATCAAATCCATGAAGACCGCGGGTGAATTCGTAAGACTAAAAGGCATGACCACGAATTCGAAATGGCCATAACGAGTACGAAAGGCGGTTTTCGGAATATCTTCTTCCAATGCGCGTAACTGATGATAACCGGAACGTAAATCGATCTTAGAAAAACAAGTAGCACCTTGAAGCTGATCGAATAAGTCGTCGATTCGGGGAAGAGGATAGCGGTTCTTTATCGTGAGTTTGTTAAGTTCACGATAATCGATGCACATTCGGAACGTCCCATCTTTCTTTTTCACAAAAAGAATGGGTGCGCCACATGGCGAAGTGCTCGGGCGTATGAAACCTTTATCAAGAAGCTCTTCAAGTTGGCTCGATAACTCGCGCATTTCGAATGGTGCGAGACGATAAGGAGCTTTAGCAATAGGAGTAGCACCGGGAATTAAATCGATACGAAATTCAACATCACGAGTAGGGGGTAAACCGGGTAAATCGTTGGGAAAACTTTGGGAAATTCGCAAACAACGGGGATTTCTTTAAAGGTTTTCTTTTCTTTCTCCGGGTTCACGATGTGGGCTAGGAATGTAATGCTTTGCTTGCGCAAGTGCTTGCTCGCTTGGGTACATGACATAAGCATCAACTTCTTTGAGGGTGTTTCACCATAAACATGGAGTTGATCACCGTTAGGAAGAGGAATACGAATCATTTTATCGAAGCAAACAACTTCAGCACGATTTTCCACGAAGAAAATCCATGCCTACTATGATGTCGAAGCTACCTAACTACATAGGTATGAATTAATCGAGAAGATGTGGTTGTTGAGATCGAGAGTACAACCACGTAGGATGGAGTTAACGGTAACAGTTCTTCCGGTGGCGACTTCCACATCGAAAGTCTTTGGGAGTTTAGCGCATTTACATTTTAAAACCTTTTGGAATTCTAACATACAAAACAATTATCGGCACCAGTATCAAATAAACATGAAGCATAAATACCATTAACGAGGAACGTACCGTTGACAACATTGTTGTCGTTCTGAGCCTGGCGATGATTGAGATTGAAGGATCTTCCACGCGTAGCTTGTGGTTGCTGCTGCTGAGGCTGCGGTGGCTATAGCTGTGGCTGCTACTGAGGCTCTTGCTTCACGGATTTGTTTGGGCAGACATTACTGAAGTGGTTTGGATCTCCACAAGTGTAGCAAGCACGGGCCTTCGGGGCTAGCGCTTGCTGCTGAAATTGCTGCTAATTAGCCTGAGGAGTGCGAGGTAGAGCTGGTAGAGCTGGTCCTGCGGGTGCCTGAGGAGCTGGCTGATGGGGGCTTGAACGGCAACTGACAGTAAAGTGGCCGTAAATGTTGCAGTTGGTGCAGAAGCGACAGTTGCCTCCAACCGCATGGTGATAAGTGCATTTCGAGCACAGTGGATGAGGACTAGTGTACGCACGCTTTGCTGGAGGTGCGTTTGGTGCGGCAGACTGCAACGGCTGAGGGTTTGGCTGGTGCGGTAAGTGCACAGTTCTTGCTCGGGTTTTCTCTCTTGCGACCTCGGCGACTGGATTTTGACTCTCGAGACTGATCAGAGGGAGCTGTTGATTCGGTGATGGCCTGGTTCGCGACCTTGCTATTCTTGAAGTAACCAGCCTGAACCCTTTTGTCGTTGATTTCGGCGGCTAGCTGATAGGTTTCCTCAATGGTAGTGGGTCACGCTGCTTGAACAAAATCAGCGACACAATCAGGTAAAACACGCAGATATTTCTTGATTCTTTTCTTGGTAGTGTCCGCCTGACTAGGAGAGATAATACTCAACTGCTTGAATCGAGCTGTTAGACCAGAGTTGTCGGGACCGTCTTATTTGATATCCAGAACTCATTCTCCAGCTTTTGAACCTCATGTGGAGGACATAACTCTTTCACCATGACTTCCTTGAGTTCCTCCCAAGTGAGCCCGTAAGCTTCGTCGTTCCCGCTCTTGTTGTGCTCCGCTGTCCACCAATCGAGAGCCCTTGATTGGAACACGCCGGTGGCGTTGATAGTGTGCAGAGCTTCGGGGCATCCGCTTGGGCGGAACGTGACCTCGATGGAATCGAACCAATGGAACATAGCACTAGGTCCTTCCGTGCCAGAGAAAGTAAGAGGTCCGCACGCTTTGAATTGCTTGAAGCTAAACGAGGACTTTAGCGTGTCAGTTTTAGAATCAACGGATGAGTTACTGCTGACGGCATGAATCTCGCTGACAATCTGGGGAATGACCTTGGCCATTTGCTTAGCCACTAGCGAGGCGATGCGCTTGTCAGCATTGTTGCGCTGGATGTTCCTCCTAGTGTGAGATCCCATGGAAGACATCTACATGAAGGATTTGATTGGATGAGATTCGATTATAGTAGGTTTATATTTAAAAGTTTACTTATTATTTTTATTCAAGTAAGACACAGAATCACATAAACACGTAGGCAAGTAAACATGTAAGCACATAAGCACATAGCACGTAGTCACATAATTCATGTAATCATATACTTTGCACGTATTCACCTTCTTATAAGTAAAGCGTAGCGCGTTCGAGATGTGATATATAAACGTAATAAGCGGGTAAGGCTGCGTATGAGGCACGAATGCCCTCATGAGCGTAGAGGAGTTGTGCGATTAGTTTGGTTGGTGAATTAATTAGCCTTTTAGATTACGAGAGCTGTGCGAATAGTGTATATATTGATGGAGCATAAAGGCGATAAATCGAGAAATCGATAAAGCGAGAATTTGAGAAATCGATAAAGTGAGAAATCGAATAAACGTAAAATCCATAAACTTAAACACATAATTAATAAATAAACTCGATGATGCGTAAAATCGATGATTATAGGCTTAAATCAATTTGGAGTGTCTTGGATTTTGAGAAAGCGACTACCCAAAGTGGTTCGAAAATTCTCTGAGTTTGGACACACGATTTGGCTTAATAGACAAATTCTCTCGCCGTACAACGGTTAACGACATTTATCCTTCCAGTTACGTCGTGTTCCGAGTCATCGAAGCAATCGAGACTTTGGTGAGATTGAAAATCGAGGAGTGGAACTAGTTATTAAGATGCGGGTTTCACCCCTAACTTAACAACTTCATTCCTATGTGGTTATGCTCACTGATCAAATCGGGAGTTCCACTAGATAAAAATGGAGATTTTCGTCGAGGTTTGGATATCACTCCTAACTCAACGAAGGTTTCACGTGCCAGAGAAGGCGCGGAGTGAATGATCTTGTCGAGAGTTCTTGGTTTTCACACTGTTCTCAACTTGATCACTTGTTTTGGGTGATACGAGCGTTCTTCACGTGTATTGTGGTTGCTTTAGGAAAAGCAATGTTCAAAAGTTCAATTCAAAGGGTTTTGGTCAAGTTCGGGCGAACTTGGCATCAGCCTGATGTCAAGTTCGAGCGAACTTGCTCGATCCTAGTTGAACTTGTTTGCTGTTTGAGAGGGGACTGACAAGTTCGGGCGGACTTGGTCAAGTTCGGGTGAACTTGATCAAGTTCGGGTGAACTTGATCAATCTCGAGCGAACTTGCCCCCAAGTTCGGGCGAACTTGTCTGTTCGTATCAGTTTTGACGTTTAATGATGCGTACAGTCTGATTTGGTATCCTAACTATAGATTAGGTCAAACATGGCAGTTCTACCTAATTTTCCCTATAGTTATGGCTCTGATACCAATCTGTCACACCCCAATCGATGGCGGAAACATCGGGGCGTGGCACTAGGCGAATCAGATTGATCAAGAGATTCCATAACAATTATTTAAGAGACCATATTCAACGTCTAACATCCCATACTATCAAACTCATATAATCCTCAAACAATAATTACATAATTAAAACAATCTCTTAAACATAACATCCGATTCGATCTTCCCTAGATTTATTACATGAATTTCTAAAGGCAAATCTAAAACTAAGCATCCAAAGCAATATCCTCAACCTGCCACATATGTTAAAATAAAACGTCAGTACAATTAAGTAAAGATGAGGATACAGGTTTGCGTACATAATAGATATAAAAGCGTTTAGCATACACCGCATGACATACGTATGAGTTGTGAACTATGTATCTACTAGATTCAAGAAAACCAACAAACCGCGATTGATCGAGGCATGCGAACAAGTGTCCACATCCTAAAGAGAAAATAAATAAGAAATAAAAATGCGAGCCTTAACAACCCCGGCCTCCGGAGGCGGGTCAACCTCTAGTATACTATCATGTTAAGGGTGGCGTACAAGCAATCAAGTAATACATACAATTTAGCAGATTTCACATAATATCATGTAATAGCGGGTTGCGAATAAGCATTTGAGATTTGTGTGATGTGATTTGATATAGGTACATATGTGACACCCAAAAGTGTGTTTAAGCATAAAAGGGGTTCAAGTATACTCACTGTTGGTGCATTTTGAGAGAAGAGACGGGATCTGAGATGAGTTGAGGAGAGCGCCAGATCAGCCTGTAAGCGAACAGAAGTGCATCAGTCTTCCGAAATGCTGAAACAATGAACGGGTGAAAGAACAGTAGACAAGTTCGGGCGAACTTGTACCTTGGGGTACAAGTTCGGGCGAACTTGATTGTCTAAACTTACTGAAGGTACAAGTTCGGGCGAACTTGAATGGTTTCCTGAGAAACGAGACAAGTTCGGCGAACTTGTCCTATTTACTGAGGTGGGATACAAGTTCGGGCGAACTTGCCTGAATTTGTTAAAGGTTTTCAGCAAGTTTGGGCGAACTTGGTCACCATTCTGGTGACAAGTTCGAGCGAACTTGATATATTCCGAGCGAACTTAACTATTTTGGCATCCAAATCGTGCGTTTTCGCGTCGTTTGCTAAAGAAATCGAGTGTCCATCCCTCCAACCTTAAGCCACTGAGTAAAACTTAGGCTGGAGAGGTCTTTTGGAGCGAGTTTAGTCATTTTACAGAAACTCGGGCTAATCTGGGCGAACTTGATGGTTGGTACGGGTTAGTCCAGCTTGTGTAAAGTGACGATTTTGTCCTTGTGCTTCCGGATCTGAGATCTTGCTTAACAACACCTCGTTCCACTTCAAAGTGAACGAAACCTACGTCATTTAGTCCGAATATTGTGTAAAAAACGATGTTTTAAAGGTTTTACTTAGATCTAGGCATATATCTAAGTGAGAAACAGAAGTTTTGTATAAAAAGATGGAGATTTTCGTAAACAGAAAACATTTGATGAAAACGAAGGAAAGGCCTTGTGCAAAATCGTTGTAAAACGTTGTTGTAGCTTGAAAACGGGTTGAATCTTACTTAGAAAACAAAGGGTTTCGGTTTTAGGGAGCTCCGGGCGAACTTGCAGCAAGTTCAAATGAGAAGAGGACTGAGTATTTATAGGTGAGGAGGAGATGTGGGCTGGATACATCAAGTTCGAGCGAACTTGCTTGTTTTCCTGGTTTTAAGACAAGTCCGGGCGGACTTGTGGTTATCTGAAGAATTTAGGTGGCCTGAACAAGTTTGGGCGAACTTGTGATGCACAAGTTCGGCCGAACTTGGCCCATTGGCAAGTTTTGTTCGATTATTTCGCGTTAGTAGTTCGTTTGGCGATTCGGTTCGTATTAGATAGTTACATTAAGCGTTATAATTGATAGAATGATGCGACTTAGCGATTCGTGCATGTGAGAGCGTTGCGATAGCGATTATAACCATAGCATAAATAAATGTAACACACATAAAGCATAATTCCACATAATTAACTGCATTATGCGATGCGATGGCACAAGTGTTTATTAAACAATAACACACTTGGTTGTTAAAGTAACCCAGTTACTTGTGTACGTGATGAATTTGCGATTAATAAGCGATTAAATGCGATATAGATGTGACAAAATATAATTTCATTAACATAAACTTTCTCATAACCAAATCTCAGAGAACAACGATGAAATACACGGAAAAAGATAACAGTGACTTTACGAGTTGTTACAGATGGTCATTTCACTTCGCGTCTTTGGCAAACATTCCAAAAATCTCTCGGTACTCACCTCAATCTTTGTACCGCTTTTCATCCTCAATCCGACGGTCAAATCGAGCGTACTATTCAAACTCTGGAAGATATGCTTCGTTCTTGCGTAAACGAATTTGGTGGCAATTGGGATTCACATTTGCCATTGGTAGAATTCTCGTACAACAACAGTTATCACGCCAGTATTCAAATGGCTCCATTTGAAGCATTATATGGTCGAAAATGTCGATCGCCTATCTGTTGGCATGAGATTGGTGAAGCTCAACTCACTGGTCCCGAACTCATACAAGAAACAACAGACAAGATCCTGCAAATACGTGATAACCTATCAAAGCTCGAAGTCGTCAAAAGAGTTACGCTGACAAAAGACACAAACTTTTGGAATTTAACGTCAAGTGATCAGGTACTTCTCAAGGTATCCCCTTGGAAGGGTGTAGTTCGTTTTGGTAAGAAAGGTAAACTCGCACCTCGCTACGTAGGTCCTTTCAAAATTCTCGAAAGGATTGGCAAGGTTCCGTATCGACTGGACTTACCTGAGGAGCTCAACAACATTCATCCCGTCTTTCATGCTTCCAACCTCAAAAAATGTCTAGCTGAAGAAGGACTTCAAGTTCCACTCGAAGATCTTCCAATCAACGAGACCTTGCACTTCGTGGAGAACTCTGTCAAAATCATGGACCGAGGAGTTAAGCAATTGAGGCGCAGTCACATTCCTATCGTCAAGGTTTGTTGGGAAGGTAAACGTGTCCCTGAGTTTACTTGGGAACTCGAGAGTGATATGAAGACTAAGTATCCGCATCTCTTTGTTACGTCTTCCTAAATGTCGGGACAAAATTTCCTAAAGGATGGGAAACTGTAACGCCTCGCGTTTTCAAACTTTCTATATTTAGAAGGTTCATGTTGTATTTCTATTTTTAGAAACTTTTATAATCTTCGTGTTCTTCCGTTGTTATAGATATTCCGAGACTTGAATCATAATGAAACACGTGTTCTATTTTATTATATCAAACTCACTTATACTCTACTTATATGCTACTTCGTCCGCTATACGCGTAAACGCTTGATATACTTGCGACATGTGACATACACGTGTAATATGAGAACAATATGCGATACTTATACTTGATCCTATTCAAATTATACTTGTGGAACTCTTGATACATGCTAAACATGCCTAGGAATCATTATTTGTTCTTAAAATATCAACTTGTAACTCCTAGATATGTTACAAATCAAGAAAATAAAAAAAAATAAAACTTTGTTATCCTGGCCACACCCTTGCGGACCGCAAGGGGTACCCATACGGTCCGCATGGGGTACTAGCGAGCAGCAGTTTAAAGTTGGTCGCGGGTTTGCACGAATCCCACTCCATCTTTCACCTCCAATGGCCTTATTTCACTATTAAAGCTCCACCAAACTTAACCTAACTCACCCCTTATAAAACCCAAGCATTTCCACACCATTTTCACTTTCGAATCCTCTCAAATCACTCCAAAGCATCCTTAATCAGCTAAAAGTTGCAAGTTCGAGCAGATTCTTTCTATTTCACAAAAGTGAGCATAACTCACTCAATTCTTAACGAAATCACTCCATTCTTCTTCCCACTTGCTTGGATTGACCTTGTGAACATTTCCAATGGTTTTCCATGGAAAACCAGGCCATGGAATGTCACGAAAAAGGCTCCAAAGGGGACTGTTACATTCTGATTTTACTTAAACATGTTTAAACTTTACCAAACTTGAGTCTAACTCATCTAAACCTATGTCCTAACGCTTACAACCTCGCCTATGGTTGGTTAGGCTTAAAAACAAGGTTGAGACATGCTAAATCAGAGGATAAAACCTCATATATATTCTGTTTTGATTAGGGTTTACACTCACAAATAGTGTTCAAGTTTAACCTTGATAAATGTGTGATGTATGGACTAGCTTGGGCTATCCTAAATAAGAATCCACACACTACTTGATGATTTCTCATCACTATCCCAATGTGGTTTGCTAGATAAAAGTAACACAACCCCGTCTAGCCTTCGACTTGTGTCGACGTCGGCTCACCGGGTTGTAGCTTACTTGACTACTTGGTATAGTGATAACCATGTATTCCATTTCTTATTGTTATAAGTTGATGACCCTTCTTGTGTTTGTAACACAAGTGTAGTGGTGAATAATAGAGGTACCTAAATTGGAGCTTGTTCTTCCTACCTCATGTATGAATTCTATGACACAAAAGATGTGCCTAAATGGAGATTTTGATCTTCTACCTCATACTTGACTTATAATCTATGAATACTATATAATCTACATATATATATATATATATATATAATAAGTAACAAGACTTAATAATAACTTAATAGTTACTTGTTAAGAAACATGTTACATCATCTATGACCATGCACTTGTTACGATTCTAATGGATCTTTGAGTCCATGAAAACACATCAAACCCTTGCGGTTTCAATAGTGTCAAGAATAAGTGTTATGAGTACAAGATGATTATTTTCATATAAATATTTTCATGTTATCCAATTTTCAAATCTATAATCTCCCATTACCATTCCAATACTCACACCTTCGTTTGCCCATGTAGGGTAACCTCAGTGTTCCTCCCTTCATCCATCAACAACTCTCGCGGTATTTCAAGTAGGAACGCTTGCAAAACCGTGAGTATACTCAATCCCGTTTTCTACTTAACATTTTGGGTGCAACATGTACAAACACAATGAAACTTGCTTACAAATTTACTCTATCTGTTATAACACGATAGTTGTTTATATACTTGAATAATGCATGCTATGTTAGACTTGTGTTATAGCCTCACTAACTTTGCTAGCCAACCTTAACAAACATAGCCCTATAGGAGTAACGCCCGCCCGCATACTTGCGGTATTGTTAAGCAAACTATTTACACCCATTTTATAACAATGTTGGGTAACCATAATTAGGTTAGACTATGGATTGACATATAAGAGCACATGTTTAGTATGTTATGACAATTATATACAATGTTGCCATGTTGGATAAGAGACAAACTTTATTCTCTATTATGCTATGTGACAAACTTGTATGCTCGCCAACTTTTGTTGATGTATATTATTTTAATGCATGTTGCAGGAAACTAAGTTGATGCCGTTGAAGAAACATTGTATTATCAATTGAAACTTTTTTTATTAGGGTGGATTAGATAGACACTCTAGTTTTAATTTCATGTATTTTGTTCTATGTTGTATTGTCAATTGAAACTTGTCGTATTTCCATTTCGAACCATTGTATTACCAATTTAGTATCAATGAAATTTTGCGTTATTAAATATTGTCGCAAAGTAGTGTTATGACGTTTTGAGCAATTTGTTCGTGTCATCCCAATGTTTCCGCTATCGGTTGGGGTGTGCATGGTCGGTTTTGACCTCCAACCCAACCATAACAAAATATTTAACAAATACAATGTATATGTTAGGTTTGGTTTGATTTATTAAACTTGAAACCGATTTAGTCGTTGGAACAAAAAAATGAAATGACAATTTTGGTGAAGTCTTGGAGGTTATTAAGAGTGAGATTATATTTTTCTATGAAGACTCCGTTGGTTTTTTCTTCCGGCTTTAATGTCGTATTATGGAAATACTGCATTTTTCTTTTATAAATGCAACATTCTTGGTATTTTCCACTTAATTTCGATTTGGAATACAAAAGAACATGGCGAACAAAACTAACACCAATTTAAACACAATAAAACACGTCAACTTAAGGTACTACACATCTCTTGGTTCAGGTCCCACTCCACACACAACTCACTCACTCACCTATGTATATATAATATATGTGAAAATGGATAACTAGAAGAACCAGAAGGTTTGCAAATATGAACGAAAAGAAAGCTGCTAATTTTCAAAAGGGTTACATTATTCAACAAAGCAAATGCCTTTAAATAGGCTTACAATTGTACATGCACGTCCGAATAAAAAAGAATAAAATAATATTCCATACCACTAGTTCTATTATGCAACGTGCATTTTCCAAATCCAACAAACTCCGTCAAACGCTTATCCTACTCATCCTATGGTTACGCATGTAAAACAACTTCCAAGTAGTTCACTTTCCCACAATTTTAGCTACATGATCCCTGACACAATAAGGTGTCAACCCGTGAACCGACAACCCTTGAACAAAACCCGATTAACCCAACAATCACCCCCTTAATTGGTTTGTTCACACCATTCGTTCACGACACCCGAATCACCGTCTTCTCTTGAACCATCTCGACTTTTCCCGGACACCGGATCTCCATTGATCACGTCCAAAGTCTTCTTGGTTTAACCCGAATAAAAACTTACTACACTTGTAACATGTAACATGGCATACCTTTGGAACCGTTCATTCACATATTGACTTATCACAGATCAACGACCTCTCCTCGGTCACATCCAAAGCCACCCGATTTGAACTCCAACGCGATAATGTTACACCGTGTTTTTTTCTTTCTTCACCTTTTTCCGATAACCCTTGTTCAAGAGGCCACTCCACAGACAAAGAAAACAAAGCCACCTGCTTATACCGTTTTCTCACCTTGCCAAACGACACGAATCCAAAGCCACCTGCTTTGACGGATCCATTCTGCCCGCTTTTCATGCAACACGTCGGACTCCTCTTATCACGAACAACCGATCAAGGTACCCGTTCTCACCATCTGTTGCTATAACCGATTGTATACCAGTCGCGCAAACCCGCAACTAACAACTGAACAACACTGAATCATCTTCCTTTCATCATCACTAACAGCCACGAACACTAATGTTCATCACGGTCACCCCCGTCATCTCAATCGG